>JAFJYH010000008.1:0-352453 GCA_017365405.1 Cadophora malorum | reverse complement strand
GAAGGGGGGGGTGGGACGTTAATCAATATCTACAACGTGTCAACAAACTCCGTTGAGTAATCGCACAGCTCTCGTAGCTGTGAATGCATTTTTTGAAACGCCCAAATTCAAGAATGATGAAGTATTAGTGGACACCGCTTACCACAAAGGAGGAGGAAGGTTTCAATGCTTTGTTACTTTTCATGGAGCGTTCATGATGTCTGTACTTGAATTGTGTCTTCTCTGAAGTTGTACTACATGTGTTGCGTCTTAGATACGAGTTTAACGATCAAGGTCAAAAATCCGAGCATGGCCAGGAGAGCATTTACAACAATCCTTGAAATGCCAGCTTCACAGACAAGACAGTGCAATACTCAATTGACCTTGCAAAGGCCTCGGTGGAATTATATTTGACTTCTCTATCATATGCATTCCTAAGACGTTATGCAGTGTGCCATTCTACGCAGTCTCTCATCCATTATCGATATTTAGTTTGATCATCCGGTCTCATGAGCATACACCGGTGGATCTGAAATATAGGCCTATTAGTCAGTGGACTCCGGTATATATCATGTTCAAGTCGTTGCTTCTAAGCACTTTCCCTTGTTTATTTACTTGAAATTTGTAGAAGCTCTAGTTACGGAATTAGTTCACAGTTAGGAACCGGGCTTGATTCTTTCTTAGTAGCTTTGAAAAAAGAATGCACCACACATGCAATATTACGCTTCTTCGTATTGTCTTTCATAGCTCCTGATGAAACATCCTGGTGTCCCATCCCTGGTCTCTGGTTGGAATGGACAGAGATAGTCGACATATTGCTTAACCACGGTATCCAGGGACTTCATGAAATACGATCGACCAGATGAATTATCAGATAAACTACAGCATCGTTATAAATTGTGATATCATCAAGAAACATGGGTTATGTTAAGCAATGAGCCTTAGTCTGAAGAGCTATGGGCTTCTTGGTCCACGCTTGGCACGTTGGAATGTGTTCCATCCATACTCTCTTTCAATTCACTACCTCGAACAATCCAAGTAGGAGACATTCTTTGCGACAGGCCAAAATTGCTGCAGATATGATATTATAGATGAAGTGCCATTTATCCGCAGCAAGTGATTCTCATGGCAGCTTCCTTCACGCATTGCCAAGGGTGGGGTTAGGTACTCGCGGTAAAAGTGGCGCATGTTCTCAATATCAGAGCACTACCGCCATGTGTCAATCGAACTTCGAAACTGGCATTAGAAATCTATACATATGCGATTGCTTGTTCCCTAATTCACTGCAAGTAATGGCCTCCGATCTAGGACGCAATCACAGGGATGGTGACAATGAAACTTGGCCCTCAATTCGCAGTGCCGTCAATAGCCGGCCAAGGATCTCCATATCTAAAGCGATAAGCTGCCCGCTGGAGAGCTCCATCAGCCATCAAGACATTTGAGGTACGCTCAGAAAGAGTTCTGACAGTCAAAATATACGCATTTCTTTGCAGCTTTTCTTTTCACAATGGCTACTAAAAGTCTCAGGAGTTTGCTCCCTCTCAACCCGTGTTTACAAGCTGTCAAGCGCAAACATCCCACTTCGATACCCCGCAAATACAACATGTCCACTCTTGCAACTTTCTCCATACCCAAAGTCTCAAATGAACCAAACGTAAGTCTGATCGGTCAATTGGGTGACATAATGTTGATGGAAATCACAGCACCATTATGCCAAAGGATCAGCCCAGCGTGAGGGTCTCACGGCGGCCCTTGATAGCTTCCAGAAGCAAACACCCCTCGAGGTACCAATTGTAGTTGGAGGAAAGGAGGTTGGTCAATACAACGTCAAGTCGATAACATGAATTTCTAACCACTGCAGATCAAAACCTCTACGATTTCCACCCAGCAGAACCCATCCAATCACTCTTCAACGGTCGCCTCATACTCAAATGCCTCCCCGTCCGATGTGTCTGCGGCTATCGATGCTGCTTTGGCAGCGAGACCCGCATGGGAATCTCTGCCATTCTCAGACAGAGCTGCGATCTTCTTGAAGGCCGCAGATCTGATCGCTGGAAAATACAGATATGACATAATGGCTGCGACGATGCTTGGACAGGGCAAGAATGCGTGGCAGGCCGAAATCGACTCTGCGGCGGAATTGGTCGACTTCTTGAGATTCAACGTACAATATGCGGAGGAGCTATATGCCCAACAGCCGGCCCATAATTCTCCAGGTGTATGGAACAGAGTGGAGTACCGGCCATTGGAGGGTTTCGTCTACGCAGTTACTCCGTTCAACTTCACAGCTATTGCTGGCAATCTGCCTGGCGCACCAGCCTTGATGGGTAATGTCGTGGTATGGAAGCCCTCAGATTCGGCAATTGCTTCCAACTGGTTGCTATACAACATCCTGCTCGAAGCTGGCCTTCCAAAGAACGTTATTCAATTTGTGCCCGGAAATCCAGAGGAGGTTACCAAGGTTGTGCTTGCGCATAAGAAGCTCGCTTGCCTTCACTACACCGGTAGTACCGCCGTCTTCAGAAAGTTGTACGGATCTATTGCCAATGGTGTTGCAGAAGGCAGGTATCAAGGTTACCCAAGAATCGTTGGTGAGACGGGAGGCAAGAACTTTCATCTCATCCACCCCTCAGCAGACGTCGAAAACGCAGCAGTACAAACAGTGCGTGGCGCCTTTGAGTATCAAGGACAGAAGTGTAGTGCAACATCCAGAGTATACGTTCCTAAGTCTGTCTGGCCTCAGTTCAAGGAACGCCTTGTCTCGGAGACATCTGCGCTTTCTATCGGAATACCAACCGACTACAAGAACTTTATTGGCCCTGTCATCCATGCTGGATCCTTCAAGAAGCTATCCGGAGTCATTGACGCCGCTAAAGATGACAAGGAGCTCGAGTTGCTTGTAGGAGGCAAATATGACGACTCGACTGGCTACTTCATCCATCCTACGATCTACGCCACCACCAACCCGAAGCACCAACTTCTTTCTACAGAGCTCTTCGGTCCAATTCTGACAGTCCACGTTTACGACGATACCACATCCCCTGTCGAGGCATTCCAGTCTGCCTGTGAACTTGTTGACAGCACTTCGGAGTACGGCCTCACTGGATCCATTTTCGCTTCCGACAGAGCTGCTGTTCGTTATGCTGAAGATGCTCTGAGGAACTCGGCAGGAAACTTTTATATCAACTGCAAGAGTACAGGCGCCGTTGTTGGCCAACAGCCATTTGGTGGTGCCAGAGCGAGTGGAACGAATGACAAGGCTGGAAGCCAGAATTTGTTGACGAGATTTGTGAGCATGAGGAGTATCAAGGAAGAGTTCAACCCAACTCTGAAGGTGGCATACCCAAGTAATGAGATTTAATCGAGGTTTGTGAGCGTATTTAGCAAGGATTTGTGGCGATGGATATCCATTCAAATTGAAAAGCACTAGTATAGTTCACATAAAACTAGCTTTCAGAGGTCACCTTCAAAATGAACATCATGTATTATCTTAAATTGATATCGAATGTGTCTTCTATAAGAACTTCATAACATCTTAAAGCTATGAAAGCAAGATATCCTCATGATCCGGTATGACTGATAGGCATAAGAACGTCGCTTCCTGTTCACTTCGAGGATCTCTCAGTTACCCCACCACCCCACCAACAAGGCTGATCCCGAGCCTTGCATCAGCTGCAAGCATCTCAGTGGATCCAGTCTCAACGATCAACACCAAATCTTCACAACCCCTCTTCTCCTCTTTCATCCTGTCTTGAATACACATTCAGTCCAATCCAACTTAATATGAAGAAATTCCTCAACAAAGCCAAAGCCGCTTTCGAGGAGCTGACCGACTCCGACTCACCATCGTCTCAAAAGCCTATCGCTCAGGCCAATCAACCCTCAACAATCGGGCCTCCAACAGCACTGGATCTTCTCCGCTATCGTTTTCACTGGGGCACGAACCTAGGTTCGATATTCGTGCTTGAGAAATGGCTTTCCGGCTCTATGTTCGTAGGCTCATCATCTGGAGATCACGAACTCGCTGCTGTGACTGCGGCAGTCAATGAGCTTGGCCTCGACGGAGCGAAAGAAAAGTGGGAAGCTCACTGGAGAAATGCGGTTAGTGATCAGGATTTCGAGTGGTTGGTCAAACAAGCTAGATGCACGAGTATTCGTTTACCTATCGGGTATTTTACTCTGGGTCCGGAGTGGTGTCGAGGGACGCCGTTTGAGGGCGTAGGTACGGTTTATGCGAATGCGTGGAGTGCAGTTAGAGAATTGGTTGCGAGGGCTAGAGGTTGGGGAATTGGGATCTTGCTGGATTTCCATTTCGTGTATGGTGGAGCTAACGGGGAAGATCACGGATCCGCGACTGGGAAAGCGGAGCTTTGGGGGAATAGAGAGAATCTGGAGAGGACCAAGCAGGCTTTGGCATGGATTGCCGGTCAGGCTAGGGGAATGGACGGAGTGCTTGGTTTGCAGATGGTGAATGAAGCAACACATAATGCGGAGGGGATGTATCAGTTTTATGAAGATGTCATTACGGAGGTGGCGAGGTGGGATGAGAGTCTTCCACTTTATATCTCTGATGCGTGGGACTTGAAGACTGCTTTAGACTGGACGAATAGCAGACATCCATTCAGTGCCGCACCAAAGAACCCAGTCCTCATCGACACGCATCGGTATTATACATTCAGCGACGAAGATCGTAGTCAAAGCCCTCAGCAAATCATTGGCAGACTTGGAGCCGAACTGGAAGAACTGAATGGCAAAGAAGGAAGTCTCGGTGATAAAGGCGAAGCAGAACTCATCATCGGAGAATGGAGTTGTGTCCTCGATGGCCAGACATGGGGACGAGTGCAACCTCAAGAGAAAGATGATCTAGTAACACAATTCGGGCGAACTCAGAGTCATAAATGGCAACAGAGAGCTGGAGGCAGTTATTTCTGGACGTATAAGATGGACTGGATGGATGGCGGTGAATGGGGATTTGCCGAGCAGTCAAAGAAGTGGAATATCGCCCCTCCGCAATACCTCATGCTCCCAGCCCAGGAGGTACGAAACAGGATTGGAGTAGCTGAGGGGAAGAGAGCAGAGTTGGGGCAAACTGCTAGGCAGAATCATGATAATTATTGGAATCAGACGGCACCAGGCAAACACTTTGAGCATCAGCTTTATAGCGAGGGGTGGAATGTTGGGTTCTCGGATGCATTGAGGTTCTTTGGGATGAGGAGTGAGGGCGCACTGGGTGCGGTTGCGGCTGCGGAGGGTGGAGATAAGATTGGGTGTTTGGAGATCTGGGTTAAGAAGAGGTTGTTGGAATCAGGTCAGAGAGGGGAGTCCGTATGGATCTGGGAACAGGGATTCAGAGCCGGCATTGGAGGGTTTAATCAGTGTGTTGGAATGTGATGGGCAGGAAGAGATAACACTAGTCGTGCAATGAGTATGCAGTACCGTTGGCAGATTACAAGAGGGGCACTCTAGTCAGAGACTGCTAGAATCCTGGCTAGAAGGACAGGTTTTCTGTTCTGGGCAAGACAAGGATGGAATAGCATTTCCGCTTCGCCTTCTTCTCGGAGGAGATCACTAAATGCGATGAAGCTCTCAGGATTCTCGAAGACATTGAGTATGAGGACCAGTATCTCTTTTCAGTAGTCTGGAGCCCTAATTCGAAGCCATTGATATGTATGTCTACTGGCCCATTGAATTCCTTTTGTTGATGTTCAGAAGGCCAAATTGATGCCAAAACCTCAGCTTTCGCTTCTATACTGAGGTTCAATGTCCATGCAATCACATGTGGCTCCCCGGATATCAAGATCAAAGATCCTGAAAGAGTGGGCGCTTCTCACTGCGAGTGCATTTTGTGATCTGTGAATGGGAGAAGTTTATCTAGGAGACGTGCCGAGGAGCTCGAGCCCTGGAGAAAGGAAGGAGTTAACAGCTAATACTTGACGAGCGTACTGTAAAGAACCTGCGATCAAATCATCCAATGATAGAGATCTATGCATTGTATAAGCAGATATTCAATGTTTCGTCGCGACTTCGGTCCATCGAATCCCGACACTCATGCTCCCTCTTGCAAGTCCGTATAGACGTGACCTTCCATGAAAGAAGATCAGCTGCCGCATATTTGGGGCCGTTCAGTCTTATATATTGCCCGAAGCCAATACAGACTTCTCCCTATACGAGTTCAGTTCTCCCTCGTCTTACTGCCTATCTGGCTCGACTTCTGCTTTAGTTTGAGATCATATCTTGGAGAGATAGATCGTTATCTTGGAGAAATATATCATAATCTTAAAGAGATAGCCTATAGATAGAGACATTTGTTTCTTTTCAATGAAGGATGTTGCAATAGTTATCAGCGAATCTCAGTTCATTGAATTCCAAGAAAATTGAACATCCGTCTCTTGCCTCGAGTGCCTCGCCGAAGCGAGAACGAAACAAAACAAAAAGGGGTATGCTCACGTGATTTGGATATTTTGCGCGGAAAAACAAGCTTTCCGGCTTGACATCCAACGGACACGTTCTGATTCTCTGCTTCTGAGTGGACGATTCTCTCGACCTCTCGACTCACTATGAAGGCGCATGGCGGCCATGTCCATGACCTCGCAGTTACCAATCATTCCGCGCACGCGACAGTACGAGCACGTCCAGAGGCACCCTGAACGTACATTTTAGTATCGAGGCCAGGATGGAGATTAAGTTTCGAGGTAAGTCTCAGGATAGCCCACCATGTGAGTGCGACCTTTGAGTTATCCTACTCAACTCTCGATTTCCCACTTCTTGCAAGAGCACTTTCCATTGCTGTTACATTCTCAAGTATTACTTCTTCTCTCTTGATTATCTCACACGTCAATCGTGGCTTTATATCATTATTTATCCCGGTCATCGTCATACGTACGTGAAGGAACGGGAGGGACAATCAACAGTAATCGCGCACGAGACACTTGAGCCGGTGCTCCAATAGATACGAAATGCCTCGTCCTCAACAACCTCCTACGCCTGCCTCTTCAACAGAGATCAAAGGGAAGGATGGTTCACAATTCTCAACTCTGCAGATGTCATTCGAACTTCCACCTCCAGCTGTAGCAGGCTCCGAATCTCAGCCTTCAAGCGCGTCTTCAGCAAAGTCCTCCTCAGCCTCTTCATATCACCCCACCTCCCCAAAATCTCCAGCAATTCCAGCAAGTGAGGTAGTCAAGATTCGTCGTCGATCATCTGCAGTACAAGCTCCAGCGTCAAAGGATGCCTTCGCTCTCCCGCCTCCACCTACCAGATCACGAAAAATCATACAGATGAAGCCTCGTGGGCAACAGGAGGATGAAGAGGCACACAATGAGACTCAGAAACCTGCGACTGGTAAGGCCACTGCGACTGCGCCAAAGAAAAAACAACCATCTTCTACTAGCGTTGCTGGCAGAAAGATAGCAAGGAAGACGGCACATAGCCTGATCGAGCGTCGGAGAAGATCTAAGATGAATGAGGAGTTCGGTGTTTTGAAGGATATGATACCAGCTTGTACGGGAGAGATGCATAAACTGGCTATCCTGCAGGTATATTATATCTCAAACTTGCTTGTAGTCGTCCACTAATTCTTTCCAGGCATCTATTGACTATGTTCGATATTTGGAAGATTGTGTCTCCAAATTGAAGGCAGAGAACAATCGAGCCAATACGACACCTAGTACGGAGCATTTTGTTCTCCCTCCTCCCGCAAGCCGAGGCTCCTACGGCACACCTCGTCAATACCAAACATATGAGGAAAATGAGGATGTTGAGATGGACGGCTCAGAACAAGCCTCGCCTGCATATTCGACACCAGTCCCCAATTCCAACCGTCCATCAGCCTCACCAGCACTCATCCCTCAAGACTCCCGGAATCGTCAAGATTCATATTCTTCTGTCTCCACAGATCACCGTCATTATAGCTTCAGCACATCTAATACAACATCGCCAGCTCTTGGCCCTGGAGCTTACGACTACGCACGAAGCGTGGCCTCAGTAGGGTCGGCCTTGACAAGTCCTGCATTACTGCCACAACGAGATCTGGATCAGGAAGCAACAGCTGCTCTGTTGATGCTGAATACCGACCGCAGAGGGACTCAGAGTAGCCTCGGCGGTCGAGGAATGAGTGTTAAGGATCTGCTCAGCGCATAGCAGCGATGAATGTCTGAAATTATGTTAAAGAATGCTTAATGTCTGGATATTGATTGAACGTGGCGTTTCTGTGCAGGAGGCAATGGGTGGGAGGTCTTTTGAGTACAAAGAATCATCTTTTAGTTGTTGTAATGTCGTCCATTCTTGTTTATAGAGAAATAAACTTACAGTATTCAATCTCTAAGGCGGGCAGATCCTCGTGAAGATCCCGCAGCAAGGTCAATGCTACGCAGCTCTGGCTGGAAATCAGACGGTTCACAGGCTCTTTGCTGCTTCATTGTAACAAATTCTCCAGGCGAGGAAGTGTTCGTGCTTGTGCATACAGAATCCGCTGGTGAACCGACCGACAGCGGCAGATCCATGAGCCGTCGCTGTTTGGCAGAATGCAATGGTAAGCGGGCAGCGTTTCAGAAACCTGGAAATGGCATGCTTGCTCGTACGATGGCCTCATTTTCTGTATGTTTCAGAAGCATAAATGCATGCGTCAATCACGTGTGGTAAGAGGTCTGGGAATTCGGTCCTGGTCTGAATCGCATTGTCTCTGAGCATTTTTCATCTTTGCTTTCATCCTGATTCTCATGATTTTGCATTGAGAAGATCGGAAATCAGAACTTCAGACCTTCAACATCAATTCTTCTTACCCGAGAACCGAGTACACCCTTCACTCACTATGTCGAGCAACACGACCACTAAGTCGGCGCCAAAATCACAACAGCAGCAACAACCTCCGACTCCGCGCTCCAACCACAACGGCATCAACAATCCCAACAAAGACGCCCCCCTCTTTTCTCTTCCCCTACAGCTCGGCGCCGGCCAAGACGACTCAGATATTTCGTCCAATGCGGGCTCGTCGTCTTCTAGTAGAAGACGGAGGAATCGCAGGAAGAACAGAAACAAGAACGCGGCCTCTTTACTAGGGATGGAAGCAAGTAATGGTATGAACGGTAATGGCAATGGGATCGCGATGAACGGAGTAGCGAAGGAGAAGGAAGAGAACAGACCGGTCAGATTGGAGATTGGATTGGATCTGGACGTCGAGCTGGAGCTGAAGGCGAAGATTCGCGGGAAAGTCACACTGAGCTTGGTGTGAGTACATATTGCTTCTTGCCGTGCCATCTCTCCAGTATTCCTTTTAGGGAATTAGTCGGTTCGGAGTGCTGACCAAGAGCCTACCCACAGGCAATAAGTGTTGAGAAAACACCAGATACACCAGAACCTCTACCTGAAAATGCAACGGAAAAGAAGCTCGAGGGATCAGGAGAGATGGAAGTTTTTGATATGTGTTTTATCAGGCTGGGGAATTACTCTTTCGAGAGGCGGTGGCTGGACAGAGATATTTCCGAGAGCTTGACTGCGGCGGCCGGGAGTGGTATCTTGGCTTTGGGAATTCTCGTTGGTTTGTTGATAGGATGGTGCATGAGGGGAGATTCTTGGAGGGAAGGGTGTGGTGGATATGGAATTGGAGTTGGACTGGAATTAGGAGGAACTGGAAAAAACATGGGCTGGTAGATTTGGCACGCCGCACAGCATCCCAATGGATGGAGGGATTGGGGAACAACACGATCTCCCCCAGAAAGACTAATGAAGGAATTTCGAACTTCATGTCTACCCTTATCCCGTGGTAATTGGATGAGTATTCCATTGGTGCTCTGAGTAATGGTTGAGAGGAGGTACTCGAATTAGTTTAAGATAGCGTTGCGGAATTGACTTCATCGGAGCAGTGTTCTCAGGTGCAGTATCCCAAAGCTCCAGTCTTTCACTTTATGCCCTATTCTTGCTCTTCGGCATGCGCTCTCCGAAATCTACAGTTTTATGAGCTTGTTGATATATTCTGACTCGATGCTCGAGCTCATCCAGGTATGCAAGTTGTTCTCTGAAGTTACCCTGGGGTAGATGATGTACTGAATACAGGTAGGTCCTTACCCATCGGCTCCATTCAGAGAAATTATATAAATGCAATGTCCCGCATGGACCGTAATCATGGTCCTTCGTATCTCTTGGTTGGATACTCCATCAATTGAGAACACAACATACTGCCAGCAATACATCCATCCAATGTCCGAACCAGGAAAACTTGCATACTTACAACGCTGTGTAGTTCACGATTCTTTTCCTTGGAACTGCAATTTACAGACTTTATGTCCATCCTCTCTCCAAATACCCAGGCCCACGTCTCTGGAGCACTGCACGGCTACCATCTGCGTACCACTTTGCGATAGGAAAGCTCCCGTACAAGATTGCCGAGTTCACGAACTCTATGGACCTATAGTACGCATCTCACCGAACGAGTTGATCTTCAACTTGGAGGAGTCATGGCAGGGTAGTAAGTGTCGTCCATTTGCTTCGACACGGCTTGATTTGCTTCTCGTGCAAGCTTCTCTGCCTGATCTTGACACATAGATCGGAATTGAAGGCGGACTAAAGTCTCTTTTTAGTATATGACAAGCCTACATCCCGGAACACACAGTTGCAGAAGGACCCCGATCAGTTCATAGCAAATCCGAACGGCCCACGAGGGCTCTTGCTTGAACCAGACGACAATATCCATGCAAGACACAGGTACTTCTTTTTCGGTACTTTCGATGGAAACTTTTGACACAGAAAATTAGACGAAATCTTGCCCCTTGCTTCTCCGAGAAGATCCTCAGAGACCAAGAGCCATTATTACGATGTACTTCAACCTCCTTGTTCAGAGACTACGGGAGAAGTCTGGCACACCTGTCAACCTGGTTGATTACTACGAGTTTGCTACCGTAGACATCATCAGCGATCGAACGTTTGGAGAGTCATCTGATTGTCTTGAGAAGACAAAGATTCATGTAAGACGTTCATATAAGTCCAAAGTATGGCCTTACTGATCATGTTGGTCAGCTTTCCCTGCAACTTCTCCACCAAGCTGGTAGGGCAACTGCGATTCTCGGCCTGCTACAGAAGTTCTGGCCACTGGACAGAATTGTATTGACTCTCTTCGCTCGCTATGCCCGAGCTGAAGAAATGAAATTTCGAACAATGATGACGGAGAAACTTCTCAGACGGCTAGAGCTACCCGACCTTCGTCCAGATATGGAAGGCCTCTGTGATTCAGGATCTTCTCTAGCTGACATGAGCAGCATCTGCCATGCACAGAAACGACTTAACACGAAAGAAGGGATGATGTTCGACGAACTTGCTGAGACGGGCGGACTGCTCATCGCAGCTGGTGCCGAGACGACAGCCAGTCTTCTCTCCGGAGTCACTTACCACCTGCTCATGAATCCATCTGTCTCGCCAAGCTCACTGGCGAAGTCCGGAATGCCTTCAAGACAGAGTCCGAGATAAACATGACCAGCGTCGACAACCTCGAATATCTGTTAGCAGTCCTCAACGAAGCACTTCGCATTTTCCCACCCGTACCCGACAACCTGAACAGAATCACACCCAAAGAAGGGTGCATGATAGCCGGTCACTATCTACCTGGCAAGAAATATGTAGCCATAAATCAATGGGCCGCTTCACATTCCTCTGCCAACTTCACCCGACCATACGAATTTATTCCTGAAAGATGGATGGGCGACGCGGAGTTCATGAAAGATAAGCGAAGGGTGGTAAATCCGTTCAGCGTAGGTCCGAGAAATTGTCTTGGGCGGAACTTAGCGAATGTTGAGATGAGGGTTATATTGGCGAGGATGATTCTCAATTTTGTGAGAAGAGCAGGGGTTGGTTGGAGGCGAACCGTATATACTTGCTCTTCGAAGACAAGCCGCCGCTGATAGTGAAGCTGACACCGGCTATTAGAGCTTGATGAATTCCAAATGTGCTAGAAATTTATTGCACGGTTCTTCAAAGATAGAATGGTATCAAACGAATCGAATTATACTTTACTCTCTCCGTATTGAAACTTGATGAGCAAGACTTGGATTGCACTCCTCCCTTGATTCTCGAGGCTCTAAGGACGTATCATAACTCTACACATCGCGAACCTGATCTAAGTTTCGAGAGATTGGATTTGCATAATGCAATACAGTTTTCGTTTTGAATCCGTGTGGTGCATAACTAGTAAGATTATTATATATAAGCTGGGACCCTTGACACGCTCATTAAGCCCGGACTAAGTTTATCCCAATAAGCCCGTGATTATGAATGTAACGTCCAAGGATATTATAAAAGTATCCATTTAGAGTCAATTAGCCACTTTTCGAAGTAACCAAAGTTTAAGTGAACTCGCCCTGGAATACCGAGTCACGAACTAAATTAACCTGATCACTTGGAAAAGCTCAAGCTCTTCCCATGGATGTGTTTTAAATGTCTATTATCAACGTCCAACTTTATAAGGAGAGATAGATAACTGTCAGGATCCTAGGAGAGAGCCTCTTTTCGCTGATATTTTCAAAGTTTTGAAGGCCTGCTTTAACTCTGACGTGCCTCATCCAGAAAAAAAAATTGATTAACTAAGATTCCTGACTTTCCTAGTTTTCGACGTAAAATTTGTCTTTCACAGATTATCCTTGTTTTTTCTCTCTTTAATCCTTCCACGCCGCTCTTGTCGTTACTATGAATTTTGAAGATTGAATGCTTAGGCGCTGTTGACAAGCTAGAATCAGTCATTGCGCGAGCGCGCGAGACTTTTGGGACTATTAAGGAGCATGTGAAGGTAAATCACCAGCAAGAAGATTATCATCGGACCACTCTTACATTCATTCATTCCCAGCCTAGGCTACTTCATGATTTCTGATACAAAGATGCACGTAAAGCTGGAAATGGCAAGTCCCAACGCCACCAGTTTGGGTATTCCCTCAAACTCCGAAAGCAAGCAAGCACATCATATCTCATCCCATTCATCCCGCCGTCAAAAACACACACCCGCTAATATAACACAACCACGCCTTGCTCAGAAGCTATCGCAGAGATCCGTGTCGAAGCAAACCAAGTCATATTCCACAAGCCCGCCAAGCTGTCCTGTATAGCGTAAGAGGTTGGCAATTCTTGTTTACCATAGGTAACCCCGGCACTTAGGAGATCCGCACAGGCACTCTGTCAGACCAGCACGCTCCTCCTCCGAAAGCAGATGCAGGGATCGGTCATCCTTCTTGGTGATGCCATCAGTGTAGTCGAAAGTCAACTCCGTATCTTTGTCGATGTCCTTCAAGGCAAAGAAAGCAAGTCCATGGAATGGTGTGTTGGCCGTGTCGGTAACAATGGCGAAGATGCGGAGGTTGGGGTCACAAGAATGGTTGATGAAACGGGTAGGTCCTGAATAGAACTCTCCGTCGATTTCATAAGGGTCATTCTTTAGTCGGGGGTCGGTGCTCGATGGGTCACTGAACTTGTCCAGGGCGAAAAGGTAAACGTCCTTGTGTGTCATGCTATTGCCGGCGCGGCGACGTCGTTGAGCTTCTTGGGAAGTGATGAGCTCTCCAACGTAGTTTCCGACATATTGACCACGCTTGATATCGTCTGTTGAGCGAACTCCTAGGAGACGTTAGTACATGGTCCCATCGATTGATGAGCGTGGGAAAGGGAGGGAAACTATACATACCCCAGCCACGACCATCCTGAGTTGGAAAGATTTGCAGATTGACCTTTCTTCCAGCAGTAACGACTCTATTGGCACACTTCTCACCACAACCGCATCTGTCGTTGCACTCGTAGATCGGTAGTCTGGAGTTCAACATGTGACCTCGAAGACAGCCTTTACGATCACCAACAACATGGTAGGCATTGATCTTGTCGCCATCGATCGCGATATTACCCATGCATTCGCAACCTTCGACCAAGCAGTCATACTCGTCGACACATTTGCAACCCGAGAGGAACTGACTCTCAGCCAGTTGGACACCTTCGGTGAGCACGACATCCTCGATGAATTGGAAATCCTTTGGAATCAGACGAGTTTCTCCTCGGGTGAAGACGATCGAGACCGCGAAGTCCTTGTGGGTTGAGAACGCTTCCAGTTGACAATAGTGGCACTTGGCCTCGCTCGCAGCTTGAGAAGCATCGCCTTTTCCGTGAAAATGGAAGTGGTTATATTGACGACGCGCCATGAAACCGACAAATGGGAGAATTTTTGAAATATTGCTTGAAGAGGCAACTGAGCTTCCAGAGCTGCGCAGTAAGGCACTGGCAGCCATGGTTGCGGTGGGCTTTATTGCTTTAGTGAGATCTAAAGTGAAGCGTTGTTTATGATCTTAAGGTCGAAATAGCAACATAAATAAGTCACGGAATAACTATTTACCGGGTTAATATTTAGCGCAGTTTTGGTGAGCCTTATCAGGTAAAAATCCACGTGAATTAGGCGTAAAGCGAGTTGAAAATCAATACGTATCAATTAGGATTAGGATTGACTTTTGAGATAATAAGTAAAATACGATTTCCACTTGAAAGACGAGCTTGTTCGATCTCAGAGGTTTGCTATTAGTCGCCCTTGTCAAATGCTTAATTTCTAAATGCGGCTTGAAGCCTCTCCTTCTTGTATATTTTTATTATACAATATGCCATACACTTCAATTGACAGAGTGATGAGTTGTAGACCTTTGGCAGAAACTATGTCTTTTCCTCAAAGTGAATTGAGATATTAGCTTTTGAACCACTGAAGACTCCCAATTGGTGCACTGAATTACAACGGCCATGAGCCTGAAGCCATTGGCCCCAGCGTTCCAGTTTAGCGACAAACTCTACTTCATGAGCTTACAAGGATCAGCAAGGAGCTTTGAGTATTATCTAAAAAATCGAAACCACAACTTGCAGCTCTTGGATTTGAAAACTTTGAGAACCAGCAGTTCGTATCTTCACATTTTTGTTGTAATTCAAAGGCTTGTAATTACTTGCTTCAAATTAACATGAGCATTTTGCCTCTCAAAAAGAGAACGAACAGACCATCCTTTAAGTTGATATTTGAGAATCACAAAAGCCAAGCTCCGACTTGCATCATTTCTTCTGAACTGATATACCAATTCTATTCATCCTTCCTTTCTGTAAAACTGGTTGCAATCAGTGGCATTGTAGTAACACTTGTCTGTTGAGCATCAGGTTCCAGTTTAGCCGCTACTGGTTAGACCGATGAAGACTGCTAGCGCACGCTCGAGCTACCCTGACAGCCTGGCTGGCAGGAAATCTGGCATATGCTTGTCAGATAGCTCACAATTAGTGACCTAAGACCATCTTGAGCAACCCTAACTCAAGCTGCAGATCACTAGAACGGACACCTAGCTGTATACGACTGCCTTTATCACCACCGATACTTAGACTCCTCTACTCTCTCGTTGTCGTCTTTGAGGAAATGCTGAAGAACAAGTCGTAGGAATTTCAAGTCTAATTATCTGCCCAGGTGATCATTTCCAAAAGCGGGATATACGCTTCCAAGAGCTATTTACCTAACCCAGAAATTACAGCCTCTTTACAATTCAACACATTCATTTGAATGGAAGTAAGCCAAATACGATACATGAAGTTATTATGAATTAATTCATACCCTGCTCAAGCGATCATATTTCCAAGGTCGACTGCCATAGTACGAGCTATGTAATTGTTGTAGGGACTCCCGTGATTCAGCTGCCGTGGCGTTCATCCACTGCGAATCCAATATCTCAAGCTGATGAGGCCCTTTGGCCAGACAAGGTCGGATTGGTATGCCGAAGCCAAGAGATCATACGCAAAGGTAGAGTTTCGGATTTTTATCGTTGAAGTCTTTCCAAACGCTCTTTCATCTTGGTAAAGAGAAGCAGGCTATCAAAGGTCCGACGGCTTAAATTTTCTGTACACACACTCAGTGTTCGCTTTGATTGAGATATCAGACACACAGGCAAATGTAAGGGAGAAGGGAACCTTAGTGGTTTTCAGCATTTCATCGAGAGACAAACTTAGCAAATTGCCCACTGAATAGATTTAGAAGCTCACTAGAAGTGGTGAACTTTGAGGAGCATGCAAGGCTACCACTGAGCCTGGCACTAATGCAGCCTCGTGCACAGACCACGCAAAATTATTCCAGCCCGTCACAAAACTTCCAACTCGATGCCAATCTAATCGGATATCACATCACAAACCCCGCCATACAGCGTCTTCCTGCCTCTCCCTACCAACCATGGCGACCGATATACAGCAAACACATTTCGTCAAGCAGCTTGCTGCCAATGGTAAGCTCCTCAAGTAGGATTTCTGACAAGAGCAATTAGCTAAAAGTATGCCTCACCAGACCGACCAACCCGCGACGCAGCCCTCTCCTCCCTCCGCACCTACCTCTCCGGCCGTCGCGAACTCCCAGCTTTAGAATTACTCAAGCTATGGAAAGGCCTCTTCTACTGCATGTGGATGTCCGACCGACCACGCACACAACAAGCCCTCGCCAACTCCCTCGCCGACCTCGTCTCCGTGCTCCCCTCCCCTAGCGTAATCCCATTCTTAAGAGCTTTCTGGCAGACGATGCAGAGGGAGTGGACGAATATCGATGTACTGAGGATGGAGAAGTTCTTGTTGTTGGTGAGGAGGTATCTTGGTGCGACGTTTAAGATTTTGAAGGAGGGGGGATGGGAGGAGAGCCTGGTGAAGAGTCATGTGGAGTTGTTGCAGGAGGTGCCGTGCAATGTAACGGATGTTAGGGTGCCGAATGGCATGCGCTTTCATGTTATTGACATTTACGTGGATGAGTTGGAGAGGGCGGGGTTGTTCGAGGAGGAGGGGAAGGAGGAGATTCTGGAGCGAGTGCTGGAGCCATTGAGGGCGTTGCAGAAGGGGAGTCCGACGAAACCGGTCAGAGTGAAGGCGAAGGAGGCTTTGGAGGATGAGCGGTTACCTGGGAATGAGAAAGTGGAAGGAGAAGCGCCGGAAGAGGATGATGGTTGGGGTGGCTTCAAAGACTGATCTTTCCGCCTAGAAAAGTGCTTCATAAATTTGTTTCGTCACGCTTCTACGAAAGGTCTCGGTATTGGCAAGGCGTTCAGGTCAAATGCATCATTCTACTTTTCCTTCTTTATACAGAATGTACTCCATGCTTAACTTTCGCGTCAGCGATCCACCTCTTTGGGTATCGAAAGAGAAAACAATTCAGACAAAACGCCCCTAGTATCCCAATATGCTCAAGAGACTACAAATGATGATCAGATTGGCCCAGGAGCCTCGTACATATGCCCCGACTTAGAAAGTACTGTGCCGAGTCCTTTATGAACTTCGGCCTGGAATGGTTGGAATGGGACCCTCTCGCCATCTATGCTGATGAAACCATCTTCCTGGTTCTTGGGAATGATGCGGTATCCAAGAATTTTGCGGTACCAGACACCTGGCATGTCAAAAAAGTTACCGTTTTCTACGGCAAACATCATTTTCATCGCGTGGACGCGGCTGATGTCACCGTTGATACAGACCAGATCCATGAATCCATCGTTTGGTAGCGCGGGTGAGAAGAAGTTGGCATCGGCGGCCATATATGCCATCTGAAGGAGTTAGTGGTTGCAAAGGCGAGTGTGGAACAGGGGACTTACATTTCCGCAGTAGAAGTTCCCCAGCTTGTCATAAGGTACAAGTTCCCATCCTTCAGGTAGCTTGTCATTGATGGTTCCATATCTCAATGGAGGTAAGCTATCATCACTGCCACTTCCAGTACTTGCTGAAGCGTCGTCGTCCAGGAGATGATGTGACCTGTAGCCCCTTCGCTCACTTGCCGGCTCAAAATTGCTCTGTTCTCTCTTGTAGTGCTCCCTGATGGCTTGCTTATCATCAATAGCCACCTTTACTGCAATATCGCAAGGATATACCATCTTGTTTATCAGTCGTACGAGGAATCCGTACGTGAATCTTTGGCCTCCCAAGAATCGCAGATGCTCGGTAGCCAGATCAGATTCTGCCACAATTCCAACTGACTGCGACAGGAAACTAAGGGTCCGGGTATCACCTTGAGTGATAGATATCAGATCCAGAGGTGTCGGTATGCCTTTGATAATGGCCAGTGTGGCCAGACTGGGACTGTCCGTTCCAGTCAAGTTACAGCTCATGGCGTTTCCACTTCCTCCTGGGATGTTCACCACTGCAATCTTGGACAGAGCTTTCTTAGCATCCGGTCTCCTCCCGAGTCCATTGAACACTTCATGGGGCAGTCCATCGCCAGACACAGACGCTATCACATCGAAGGCCTCGATATCCAACTTCTCTGAAATCGTGATGGCCTCCCCTTTATGTGTCGTCTTTATCATATCAATCGCACAGTTGGCAGCCTTCAAAAGAGGCTCTGCATCTCGGTAGTACCATTTCTCAGCGCTCCCTTTTCCACTGTGAGGGTTGACCAGCACCTTCACTCGTTTCCTCCGTTGCGACTCGCCGTATGATCGATCCAGAAGCCTGTAAATCCACTTGTTTACGAATTCGACCATCTGGTATTCCACTGGGTACTTCAATGTAGCAGCGCGAACCACTTTCTTCGACACAGGCGACGCATAGTGTAGCGTAAGTTCCGAATCTTTCAATTCGGCCCATAGGACGTTGTAAAATGGTATCGCGCGAGTGTTGGCAGTGCCTGTAAGCTGATTGTCAGCAAAGTAAACACTCAGAGGGCGGACCCTCCGGCGACGTACCCGATGGCCAGAGCCCGCAGCAATTACTGCCAGTTCTCTCTTCATTTTCTTCGTCTGCCGGGAATCATTAGAACGTAGTTCTATTGTTAAAAGCAGAAGGCTTTACCTAGTACAATGAGAGAGTCGGTCCCTAGAGTAAGAGAGACATTTCTGCCCAGTGCCAAGGTGGAATCCACAGCGAATGAGTTGCCGCGACCTGCATCCTCAAAAGAGGTAGCAGGGTCGACGAAAGGATTGTCGGTGGGCTTCGAAGTTGTCGTCATCTCGTGAATGGCCTCGTTATCCCAAGCATCCTTGTTGGCAGAGGGGATCGGTGTATGTTGTTGTTAAGAGTAAGTAAGGCAAAGTAAAGCAAAGTAGGCGGGAGCGGAGTCTTTGTTCGAGGGTCTGGATGACCAAGTGACGTCCGCCGGCACGCGCTTCCACAAGATGCCGAGCTTCGACTGCAGCAACGCTCCTCGTCTCGTTTCCCTTTCAGGATGTTGCACCGCTTCCGCTCTTACAACCGGCACTCAGTCATGCATAAGGACTAGGCGTCGATGGGGTTGGTGCACTTTGCGATCTGTTCTGTGCCGCGGTGAGATAAAAAGGGGACAATCGCCGAACTTGGTTACTGGTGGTTACGAGGGGTAACACGAAATCCCGTCAAGAATTGGGCCGGATTCCGTCGTCTATAACTTGTCTGAACACCTGGACATCTCACATGTGCGTCGCTGCCTCTGAGTTTGATTCATGGTTTGCTGCGGGGTAATCACGTCTTCTTGGGATTTTGATTTGATCGACATAATCCGCAAGTAGCTATTCATTTACTATTAGGTTTGCATGCAGGTTTCACGAGACCGGCCGGCCGAGTACCATAGCCGGAAGAGGATTTGGGAAATGGGGGACGTTACAACAAAGCAAAAGTCACTTACTTGTTCTTTGTCATATGCGGAAAATGGAATACTGATGGCAAGTAGGTAAAAATCACATATTATACTTGGGAGACAGAGTTTTGCTTGAGGAGGGCAATTCGATTTATACCCTTCAAGACGCCTGAATTGATTCACCAAACACTGAAAATAAGCGAAGAAAGCCAATGTTTTGACTCTGTTCGCTACTGATGAAACAACATAACCTTAAAATGGCTGACCTCCCGGTTTACATTGTCTAGCTTTGTCGATGATGTAATTGCTGCTTTTACAGATCTTTAGAGCTTATAGGAAATAAAACCAATCGAAAGCCACGCTTTTAGAGATCCAGAGTATGAATCAGATGCTTGGTATAGAAGGACAGGGCTCGAAACACAAGAACAGCAATATCCTCAAAAGGCGCTAGACAATGAAACCAAACCGGGGAGGGGAACATAGATGGAGATAGTGATGTAGCCCAAAGATATCTGTCACTTCAAAGCACTTTTTTCCCATGGAAAAATTTCAG
The DNA here is from genome assembly GCA_017365405.1 of Cadophora malorum. Taxonomy (NCBI): domain Eukaryota; kingdom Fungi; phylum Ascomycota; class Leotiomycetes; order Helotiales; family Ploettnerulaceae; genus Cadophora; species Cadophora malorum. The sequence goes on along the minus strand of JAFJYH010000008.1, from coordinate 332,381 downwards.
TAGCTTGTGTATGACTGCAAATATGATTCAGTGGGCGAGCCTCCTTCCCGCACTCTTGCGACCCTGTGGATACCAGATCTGCTAGAGCCGTAAAAAAACTTTAGCTTCATCCCATCTATGCCAAAATTGTTCTGTGTTGACACAATTTGTCCGTGACTCATCGATATTAAAGCCCATCTCTGAGTATATCCGCCATTGATTCAAGGTAAAGTGTTTGCACCATTCCGCATAGAGATTCTGCAGCCTGTTTCCTTCTGATTGACGTGAGACTATTGCCGAATACCTCTTTCAAAGACGCTCCTCGATCAAGCAGAAACCGAACCATCGCAGTGTGCTCTCGAGCGAATGCCCACCAGAGTATAGGCATAATGGTTGTGTATTTGTTTTCTGGTTGAGGAAAATTGATGAACGCTGCAGCATCAAGCAGTCTCCAAGTGAGTCGTAAGTCGCCAGCCGTTCCTGAGTTGTACATTAGGTAAGCCGGATTCGACTTCTGGGCCTCGAAGTTTGCATCAGCACCGTACCCGAGCAGAAGATCAACAGCATCGTAGTGCCCATTCTCACAAGCCATCCTCAATGGACTCTCCAACCCTTGATATTTCCACTGGACTGGCACCCCCAGCTGAAGCAAGTGTCGAACCATGTTTACGTTGCCCTGGCCAGCATGGTCCCTCAGATCATTGTGCCAGAAAAGCAATCTCTTGGGCCATGCGGTCAAGTGTAACTAGCTTGTAAGATAGTCGAAGATCTCGGGCACTGTCGTGTAACTCCTTGCCTTGATAGTAGCCTGGCCAGTCTCCGACGAATGACTAACACTTCCGAATCGCAAAGGGCCCACGTCGTCAGCCTGTTGCGTTGCGACTTTCACTACCTCCAGATCATCGCGAACCGCAGCGCCAATGACTGAGAATGGTTCAAACACAGTCTTAGAAAGCTTGCTCCGGAAAAGCTGAACCATGACGAGGTTGCCGGCCTGAGCGGCAACTTGAACTGGCGGTGCATAGATATAGTTATGGGCCACAGGACTCAAGCCTTGGTCAAGCAACCGCTTCGCAAGAGACAGAAGACCGAAATGAGCAGCTGCAGAGAACAAAGCCGTCTTTGTCAGACCAGGCGGTGGTGCTGGTCCTTTTGGCCAGTCTTTCGAGCCGATAGCATTTTCACAAGGACCACAGCGGTTATCGGGAATGTGCGTTTCAATTAGAGCTGAACATAAACCCCGCTCGAAAGTCTTGCAGACCACCCTCAACCTCAAAGTACGTTTGATGCCACAGTTTAAGGCAGCATAGAGCAGCATGAGATGTAGGATCTCGGAGGGATGCTCTATAAGTTGCATAGTGGCCAATGGCGCGATAGAAGGGATGTGACTTGATCGAGATTCTCAGCTGGTAGATGATGGTCTACAAATGTTGTGATGGCGATACAAATGAAATGCAGCCTTTCTTCGTTGTGCGGAATGAAGACAAATTTGCGAGAAATGAGAGGACGCAAAGAGAAGGTCGTTCCATTCAAATACCCAGCTTGAGTACTAGCGCCATCTTGCAGGCGAGTTGAGCTGTGCCTCTCCCCAAGCAGTAAGCTGAAATGCCTCTGCCACCACTTGGCGATAATAGCATTCTAAATTACATTCTTTCCGGTTTCGAAAATTTGCCGCGCATCTTCAAGGTACCGTATCGTAAGCAGGGACATTCCTGAGCGTCCCTTGAACTTCTCAATTGCGGAACTCAGAAATCCGCCGAGTGGTCAAAAATGCTTCTTGCAATTCCCCTCTGGATCTAGATAACTCCTTTTTGCTTTTCAGCGCCACTCAGGATGATCCGCCAAAAGCATGGCTGTAACCCCGTAACTCGCACCATATTCTACGCCCAGTGATCATGTCCGCTTCGGCTAGAGTATCTCTAGCCTCCGTCTATCATTACGAAGTATACCTGCCCTCGGGGCCTAAATAGGGTCCTTCAAAACAGGACTGTGCAATCGCTATGGATCTACACAACTCAAGCAACTTCCCCAACCTTGTTCAAGCCTTTGAGGGACCCAAGACTGAGAGCGAGACCTTGCGACCTACTGCGAATACGGACAAATCCAGTCACCGGGCCATCCTCGCCCTCCTTCTCGATGCTCAAATTCGCAAGTGCGTCCTCCCCTATATTGCTTTAGTAAATATTCATGCATGAGCTGGAGCAAATTACTTACCGAAGACACTTCGAGCATAGAGGTTTGCACTTAAAAACTGGCAGTCGCCCTTCAGCGAAGCCTCGGGGGTCAGACAGCTCATGTTTGTGCACGCCATAAGTTGCGTCAGGAAATCACGTAACGACTTGGCCTTAGAATTGATGTTGACCTTGTTCTCCCATTCAAACTCGGTCCACATGGTGCGGAATTGAGTTTCTGTGCAGATGGCAGGTTGGATGTAATCCATGATATCAACGTGGACATCATTCAGAATGACAACGTTGTTCTCTGTGGAGCTCGCACCGTCGTAAACAACATTTCCAAAGATGACACCGGTATCGGTCGAAGAGACTTTGATTGTAGATTGAACGTTTTGGAAGTCGTGCGGGCCGAGATTTTGCGTAGTTGGTCGTTCGACAACCTTGAGGTCGCCCAGTGTCGCGAACTCGACTGAGAGATTTTGGAGAGTTTCCGTTGTCTGGTTGACCAATAGAACATCGAGCACAATATCAAACTGGTGGACCTTGACGTATGCCTCAGCATATACTGGATCGGAGAAACCGGTCAACTGAACAACGCGGCTGAGCTTCGAGGACATATCTTCAACAGCCGAATCCCCGCCCGTTGCCTTCTCGAGATCAAGCTCAATCTCGTCGGTTCCGTCACCAGCATTCTTCTTTGCCAATTGCCGAATCGAGACAACATCGTCAACTTGAACTGCAGTCTTGGCCTTCTCAACAGCTTCCTTGGCGGCACGCTTCTTCTCTTCCACCTGCACCATTGCACGGAAAGCCTTACGTGTGTCATCCAAGAACACAGTCTCGAGATCCTTGTTCTGAGCAAACTCAGCAAGAGATCTGACACATGTCATGATTCTGTCCACGGAGTCTTCGTCAATAGGCGCCTTTACGAATTGCGATTGGCCAACACGGATGATGGAGATCATAATCAACATTGCTTCAGCGCGTAACGCATTCGTGCGTGCTTTGTCAGGTGAAATTTCCGAGTGGCGCATGACGAGCTTGGTGAGAGTAGATGAGAGTACGGAGGCGAGATAGTAGTCGCCGTCGAGGATGAGTTGACGGAGCGGTGGTTTTTGTGCTGCCTTGACAGCTTCTAATTTTGCAGCAACTGCCGATTGACTGGTCAAAGCACTTTCTGTGGCATATGTACCATCAGCAAGTACCCTCCTTGAGCCAGTTGGCGCGGCTTTTGAGTGTCCGTTGACTTGTTCTGGCTCCTTGGTTGGTTCATGGCCATCCGCAACCTCGTCCAAAAGACGCTGCTCTGATGCCAAGATGGGAATCTCGCCTAAGCTCGCTCGTATCCTTTTCCAGGCATCTCGAATGTCATTGGCCTCCAGAGAGTATTCACCCACAATCCAGAGGGCACCTCGGTAGACTTTTCCAGCTCGTACTTCGCTCAAGGTCGAGACTAGACGCTCAACGATGGAAGGTCGGAGTTTGGGGAATTTTTCAACCACCTCCTTTACGAAAGAGATCACATCAACAGCCGAAGTGTTGTTGAAGTCCGCAATGAAATCCATCAAAAGATCTACAACGCTCGCAGCCACCTCGGAGAACTTGATGGCGCATTGATGAATCGAGTGGATGAGCAATTGACGATACTCATTGTTCTTCTCGTACTCCTGGTCCACGGTTTTAGAAAGCTCTTTCTTCAAAAGTAGCACAACTTCCTCGACATTTTTGCTGGAGACCATCTCCATTGCAATTTCCAAGGCCTTCTTTCGCACATCGATATCAGGGCTCGAAAGGACTCGCAGAATTTCCATGATGAGATCATCCAAAACACCCTCATTCTTCTGCCTTAGCACGTCGACACGGTCGAGCACAATCAGCTTGACATTGTTGTCCGCCTCCTTGATGCTCAATTCAATGAATTTAGCAGCGGCAGCTTTGACAGCCACTGGATTGCTCGTCAGTGCGGTCAGGGATGAAGCTGCCTCGTAGACCACTGTCGTTGCTCCAGCTTCCAAAAGATCAAAAATGAGACGCAGATATCGAGCCTATATCGTCAGTACGTAGTATGGCACGAGACAAGGAATTCCAACCTTATTCTGTGAGTTCTGGATAGCATCCTTCCGAATGAACTCCAGCTCAACCAATTGTAGAAGCTCGTCTGCATTTGGGATCCCATCGAAGACGCTGCTGAGGTACGCCAAAGACTTGTCATGGCTAATGCTAACCAACGCTGCGAACGCGTTCCTCTTGCAAGTATGGTCGGTTTCAGTCTCCAAAAAGGTTGCTATTAATTCAGGTGCGTCCGGCATGAGACTTTCGGAGTGTTGGAATATGGACGCGACCGCAAAGACGGCATTCTTTCGGACATATGCATGTCTATGCTCGAGGCAGGAGCGGGCACACGAAAGGAGGGGTTCGATGAGCTCGGTTTCTCGCAATTTGCACAGGAAGCGCAAGGTGTTACCTCGAATGTATTCGTTCGGGTGTTGTAGATCGTTTTGGATACCGTTACTACGCATTTATCAGTAAGGACCAAGCATAAGATATGCCAATATGCTTACCATACGAGAATCATCTCTTGCTTCAGCTTCCCACTGGCATCGAGCTTGGGGCATATCTCGTAGTAGAAGTACAGTAGCTTCTTCAGAGCTTTGTGCTTTGATGGCATGACGAATCGAATGATGTGCATAAGTAGCTGAGGCATTGGATCTCCATTCAGCATGATTGTCAGAATGCGCTTCATCGTTTCCACCTTGCTCTCATCGGTCCCCTTTTCCAGCTGCGTCCGCAACTCGGACATGGTAGGAACGTCGGCGGCATTGTCCTGATGAACCAAACTGTACGAACTCTCCAAGAAAGAAGCCATATTGGCTAGGGATTTATGGTGATCAGCAGCAGCCTGCGTGAAGGATTGGTGGAATTAAGGTATCGTAGGTAATGTAGGAGTCGGTGGGATGGTATTTGTGGGCTGCTGGTAATGTGGGAGAGTCAACTCGATCGAAAATAGGGGCGAACGGATAGTTGGGTGGAAATTGCCAGGAATCCTTTCGCACACGATGAGAGACTTGGTTGAATGTTGCGCATATCAGAACAGCATGGCCGGAATTCAGAATGGTAGCTTTCTGGCAGACACGCAGAGTGTCCATTCGGGGTTATAGCGTTGCAGCCTGAATTATTAAAAAGGCTGCCAGGCCACCACAACCCCACCAAGCAACGGGACCTGGACCAAACTCTCGTTCTATCAAGAGCGCTTCAGCCTCGAGGTATTTTCTATTTCCTAAGGAAGCTTCGAACGCAAACATACAGTCAACATGGCTGCCTCCAACGAACCGTTCTACATCCGATACTAGTGAGCGCCTTTTGGGGATTTGAAAGAAATTATACTAACAAACTTTCCACAGTTCGGGACATCAAGGACGACACGGTCATGAATTTCTTGGTGAGCGTTGGAAAGACCCTTTCCAGGCGATAACTCACACGTTCGAACAGAATTCGATTTTCGAGTCCTAGGAGATGGAAGAAGCGCGTCTGCGAGATATGCCAACAATTCCAACTACCGTAATGATTCTTTGATTCGGAAAGAGAGTACGTTGATTACCCACCTCACCATATTCGAATTCGACTGATACTCTGTTGCTTATAGTGTGCGTCAGCTCCTTGATGGTGGACGAGATCAAAAGGATCATCAAGACCAGCGAAATCATGAAGTATGGTCCTGCGTCATCCACAAGCAAGGCTTGTTGACTTACAACCGCATAGGGAAGATGATAGCAAATGGCCACAGAAGAATAAGGATGGAAGACAGGAGCTGGAGATCCGGCTAGGGAGCGAGCACATTTCCTTCGAGGTATGTTAGGCCCCCAGCTTTGATCAACAAATCACTAAATTACAACGTGAAGACCGCCAAGATCGGCTCCCTCGTTGATGTCACAGAGTCTCAGGATCCTGAAGGCTTGCGTGTGTTCTACTACCTAGTCCAAGATCTCAAGGCACTGGTCTTTTCACTGATAGCTTTGCACTTCAAGATCAAGCCTATCTGAGGAATGAAAGTTGTACGAGGAAGGAAGTCATTGCGGCGTACGGCGTTGCTTGTGCACCGAAAAGGGATACCATAGAAATGGGAATGCAAGTCAGTCTGGGTCATTGCGGCCATTACTACAATTCTATTGTCTTGACAGACGGAATGTCTACGATGCGGTATTTGTGGCTGATTACTGTGTCAGTCATAGCTTGAGTGCTTGACGACATGTGGTAGAGCGAGGGCCTTCCTCTCGAATCACTTTTGCCTATCACTCTTCACAAAAAGTCAGACTATAATTCAAAGAATTGGCTATCAATTCGATGAAGATCTATTTATATTTACGTTATATCCACTCTGATCGGATATTCTGGTTGACATCCGCACTACACGCGATTGACGCGGGGAAAATTGGGGAAAGGATGTGCAGTTGGGGGCTTGGCATTCGAGAAGCCCAGACAAGGACCTAATCGAGGCCCGCCGCCTCTATCGTCCATCTCTTCACTCTCAACCCGTGAAAATGCATTGCGCAACGCCAACGGTGTCCATGTAATTGCCAACACCAGTCGTATTCTCTTCATCTCCTGTATTCATTAGACTCATCTCTTACCCTTTGAGCCTGGCCGGCGCGGGCGGCGACCAAATGCCCACCCCATCACCGTCCAGCAACGAGACCATCGTTGCAGCGACATCATTACACTCCTCATGCCCACCCGACGATGACAGAGCGAACTGGCGGGTTGTAGACATGGATGTACCCCATGATGCAGCAATCGCCACAGCGCCAGAAGTACTTCAACAGCCAACTCCTCCACCAGCAGAATCGCGGCCAGCCGGTTCAACGGATACACACATTGCAGCACCGCACAACACCAAACAGATGGATGTCGACGAGGACAATGGTGGGCCAGATATGCTGTCTCCCATGAGTGCAGAGGGAGATAAGCAAGAGGAGAGTGAGCTGCCAGCATTGCCAAATACGGACCTTGGATCCCCCTCCATGGGTTATGACTTCTCCAACATACGAGTATGTGCCCCCTGTCTAGTTGTTCGATACCACTGTTCAGCCACTTACTTTATCTTTAGCTTATTCCATCCTCGCCTTCTTCTTTTCTGCGCGCCGGAAGCAAGTTTCATGGGACCCAGCAGTCGGAGCGCCAAGTATACGATGTTCAGGTCGAGATCAAGCATGTGGACATGAGGGAATCGTTTCTTTGTGGATATTTGCGTATTCAAGGTAAGACACAATCCTGCATTGGGCACTACAACTTGCGCGGAGCTAACGTCATTTAGGATTGACGGAAGACCACCCAACTTTGACTACTTACTTCGAAGGAGAGATTATCGGATCCAAATACAGCTTCCTCACCCAACATCAGGACTGGGGATCGACCGATAAGGTAGACCTACAGCATTGGGCCAAGTTCTCAGCCTTCCGACCATTTCATAGCAAGGCAAAGAAAGGCCATTTCCATATCCCACAACTGGCACAACGAGAGAACATATTCATGAGATGGAAGGAACATTTCCTCGTTCCAGATCATAGAGTGAGGACGATTAGTGGTGCTAGTTTTGAGGGGTTTTATTACATCTGCTTCAACCAGATCCAAGGAACGGTTAGTGGGATATATTTCCACGCCAAAAGCGAGAAGTAAGTCATTCATACTGGACAAGTGCCTGCCGATCTAGTGATACTAACACTAGTCTAGGTTTCAACAACTAGAGCTGAAGCACGTTGAAGACAGGGGATGCTTTGCAGCAATGGAATTTCGATGATTGACGATGGCATGAATAGCGTGTGTTGATTTTGGAAATGGTCCGGGGAGAGGCCACTTTTTAACCAAGAGTTAGGAGCTTGTAAAGGAGGCATGGCATCTGGGAATAAGCGCGAATGCGTGAGGGCCCCCAAAAAGGGGATCTAGCATTCATGGAGTTCGATTTGTTTTTACAGCGGTATGGAGTTCTTTTGCAGGCACAGTGTAGCTTCTACCTCTATGAATATCGACCCAATTATTCTGCAAAATATATGAATCTGGAAATACCATAAAAGATCATCTGTAGAGAATATCACCGGTCTGCAGCCGAATTTTGAGTGTCTTATTCTGCCTATGTGCTAGAGCAAGCACGAGACATTTCGGATGTGGATTCGCGTCCCTTAAAGCTAATCTAAGCTCCCCTCCACCACCTCGCAGCTTCAACAACAACACTCTACACACCAAGACAACACACAGCAAAGACAATGGATTTCGCACCCTACCAAGATCAGTCGCCCGAAACAAATCGAGCCCTCTCACCCCCGCCTATCGAAGGCCGACGTTCGTTCTCCCCTCGGCGCTCATTCTCTCCAGCACTTCCCTCTCCTACGAATGCGCCGAAAGCCACAGCGAACCCATGGCGGGCATCTATAGACGAGACAGTCTCACCGCAAGGCTTTGGAAATACTAGTACTGCGGGACAAGACATCGAGAGCGGTCGAGGCAGACTGAATGAGTTCGAGACGAGTCTGCCTATCCGGCTGGACTTTGAGGCTTGTCTGGCATATCTATTACTCCCTCCTGCAGGTGGAGTGCTGCTGCTGGTTATGGAGCACAAGTCAGATTATGTCCGGTACTTGAGGGCTTTCTGCGAACCCATTTAGTGAGAGTTAGACTGATGTGTGATGGTTTCAGGTTCCACGCTTGGCAATCTTCATTGCTCTTTTCGGCCATGTTCGTTTTGCATCTAATCTTCTCGTGGTCGTCATTTCTATCATGGGTTATCTTCATTGCGGACCTGGGAATGATAGGCTACTTGACAATGAGGGCATATCGAGATGGTGAGTGTTGCCCCTTGCTATTATAGCAGAAGGAGGACAGTGTTAACAATATTACAGCGGATACCCTCGACAGATGCGAAGTGCCGTTCTTTGGCAGACTTGCGAGCAGCATATTGGATGATGAGTGAGATTTTATCGGTGGCATTTTGCATTTTGAGATACCCATTCATTGCTTTCTGGCATGGAGCAGCTGCTATTAATAGTACTCTAGATAGATTAATACTTAATCATAATTCAATACACCTTGCAATAGAGACTCGGTCACTCCGTTCTCGTCCCATTCTCTCAAAAGTATCTCGGCATTGGAGGTGCGTTGTTGATGTCCATGGGCCGTGCCATTCTCCCAGGTTGAGGAAATGGACGACCCTGCAAGGAAGGAATCGCGAACTGGGCCCTTTCCATACCAGGATGACCAAAGTTGGGCCTCTCAGATCTCTCATCCGTTATATTGTTCAGAGCAGGCCACATTCCGCTCATGCCTATAACCTGCTCATCGTCATCATCTCCGTCCATCTCTTTTCTCAAACTGTCAATCTGCTTCTTCAACTCCTTCCACAAAATGTTTCCGCTCAGCTCATCTTCGCGATGTCTGAACTTTGGCTTCTTCTCATCTGTTCTAGCCACGATGACCAACAAGGCGGCGACGAAGGCCTCTTTCATGTATGCGAAGCTGAAGTCCGCTGTGATGTCCGCGACGCGGACAGATAGTTCCTTCGGGAACTCAACCTTCTTGTTGTTACGAAGCTTGTGGCGCCAGTAATCGGCATACTGAGCTCAGTCGTCAGTACAGTCACTAGAAAATAAGAAACAGTGGGAAGGGGTAGTTTTTCATACCTGAATCCGCTCATCACGAGATGGAACGTCGAAGAAGTACTTCCTGTCGAAACGACTTGGACGCTTTGCGATACCAGGGTCAAGACGTTCAAGATGGTTTGTACTTCCTATCATAAGGATACCATGGTTGGATTCGAGACCATCCACTTCATTCAAGAAGTAGCTTCGGACCATCGGGCTGACCAAAGAGTCGATGTCCTCAAAGATAAGAAGGCAAGGCGCCATGCGACGAGCCATGGTGAAGATCTGGCGAATGCCATATTCGGGTCCCGCATAGCTGTTAAATGTCTTCACATAAAGTGATTCGATGCTGGGCTTGGTTCTCTTGGAGATATCATGCATCAGAGCTTTGGTGGAAATGGTTTTGCCGTTCTAGGACAACGATTAGCATGATGGGAAATCTCAGACATCTAGCGACTCACTCCAGGTGGACCGTAGAAAATGACACCTCTCTAAATGGCATAAGTCAGCTACAGAATATCAGATTATGCAATTGGAAACAACGAACCTTCCACGGAACACCAAACTCAGCATAGCGATCCTCGGCATCAAAGAAGCCAATCACATCTTCGATGATAGTCTCCTTCTTTTCCTTCTCCAGGATGACATCTGCCCAATTCGACTTCTGCACGTTCTCCCATAGTTCCTTATTGGGCGACCAATAACCTTGATCAAAGACAAGGACCTCGCCATGCAGTTCCATCTGCCATCTAGCAGCAGCAGCTAGCAAATCATCCGTTTTCTTCTGAGCCGTGACCTTGCTCTCAGAATCGTCAACGAGAACATAGTTGTACGCAATGGTACCAAAAGGACCCTCTTGTCCATTCACGACATAAAGAAGGAAGGCATCTCCCTTGTAGACATAGTCATAGGAAGCAAATGACACATGCTCAGCGAATGCTCCACCAGTCTCGTCGTTGTATCTTCTGGCTGGTGGGACGAATTGCCGTTCCAGCAAAGCCTTGTCCGCGTCGCGAATGAAGTAAGTGACATCGTCACTAGCAGACCCAAATGACAAAAGATCGCTAGAGTAAGTTGGGGAAACTGTGAAGTGGTGCTTAGGATGTTGCGCTCGGATGGCGGCAACAATAACACCTTCGGTGAATTGTCTCTTTCCAGAGCTTTGAAGAGTAAGTCATTGTACTTTTATACATATGAGATGGAGAAAATTCGAGCTCAATATACCAGCCATTAGGAATGACTACATATGAGAATTGAATTACCTGTTCTTGTAGAACTCATCAGAGACAGACCCTCCTCCCCCTCCTCGATTAGACGATGATGCTGCGGGGTCGCGGGAACGATGTCCAACATGGACGAAGTCATCAAAGGCGGACGACATCTTACTTTCCCAATCGATTAAAACTCAATTGAAGATATTTCAGACTATTTGTGAAGCTATTCGGTCATGGATGAACAAATTAGAGAGAATACCAGCATAGCAATTGGGACCAGATGTCGTTGCCTAAGTCCCCAGCCTCACTCAGCGTCGCACTGGATACGAGCGGCACAATGGGACAGCTGACATGACGGTCGCCAAGGCATTTTACGTGACACCAAGTGAGACAGACTTCTACTCCTTAGCCTGTAGACCTCTTTTATTCTATGAAGGCGATGCTCAGGCGATGCAAGTCAAATAAAGTACGAGAACCTTAAAATCATGCCAGGGCCTCTCACCCCCACGTGCTTGGTCATAAGGGGAGCGGCCGCTTAGGACTGGCCTCAGGCTCTCCCATTGCTTCTGTCTTCTAGAAGATTTACTCAACTGAGATTGTCAAATTCGGTAGATTCTAATGAAACACTCGCACTTATTGCATTTCTCTTGCTTTCTGTTTGATGTTATTGGCCTTTCCGAACGTTTGAACGAAGGGGTCAAATCGTTCGAGGCTGTTTCGTCTCCGCGGAGAGTAACTACACGTACTCTCGGCGAAGAATAGTTCGATTTTTGACTAAAGTAGTTGAGCTTCATGTTAAGCTGTCAATGTGTTGAGCGTTCCAGAAGTTTGGTTTTGAAGGACTAGAACTTTGTCCCCTATGCCTCGTCCGGGTGGTGAGCAAAGCCTGGGAATGCTTTTCTGCGAGGCTCCGAGATTACGTGGAGATTAAATTCTTTGGAAGAGCCAATGTTGCTTTAAAGTATATCGCATAATGTTTGTTGTTGTATTCTTCATTTTTAAGCACATGTCCTCAGACCCTTCCGCTGCTCTGGATTCTCATCTGCGTTGTGATCCGAGTTTCCGCTGGACCAAATTTCAGATTCTTAGCCTCCCAACATGACAGTATCTTCTGCTCCTCCATACACACTTTGCGATAAGTTTCATATAGTCATTCTTATGTTTCCTTGCTAAAATTACTTGTCGCAGCTGTCAAGTCGCTAGAGATCAAGCTGTTTCTGAAGTTCTGCCAAGAGGCGGTGGACATGCGATTGCGATGGACGTCTTGTGGTTGCTCAGCCGAACGCGAAGATTTTTTTGGCTGCTACTTGTAACGAAATAGAAAAATCTCTACCGTCTGAAAGCACCCACGTTGTACGTCACGGTGATGCCTCTTTACAATCATAACAAGCTTATGGTTCCTAACAGATTAGTTGCCTCTCGGTCGACGTCGTTCGCCTGATCGCGACTAGTCTTGGAGTTTTGCTGTGTTAATCCTTACCATTTGCTGTAACTTGAAGTATCATATCACTCACGTTTTCCAAGTGTACACAGCGTCACTGGAAATCTTGATGTTGTTTATATATTTGTGCTTAGGCTTTTTCTCTTTTTTATCTGTTGTTTTAAGCTCCATTAAGCGAGTTCTTATTTTCACCTCTAGCAATTTCGTTAGACAGCAGTCGGCTCTGCATCGTCGCATAATCACCTGTTCAGCTTTGATCTGATAATTATACATCGATGCATATACAACGTGCACTTCACTGCCTACGGACTCTCTCCGTGCCATCTCTAAGCAAGCCTCGCTCTAACGTTGTTTCCGATCTCCCTTTCTCTTGTCTTCAGCATCTTATTTAAATGTCACCCAAGACATTTGTATAATGTTAGATCATCCCGACTAGTAACGGCTGCAAAGTCTTCTTTCGCCGTCTCCCAAAACCAATCCAGGATATCGCATTTCACCATCTAATTATAGCTACACCAAACCTAACATTTTCCCGAAAGATCAACAGCAAATCTTCCCAAACGAGACATCTTGCTTCAGAGTAGACAAGCTTTGTACTACCCCGCAGTCTCTCTTATCTTCAACAATGTACCGAACCGTCCGATCAGCCAAAGTACAAACACGAGTTTCCCAGGGGTTTTGGAATTCAGCCGCCTCAGCACCGTCCCTCAATCTAAAGCCAGATACCCGCAAGCGAGCCACAAGCTTCTGACAGCCAGACGACCTCCCGTGAGTCTTCGTCCATCCAACTGAATAAATTGCCAGCTCGCCTCTGTCGACTGGTTGCTTTAACCGGGAGATAAGGAGTACGAATCACGGCGGCGAATGATAAAGGGGAGTTCTACTTTGGTGACAAACCTGGGACGGATGACGGGGGAGTTTCCTGATGGAGGGATAACTACTATGGGGGTATGAGATCCATGTGGTCAGTGACCGATGGCGAGATGATGGACGGCCCGAGATACATAAGCAGATGTTTATCGTGTTGTCGAACATGGCATGCCTGCTGGAGAAGGCTACTTAATCAGGATGCATCCCATTCCCATCTCCATGTCGAGTTATTGTGATTGAGGTACTTGTGATGATATAAGATACAAGAACGACTCATTACTTAAAGATATCAGCATGGCACCACACGTCTTCTTCCTCGTCTCCCTTGTCACCTCGCTCACCCTCGCCGCACCAGCGCCAGCCCGACCAGCAGCCGCAATCCCACCATGCTATGAAATCGTAATCACAACTGGCACTCTCCCAACACCAACCAAGTCCCCTCTCACACCACAGACAGCCGCCCAAATAATTACCACTCGAATCTCAGTCGTGACTCCAGCTCCCGAACTCCGACATCGTCAACTCAAGCCCATCACCAATGGCCCCGGAGGCTGGAGTGTCGATACTCTCCCCACAGAAACAGAAACAGACTACTATTGGGACGGGGAAACTCCTTACTCATGGCCAGCAGGCGAATACCCACCTTGGCTACCAGCAAACGGAGGAACGATCATCAACACCGGCCGCTTGACCGTCACGCTCGACAGGCGAGCCGGAGCTGAAGGAGATGAGAAGAGACAACTGAGTTGGGGCAATAGTGTTCTCCCTGTAGCTACTGAACCTGGGTGGTGGGGAGAGGGGAAGACGTTTACGTTTGCGGGACAAACATTCACGCTGGGTGGAACAGGCGTATTGACTATCACCCTGGGGAAGCCGCCGAGGGATTCGGGAGCCAGGACGGCGGCGTTGGAGGATCGACAGGAGTTGAGCTATGAAGGTGGGAGTACGAGGGGTGGAGAGGGGATTGAGACTGCTAGTGATCGGCCGACAGTTACGTATACGGACATGAACGGCGAGGTACAGACATTGACTGCTGGGGGCAGTGACTCTTTGTCTTTTACACAGCCGCCAGCGTAAGTGGGTGGTCCGTTGTATTGAAAGGTGCTGGGCACTCTTTTGTTTCTCGCTGTTGTGTCGAAGTACCTATATGCCAAGGGGAAGAGGTTGATGGCGCGACGTGGACTTTGTAGCTGGCTAGGTTGTCAAGAACGAATTGAACAGGATATGGTAAAGCTTTTAGCATGCATGCACACTTTTTCGGGATATGTACAACGCAGACCAAAGCAAAAAAGATGATCAGTCCCTCCACCCCTACCAGCCCATCCGTCCTTCCACCATTCCCTTTCCAACCCCAGACCAACCGACTTTGCCAAGTCCCGAATCCAATCGCCGTGACCCAAACAAAGTACCACCAGCGTAAAAAGTGAAAGAAAGACATTTACTCTGCTTTGCTCTGGCTTCTGGTCTTTCTCTCAGCGCGCCCAGTAGCAGGAGCCTTCTTCTCCTTGGCGGGTTTCTTGTCGCCGTTTGCCTTTGGTCGACCAGGCTTCTTCTTTTCTTTCTCTCCATTCGACTTAGCTGCAGGAGCTGCCGTTCCGTTGCTTGTTTTCTGCTTCTTGGCATCCTCTCCGGATTTGTCTTCAGCCTTCTTCTCGGCATCGGCATCGGCCTTCTCATCTGCCTTTCTCTTGTCTCCAGCTTGAGCTTCTGAGCTCTCGTCCTCTTTGTCGTCTGCATTTTTATCATCCGCCTTCTTCTCTTCGGATTTCTTCTCCTCGGCCTTCTTCTCATCCTTCTTCTCATCCTGCTTTTCTTCCTCCTGCTTCTTGTCTTCCTTCTTTTCGTCGTCTTTCTTGGGCTCCGAGGAAGTACCGTTGGATTTGGATCCGTGGCTTTCCACCTTTAGCCTATGCGAACCTCATCGTCAGTATACTTGTTCTGAATTATATCGTTGCGAGGGGGCCTTGTGGGATGGCACGGTCCAAGAACAAACAATGTAACAGTAACGAGGTAATCAACCCGGGAACGGCATCACTTACTCGCTTGCTTTCTTGACAACATCATTTCCTGAGCGCTCAACGTGCACAGCAGGGTTTCCTTCTTCGCCATGCTTGGTAATTTCGTTTCCGCGGTGAGAGACAACGGTCACATCGCCAGCCTTGACTTCAGCAGCGGTTCCGGATGGCTGACCACTTCCCCAGCTCCAGGAAACTAGACGATACCGTTAGCGAATGAAGCTGAGCGTTATGCCAGATGAGGCATTGCATCTCTCTGCAAGACATGATAATGCATGTCTATATTTGCGCAAGTATATAGGTTCGGATTTAGCGGAACATCGCCGAAGAGATTGCTTATTGAGCTTTCCTTCGCAGCTTTTCGCATGCCTGGCAGGAAATTGAGGTCTCCGGAGAGAGTAACTTGTGTAATTGACGAGCAAGAAGCCAATTGAGGCTGCTCAGGCCAAAATAAAAGCATTCTCATACCTTTGTCTCCTTCTTGAACTTTGTCCCCAGACATTGTAGGGATAGTGGTACGAGGGTAAGTGAAGCGTGTCAGAGGGAGAAATTGATTTTGCGAAATCAAAGAGATATATTCCGCGACTTAGGAATGGTAATTGAAATGGTTGCGCGATGAAAATTGATGGGTTGCGACTGGAAAGTAAGATGGAGAGATGAAGTGACGTTCAGAAGAGGAGGTCTCTCCATGACGCTATCCCGGCGAGCGTAATCGAGGTACACAGCAGGGAAGCAACTGGGCTGAGGTAAGGCCCAATGGGAGAGGCGGGACGGAGAAAGAGGGAGGCGAGGGAGGCAGGCGAGATCCAGCCACAGCTGAATGTGTGGAGAAGCAAGGGGGGAGATCAGCGAATCCCATGCATCGGTGAAAGCAGATTGCGGGGAACAACAGGGAAGTCGCATTCCAGATTCATGATCTGCGAAGTACATGAAGCCTCCGAGCTGTCAACATACTGATGTGAGGCCGGTATGAAGCTTTTGCTGTCTGTCAGTAACGAAGTATATCCTCATCCGTTTTAATTGCCTACATGTGTCCTCGGAAATTCGACGGTGTTGAAATTCCGTATGAGATCCAAGTATCCGGAGCGATTTCGGTACTTGAAATGACCTTCCAATTGGTTGATGCGCTCAAAAGTGGCTAATGCAGGTCATCACGAAGCAGAGGAGTGTCGTGAAAGAAAAGGGGGCGGTTGGTAGTGAAGTTAAATCTTGGTTTAAGCGAGGAATCGTCATCATGACATTACGGGGGACTGCATAGACCTATTAGGCGTATATGTACGGTGAGCTGAAGGTGTTTGGAATTCTCAGACAGAAGATGACATCGATATTCGAGCTCAAGCATAGACTTTGATTGCAGTTCTCC
This sequence comes from Cadophora malorum, assembly GCA_017365405.1. Taxonomy (NCBI): domain Eukaryota; kingdom Fungi; phylum Ascomycota; class Leotiomycetes; order Helotiales; family Ploettnerulaceae; genus Cadophora; species Cadophora malorum. The sequence continues at coordinate 315,697 of JAFJYH010000008.1, read as the reverse complement.
CTGATGAGCATTCAGACCTACTGGGACTGAACTTGATCGCTTTAAGACCGGATTTATTGCCTGATGACTACTATGCGAGCTAAAGCACAGTCTTGTTTGGGATCACCAAGGACATCGGTGTCTTTCCGAGGACGAGGATCATCAAGGATACGAGAGATTCATGATCAGCTTGTAGAGATTGACGCTCCCGGACACCTTGGGACCTCCTCGAAGAGCCAGCTATTTCTGTCGCCTTCAGTAGTCAGGCATTCATTGGAGTTGACTATGTACAGTTAGCCGAGCCCCTTTTTTGCACCGGTCGAGGACTGATATTTACAAAAAAGAGGTTTGCTAGATCAATAGTCATCGCTCGTGTTTGACTTACGATCTTTTCAAGCTGATACCAGAATCTCCTTTGTTTCTGCTGATGGTCTAGGCCGGACGAGTCAAGCAACTTTTTGACGTAAATAAATTGGTATCGCGCTTCATTCCCGAATACGATTCACGGCTCAGATTCATTAGGAGTCGCCCAGGAGACACCCTCAAAGTCACTTATTCTTTGAAAGTGCTGTGACTTGGGTACAACTTATGCTTGAAAAGTCAAATGGATGCCATGCTCAGAAAATCCCCACTAGTTCGACTCGAACAGTCTCGAGATATGCCATATTTCGAGGAACGTGAAAAGGGGGCACAGAACACTGAACAAGATAGTTCAAAGCCTCGGAGACTGATGATAGGAGCGAAAAATTGGCACCAAGTCTAAAATTAACAGATAACAAACTCGGCGATCCGAAGTCAAGAGCTCTTGAAGTCGATCTAATAGAGTGCCACGAAGTCTTTGAAGCGACAGTGCAAGCCTAGTCTACAGGCTCTGAGGAATGCATTGAAGACGGCTATGAGGGATCTTGAAAATCTGAGAATCGGTGACGCGAAGAGGCAATCTGACTTTCCAGTCCCACGGCAACGTAATGAGCTCGACCCAAGTATCCTTGCAGCAAGGAAGTCTCATTCCCATGGCAACCTTCTCTCTAGATTTGATACACAGGGCTCTTGTATGTATTGTGTCCGCTACTGTAAATACTGTTCGAGAATGCGAGACAGTGTGGCAACCCGGTATCGAGATCTTGGAATTGCTTGGGGACGGTTGGGCCGGCAGTTCATGGGAGAAGGTCTGGCTGCGCGAGATCGTGTGAAGCAGATACCTGAATTGATCGACCTCTACCTGTCGGCTTCAGATACTGATAAAGGAGTGTACCATCAGATGTGATGAGATCATCTGGAACATTCGTACCCCATGGAGGACGTCTCGTGTTGAGCAAGCTTTCCGGAAGCGGTGAGCAATTGTTGGCACCCTTTGGATCATTTCCGCTGAAAACGTCCAAAATGGGAAGGCTCAAATCCTCCAATACCATCGTAAGTTCCTTCCTCGAGTCATTCTCGCTATGAAAGGTCTCAGACACCCTCGAAGATAGCTCTTTCCCGAATGACCGATGAGCTTGGACACTCTAGGCTTGCTGATTGTCAGATGCAATACAACTTCCAGCAATCAAGAACACGCCTCCATGCACCTTTTCGAGGAATGCTAACTATTGACCGGAGCTTGCTTCGGGCATTTGTTTCGCGTTGATGGACTTTATTAGTGCTGTCCTAAAAGTTGACATGGTACTTTCCCTGGGTATCTTGTTGAAAGGGTTCGCAAGGAGACCTGGTAGTGAGGAACTTTCGAAGTGTTATCACGGTATATGTCTTCTGAACGTCTTGCCTGTCACATACATCTTCTCTGTCCTTCCGTTCCAGATGAGGCCAAAAACAACCGTAGGTTCATTCGTCGTTCATTCAACCTTTCCTGGGCTTTCGAGAAGACCTATTCTCCTAATTCCCGGAACTTGACCTCCTTTGAGAACATCTAGCAGGGCTTAGTATGCGTCTGCTAATCAAGTTGCCAGAAGTACGTCGTGAACTGGGCTTGAGAGTTAGGTCAAAGATGAGGATGACAAGCCTCGGTAAGCTGCAGTACCCCTGAAATTCTCGCCTGAAGCGACACACTCAGCAGGTAGTCTACGCTCTTCTCCTCTTTTCGAGTGCTTTCAAATTTGTGACAGGTCATCTACGAAGTCTCAATATGATCTAAATGTCGCTTTCGCAAAGAGACGTACTGTCTCTGAAAGTGCTTCGCGTAGTAAAAATGAAAGCTGAGGCAATTAAAAGCAAAGCCTAGTGCGGACTGAATCAGCGACTGTAGTATTCTATCCTGCTCTGTCACATTGCAGTAGGTTTCAATCACGTACAAAAGGCCTAATAAAATCATCCGTAAGCTTGGACCATGAACGATGTAACATGAAAGTCGCATGGAGCTTGCGAGAATTCAATTAAATGCATAGTTACCGGTCGAGATGCACGGCTAGCTAATATTGACGGTGCGTGGTGCCAGCTGAAGTCGTTCCTAAGTGGCATTCCACAGCCAACGATTCGTTCGCTAAATTTTATGCTTGTTTACCCAATGGTTACGCCCCCAAGTAGCTGAGCATTGAATTTCACCTTCTTGATTGGGAATCCCAAAACTCTGACCATCCTGTGCGACCAGCATTAGTCGCGGATTCAGGTCTGCTAGCAGCACCTGAGATTACCTACACTTCAAGTTGTGGCGTTTTAAAAGCTGATAGAAGCTGCTGAATGTCCAAAAATGTCAAGTCTGCAAAGCAGCCAAAGCTCTAAACTATGTGATGGTTCTCAAACTCAAGAGCCTCGTCTCTTCCATTGCTTGAAAAGGCAGACGATCTATGTTCGTGTGACGGACTGTCATGTTCTGTCGAAATTGGCATTGGTAGTCGTCTTCCGTACTTTAACACCTCTGAGCTCACCGTAACACTTAAATATGGCATGAGGTAGCACTCAACTCCGAGGCAAACATATCAGTCCACTCTACCACAAGGCGTCAACCAACATGAAGTCCTCTGTTGTACTTCTTTCTTTTGCATATGGAGTCTCTTTGGCTACCGCTGCCGCTGCAGCATGTAAGGCCGACAACTGCGCGAGAGCTGTCACCGGAACCCAAAGAGGTCTTGCTGCTCAGACTTCTGCAAAGAAGGACTGCTCAAGCTTTCTTAAAGCTACCGTCTTCCCGTCCACTGTCACATCCACGTAAGCCGACCCGACCGACGGCTCCTGATTGAATGTCCGATGCTCGGTCATTGGTCTTCATCTGACACGAAGAAACAGAGTTATGACCACGGTCTTCCCGTCAACGTTCACTTCAGCCTCGTTTAGTACCACGACTACTATCATCCAGACCATAAGTGTTGCTACTACATCTGTCGTAGCAAGCACAGAGACAGACTCTTCAGTTGTGCAGACCCTTACGGTAAACCAAAGACGTGCTGCGGCCTCGCTACAAACCACAGGAACCGTGAGGCCAAGTTCAGTCCCAACTTATGCCAGTGCCTGCAGTGGAGCTGTTAGGTACAGCTCGGCTTGTTCATGCTGGAGAGTTACACATACCACTGTGAGTAATCTTTATCATCAAGTTACTGGTTATCCTCGCCATTCCGTAGTATGTCCTTTGCTGACAGCTCATTCTACGCACGACAGACCACCATGCCAACTCCAACGACATATACAACTGTCATGGTCTCAGCTACAGCAAGCACCACCATTGTCTCATTGGTCGCATACACTTCGACAATGTCAGTGACGGAAACAACCTCGGTGACGATAACTACAACAGCACTCATCACAGCGACTATATGTTATTGTTCCAGGCCCCTCGAAGACCCAAATCATACTGATTAATTCTCAGGCGATAGATCCAGCAGGCAGTGGCTACTGTTCCAATGGTCAATCTGTCAACGGACTTTCTCCTGCCTGTCAGAAAGCACCCTGTGCGAGGTACATGTCTTGGATCCTTATAATTTCTTCTCACTAACACCCATCAACAGTTTCAATCTGCGAATCGAAGGTGAATCAGAGACTGTCTACGAAGGAGTAATCTTGACTGGACCCAAGGACATTACCACTCCAAGCGGCGGAACCCATCTGTGCGATGGCACGAACAATAGTGCCAATCCCAGTCCAGCGGGGACAGGAATTACCTGCCTCGCGGATGCAGGTGGTCTTTGTGGTTTCAGCTTTGATGGCACGTATAGCTCGTCCTTTCAAGATTACTTCATCACGCGAATCGGCACTTCCGATTCGAATTCGGGTAGTAACAAATTTTGGGGCATCTTCTTGGATTACGCTTTCACTCCTGCTGGAGGCTGCGAGACCCAACCACCAGCTGGGAGCGAGCTCCTATGGGCCTTCGATGCATTCAACGCGAATTACTTCCTGGATGTTGAGCCTCGGACTGCGAATATTAAGCTAGGTGAGGTCGCGGTCTTTACTGTTACCGGCAGAGACGGGGGTGGTGGCGGCAACTCGAACGGAGTGGGAGGTGCTACATTCAATGGGATGACGACGAACGCAAACGGGCAGGTGGTGTATGTTGCGAATGAAATGGGAACCTTTAGGATAAAGGCTACGAGAAGTGACTCTATCAGAAGCCCTGCTGCGGTAATCACTGTTACTGCATAGTTGGGATGCGTTCAAGAATAGCGGAATGGTGGAAATGGATGCTCAGATGAATTCACTTCTTCCGCCTGTAATCTGGCGACGAACGCATTTCTCCGATCTAGTTTCTCTTCAGCACAGATATCTGCATGATCGACTTCTCTTTTTGTTGATATGTTTGACTGATAGCCCACTTATCTTCATATTTTTGACAATATCGACTCACGTGTCTTGCCAGTTACGACAATTGCTTACCTCTAGGACTTGCTTGTATCGAGTTTCCAAGTGCCGCTACGATATGTATTCGTTAGAAGAGGTCCTTATCGTTGACAGCCCCGACGAAGTGCTGCAAGAAGAGGAGGTCGAAGCGAACCCTGTCCGCCAAGAAGGTTTGACCGTCAATTAAGACAGTGTACTAATCACGACCTCAGAACACCAGATGACGAGACAGATGCATGGTATTTTGCTTACAGCTGCAGCTCTTCCCGACTGTATATATTTAGGTCGTCCCTCTCGCTTTAGCAGTTTTGCTGTAAATTTGAAGTTTTAAGATTGTAAGTGCTGTTTTGGACATTCCATCCTCCTCTGCCCCACCTTTGAGTCAATTGTCGATTGTTTTTTCTTTCGTTGCTTTTGCGACTTTCTTCCATGAGCTCTAATTGTCGTAATTCAGTACTTACAAGCTATTCGCTGGTTCATAAGAATTCACTTCTCATCTTCTCAAGGCACAAGTTCCTTTCTAGTCGCTTGGTGGCATCCGCGTAATAATCTCAATGTTCCCAAGTCGTTTTGAAGCACTTTAACGAACGAGACACAGAACGTCTAGCTTGCCTACTTCACACCAAATCTCTTTGCCCGATATTACAAAGCCAGAATTTCAATAGATGTCAGTACGGGCTTCGGTTAGCGGAGTACTTTTTTTGAGTGGAGGATGGGATGAAGCGAAATTTCAGAAAGTGTTCTGACAGAATGCTTCGACAAACAAGCTTCGGGTTCCCATTCTTATCGGTCCAATAGAAGTATTGCTTCTTGAATGATTGTAGGGGAGTATTCTATTCAAGTATCAAAAGGATGTATTCTCACCTTCCCTTTCTGTCTGGCGTCAAAATGCCAAGGCATCCCATTTATGCAGTCTCCCATTCTTCGCCAAAATACAGCGGTTTGTTATCAGCTTGGCACGCCTTTCTCGTCGTCACCATTCTCCATATATCATGATCAGAGTTTGCTGACCGGTTCTGGTCAAAGTGCAAAGATGTACAAGTATCGGCCTGTTCCTAGTCCGATCTGATGTCTCGGCTCCGCCTTTTCCCCCGCAGACGGCACTATGCCTCGTCCTGGGAGCCGTTTACGGTATCATGTTGACAAAGTCTTGACTCAACTGTTGATAAGGGACCGGCATTCAAAAGTACCTGCGCTTGGTATGTTGGTGTGAATGCAGGTGGACTTCAGCCTATGCCTATCTCAAGCACGGGCAATCATGTAAGTGTTGGCCGCATGGTACGAAGCTCCGGATGAGCCGTCAAGAGAGATGGTCTGTATCTTGCATATGTGATAGGAAATGCGTATATAAGGTCTGTAGATCCTGGATCACAATCTCTTGTTTTTCATCATTGCCAGCGTCCCATTATACTTTGCAGTGCCAGGAAAAGCACCAAGTATTTTCTAAAACATGGGTTTCCTATCGATCGCCAGCATTGCGGGCTTGGCTACAGCAGCCCTTGCCTCTCCCCTAGGCAGTGAAGTTGGTTTCGGACATATTCGCTTCCGATCGACAAAAGCAATCAATTCGGAATCTATTCACAATATCCATATCGAATACACCAAAGTCGATTTTGTTGGCGATTTGTCCGTGCTCTATGGCGACTGCGAATCTTCTACAACCGAGAAACACCACCACTTCATTGGTCGAACCGAAATCAGTGCCGAGTCACGCCCACAGAGATTCGTTTGGTCGGTCCCAGGAGATGCCCCCAGCGGAGGTTGTATTCATGCATTCTCCGGTGAGGAGATGATCGGAAGATCTGCTCCCATCACAATTGGTGCTCCGTTGAAGAAGAGACAGCTCATCTCCGACATTGCTGATACATCTGGACCGTGGTTCGATGGAGTTGCTTACATGAAATCGAAGAACGAGTCGGGTGTGTTTGTTGCAGAAGCGAAGAACAAGAGTAACCCTCACTTGAATTTTGCAGTTTGATCTTGCTGACGGTACTCAGCCATTGCAATCGTTGGAGGTGGCATGTCTGGTCTTTTGACTAGCCACCTGTTGCAGTCAGTTGGCATTGAGAATTGGGAGATCATGGAATCGAGTCAACGCGTTGGAGGGTAATTCTTAACTCCAAATACTCACGAAGCTTTCCGTACGTTCTGACGACTTTAGACGTATTCGTACCAAGTACCTGAATGGCTCCAAGCCCGAAGACTACCAATATCAGGAGATGGGCCCCATGAGATGTAAGACTCGTGTATGCTGTACCGATACTTTCATACTGACAATTTGTAGTCCCGGTCAGCTTGACATATGCGGATAGCGGCGAAACTCTTGAAATCAAAGATCACCAAATGGTGTTCCAATTAGGCGAGGTTCTCAACGCGATGAACAAGGACAAGCCCGAGCTCGCGGTCAATTTCATCCCATGGATTCAAAGCAGTGCAAAGTAAGACATCGTCTCATGGTCATTGATCAATCTTGCACAACCAACTAACAGCCATGTAGCACTCCAGTCAGTTCAAATGGTGTCCGCCTCGCTAACGGCCAAATCCCAAGCAAGTCTCAGGTTGCAGCCAACAAGACTCTTGCTGGTGTTTCCCAAACATCCTCGAATGCAACCGAAGAAGCGTTTGCCGAAGAGGCTCTTGAGGAATTCGAAGGCTTAGACCGTAATAGGACACGAGAGATTGCTTCCAATGTCTTTCTTGCCCACAAGCATGCCATTGAGAATGGGCTATTTGATTTCTCAGTCGCTAATTATCTTCGCTACGAGCTTGGTCTGTCGTGGAATATGACTGATTTCATTGGCGGAGCTGGCGGCGGGCCAATGTGGGACTATGATGATGTTTACTTTGCCGCGTAAGTACAATTGACTGTTGCATTTGCCCTTGAGGTCATTCTGACCGTCCACAGAACAACTTGGAGAACCATCGATAAGGGGCTAGAATCCCTTCCTCGGGCATTCCTCCCTCACGTACAGAACAAGACCACCTTCGGTCGCTTCGTCTCTGGACTTACCTACATTCCAGAGACCGACAAGATCGCTGTCAACTGGCGGGATGCAGACGACAAATTCGCTATGCAGACAAAGAGTGCTGAGTTCGACTATGCGGTGGTCGCTGCTCCGTTCTCGAAAGTCAGACTCTGGAGAACTCCCCGTAAGTTAAAACTTCCTTCTCCAGTACCCAAATGGTCGGCCAGCTAACAAGGCGAAGCATACTCCTCCCTCCTCTCCCGCGCCATTGCCTCAATGCCATACTCACCCAGCTGCAAGCTGAGTCTTCACTACAAGACCCGGTTCTGGGAGCACATGGACCCACCGATCATCGGAGGCTGCGGTTCGACCGATATCCCAGGCGTCGGATCAGTCTGCTACCCCGCCTACAAGATCAACTCCACCGGGCCAGGTGTCATTCTCGCATCCTACGTCTCCGGCACCCCCGCCATCTCAGTGCAATCTCTTTCCGAAGAAGATCACGTTGCGATGATCCAGCGCGCCATGGTTGAAGTTCATGGACCCATCGCTGACGAGCAGTGGACTGGGAATTACGACAGGCAGTGCTGGCAAGTGGATGAGCATCAGGCGGGTGCTTGGGCTTCACCTTTTGTTGGCCAGCAGGACTTGTACCTGCCTGCTTACTACAACACTGAGTTCAAGACTGTGTTTATTGGGGAGCACACGAGTTATACTCATGCTTGGATTTTCTCGGCGCTCGACTCGGCGGTACGAGGAACTGTTCAGGTTCTATTGGATATGGGGCTTGTAGACGAAGCGAAAACAGTTGTGACTGCATGGATGGGCAGATGGATTACGTTGTAATGAAGGGAGCGTAGAGCGTGCTCTTGCGAATAATGAGATGTGATGATGTTTATTTGCACTCTTTTGACTCGCTTAATTGCCCCGAAATTATATTGAACTTGAATAGGCTAAAACTTGCTGATGCTGGCCTTTCTCAAGGTAGTTGATAGATCTGCAGAAAATGCGTGGATCTTGTGCTGTCACTAACATACTACTGCGATGTGTCTCAAAGTTCGAGTGACATATGGCTCCAACGGCCGAAAGGTGAAGTGCGCGCGCAAGTATCGATGTTCATGAAATTGATATCCTTTATCCTGCTCCGCTGGATATATACAAATCGCCTTGAACTCCTGAAATGTGCCATAAATGAACCCCGTTCAACGCCGTTACAATGCAATGCCTGTCGATAGAACAGCAAGTTGAGACTCACGCCAGACCAAGCCTCTCCAACAACTCGAGACTTGATGCCTCTGCTTTAGCTTGCTCAAGCTGCCTCATCTCCTTGATACCTAGCTGCTTAGGATAATGCGAACGCAGAAAGTCCATCACCTCATCAGCCTCTGTGTATCGGTGGTGCTGGAGCAGGAAGTTGGCTGTATCCAAGCCAAGTTGGATGTTGTGGTGGTCACTCTCTGTTGCGGGGTTCAACCGCTGAGACCTTGTCTGTCCGCTCTTGCTCAGATGGATAGATCGGATGTAATTTAGTGCCAGATCTGGATTAGGGCTCGTTGGATGTAGCAAGCTCAAATGGGCAAAGTATCTTGCCGGGTGCTTGGCTATGACCGGAATCAAGCTGAGAAATGATTCGAATGCACTTTCGGTCGCTGGTGGCCGACTTGAATGTGGCATTACAGACGCGCGTATCAGGAACCATCCAGGAGGACCAAGGATTTTGTTTACCTCGGGAGTAGACAAGCCGCCAAGGTACCCAGCAGCTCTAGACATTGCCATATATGCCGCGTCCAGACTTGTTGGACTGCCAGAGTCTGCAGCCTCGGCCCTGACAAGCAGTAACAAGGGCCCCACTATTTCCTTTTGTGCTCGAGAGAATTCTTCCCCAGAGAGAAGGGACAGCGCTGGGAGATTGTCTAACGACTTCTTCACCCATTTCCAAGCAGCTTCTTGAAGCCCCTCGGCTACCATGTATTCCATCATGATCTTTACGAATGCGACATCCTTCAAGAATTCGGTGTTGTTTGTCGTACCACTTGAAACAAGCCACTTCAAGACCTTCAGTCCAGCTCCGGAGTCTCTCATCCCATCTCGAACATTCAGAACGGAGGACCGTATTATCTGGATTTTCTTCGCACTCAAACAGGCCTTCGCATAACTCGTAGTCATCATGCCCTTCGCCACCGCTTGACTGAATATGTCCATTGGATCTCTGGAGAAAACAACATTGCTGTTTTTGTTTTCTGGGGAAACATTGAAGAGAGGATTCGTCAACAGCGAGTGCATATGTCGGTCCGTGGGTGTCTTTTCTTCTTGAAATGACGCTCTTCGAGAACGTCGTGGTGATTGGTGTTCGCGGGATCCATTCGTAGTACCGTCGATTCGAAAGTGAGGGTGCTCGGTGTCGAGTTGTTGCCGAAACGATGCAGTGAGGAGGTTGAGTAGTTGTTTGGATTCGCGAGGATTCAAAGGAAGAGGGTGGTGTATTTTCAGCTTGTTTAGGACGGGCATTGGCCGGAAGAGGAGGGACTGAGAGGGACGGAACATGATGACGATTTGAAGACCTATTGATGACTTGTTTGGATCGTTTCCGCAGATGAAGTCGAGATGTTGCTGATATCCACCAGAGAGAACACGCCGCTCTCGGGAGCTCGAATCTGTATCTCACGAGTGGTTGCCGGGCTGACTTCCTCCCCAACGCTCCAAAGTAGCACTACTTCCCTTATTCGACACTTTCCACCGACAAGCTGTGCTGATTGTACTGTGTCGTAGCCTGACTGCGTTGTCGCTCCAAGCCTCGATGATTACACCGTGATGGCGAAGTTGGATGTTGGTTCTCGTACAAGCCGCCGTGTTGTAAGCAGCTGTTTGGGCTGCCACGATGCTCTTGGCTTCTGTTAGTCCTCCGTCGAGCCTTGGAGGTTGATTTGCGAATAGGTCGTCTTGATTGCGTGGATGGTTCTGAGACCCCTCTCAAGTGCCTAGGGAAGCTGTAAGAGGTGGGGCGTTGGCGTTCAAGATCCGAAATGACTAATCCAACACGTGACTGTTGCGTTGACGCTGATAGAAACGATACGACTATGAGCAACTTTTCAGGTATTATGTTAAATGGCCGTGATTCTTTAAAGCGATGTTAATCGTATGGAAGTGCCCAGTGTCGTATAGAAAGAGACCAGATGAAGTCGCCCAACGCTCCTGGGAAGGGGACAAGAGGGCGGGCTCATCTTCACGCGTAGGTAAGAAGTATACAGGAGGAAGTCTCGCTGATGAGTTACTACCTGAACCTTTATAAATACGATCACAAGTTATAATTGAATTGTCTTACAACCCAAAGTTTCCAAACATCATCAAAATTCACTCTGATCCTTGACGATACCGCAATTGCTGTTTCTTGTGAACAAGAAACTTATAATGTACAGGCAGTACATAGTGGCTCGTTGATACGGTAATCACCACTCCTAAGTTGTAATTCCCTGGCTGGGCTCTGATCTGGACTGTATGATCACAGAAAGTGAGCTGATCTCAACTGTCTAGCCATGACATCGACAGTTTCCGAGAGTCGTGGTTGGTCATTGACTGCCGACTTGTTCGGATTGTCCCGAACAGCCAATAGGAATAGCTCCTTAAGCCTCTACAGATTCTGTAGGTTTAGTGCAGTTGATCTAGTTGAGCCGCATGCTGACATAAGCATCAAGTTTAAAGTCCAACGCGTCCCGCGCAACGCGACTTCCCCTCCTCTTCAACTTCTCGCAATCGCAATCAAACTGCAACCGCACCCATCTCACTGTACAACAACTCACAAACTCACTTTCAGACTCAATTTCACGTTCAAACTCTCGACCGGAACCGCAACAGCAACCACAACCCTCCTCACCATCGCACTTGCACTTGCTCCTGCTCCTGCATACGCTCTTGTACTCGGACGCGCCTTCGCAATCACGATCACAATGGCAAGCATGGACGCGTGGCCAGCGCGCCCCAACCGCGGTTGGTTGAACAACAGACAAAAGGGCTTGAGGACTACCGCCGACATCTTCCGTGAACTTCAAGCAAAAGATCCATACATCCCACCTGCATGGATGCTTCCACCCAAGGTCGAACTACCAAAGCAGGAAACCATACGATACGAGGAACCCGTACAATACGAGGAACGTGTACTATACGAGGACAGCATACTAAAGGAGGAGGAGAGCGGCTGGGATGTTAACGAGGACTTCACCCACACATCAGAAATATCGATGTCGACAAGTCCCAGAATCAAGATCTTCACACGCAAAGTTCCAGAACGCAAGTTGAATCTCACAGAATTGTCCGAGTACTTTGGAAAGCCCATCAATCCCAAACTTGCGGCGGCGGATAGACTATGGCCCGAGCACGAGGATGAGGACGAGGATGACGAGAATCGAAATACCTTACGAAAACTATCCCGAATTTCAATGTCACCAAAACTAGAGAGTCCTTTAGATTTGGCGGATCCTGTACCAGAGAAGCTGCTCCAGATTCCAATGTTACAGAAAAGGGAGAGTACTTCGGATTTGGCGGACCCTGTACCAGAGAAGCTACCTCAGATTCCAATGTTTCCAAAAAAGGAGAGGACTTTGAATCTGGCGGATACTGCGCCAAAGAGGCTGGAATTGGATGCCGGGCAGGATAGCACACTAGATGCTTTTCAAAGTGCTCTGTCCAGTCAAGGACATGACACATGCTGCGAACGATACCATGCCCAGATGTCTAAGCTTCAGCAAGTCCAGTCAGGTATCCGGGATGTCAAAGATGGCCTAGGAAGGCTGGTTACCAATGTCCCCGAAACTACTTACGAGATCTCGATCCAGGATAAACCAAACCAAGGACGCTTTGCGGCCATGAACAAACGAATCGTAATCGTTTGTGCTGTCCTCGTCACCCTCTTCCTCCTCGAGTGCCTTCTATGGTGCATCTATGGCCGCCGGACAGCTTCTACTACCAACAACTGGCATCCACACGATCCTTGGTTCGGTCGATGTCTAGGAACCAAGTTGAATCAGTGGACTGGGAAAGTGGTCACCAACACACTTGTACTCATCAGGGATAGCATCAATCTTATTGTCGACCCGGACGCGCTTCGATTCAGGCCAATGCATCCGAGAACAGCATATATGGGTGCGAATGACTGGTGGCAGGGAAGGAGCGCGCCTGTTGGCATCAGGAGACGTATGGATCCAGGTATCTTGAGTGATACGGTGGGATACTAGGAAAGCTCGGTGTCTGGAGGATCAGAAACGACTTCATGTGGAGTCCGCAGCATTGATGGAGTCGTACGGGGAGAGGTGCTACAGAGGGCACGTTCAAATAAGAAGCGTTTTCAGCGCAGGATGACGTTCTGGAAATACTACAGTCGGAACGATTACACGGAGAATTTTCAGCATAGCATGGTGTTTTGGGCCTGATTTTACGGTCGGAACAGTCACATTGGCGTTTTTCAGCAAAGCATGGGCGTTTTTGGATAGGATTACGAGTCAAGAGTAGGATTATACCGCATTGGAGTACGAAGAGATGTACTTGGCTATGGGATTGGGCATTGATTTTGGGCATGGCACTGGATACGGGCATGGATATGGCGTCTAAACATTGGATTGATACGGCACTGTCTCGCACAGATACCTGTTGAGTCATTTTGAAGTGGATAACTCGGACTCGATGGAACTGGCCTGGACTTCAGCCTGGACCTGAATATGGATTTGATTTTGGCGTTTTGGTATAGCATCGCATGGAATGGATACGGCGTTTTCTAGCATAGATACCCCGTTAAGTCACTTTGAAGTGAATAACTCGTGCTCAACAATTGAAATTCTTGAACTCCGAATATCTCTCATTTGAACTGTGATTCTATCACTACATTGGTAGTTGACAGTGTCTCAATTAAATATGCCGAATGTCATATTGCGAAACCTACATTGACGGTATTACAAAGTTAAAAGACAAAGAAGCTACTTGATTGTTCACGTTGAGTCTACCCATTGTCAACCTCTACTTCCTATCGAGCCTTTCTTCTCGTAATAGTTTCAACCGAAATCTAACTCCACTCAAAGATAGTGAAATCATTTGGAATAAAAGAATCGCAAATGCGCATTCTATTGCCTATGCATGCCGATTATCTATTAATACAATGTATTTCGCGCAGAACTTAATATGCCCATTTCCAAGTCTTTGCTCCTTTACGCCTATGAGCCCCTTCCCTGTCATTTCCATCTCACTCCACTCCACTACAGCTCCTTCGCCGGCGCCGCAGTTGTCGTCTTCGTCGCCAAAGCATTCGCCTTCGCCTCATCAAACCTCCAAATCCCACCCGTCTTGTCCGCCTCGGGCAGAACACCAATCTGCGGACCGAGCTTCTCCAAGACCGGATCCGTATCGAGCTTCTTGAAATAGCGTCTCTCCCACTGCCTCCCCTCAGCCGCTTCCTGACGTCTCAACTCTCTCTGGCTCTCCTCAATCTTTGTCTTCTCGACTCCAGTGGCGTCCATGTCTCCGACAGCGATACCAGCCGCGACTTTCTGCCACGCTCGTCGCGACTCCATCGGGTCTTGCGCGTCGACTGGAGCGATGGTGAGAGGTGTTGTGGGTGAAGCTTCGGCGTTGTATGTATCGACGACGTTTTTCTTTCCCTCCGTGATCTCGAAGGTTTTTGTCCATTGTCCGGTCGCGGTGTAGATGACATCTTTCTCCTTCCCAGTAGGATATAACGTCGCCGTGAAGCTGTTCTTCTTGCCTGACAACCAACCCTTGCCGCTGTAGTCGATCTTGGCGGTATAGCCTGAACTGCTGGTAATGTATGTCTTGTCATTGAGCTCTACGAATGGTGCGCCGAAAATGAGGCCTTCGATGTGCAGATTTGGGAGGGTGATGAGGTACGTCTCGTCGAATGCTGGTATCGTGAAGACTGCGTGTCCGATTTGCTTGACGTAGATTGTGCGCGCGAAGGATGCCTTCTGCGCATTGTAGCCTTCCAGGTATACGCCGTGCTGCTTATTTGCGATTCGGTATGCGGTGACAGGAGGGTGATGGCTGCAGATGTATAATTAGTAAATTGTTTTAGTAAATGGTTAACAGATCGCATACCTAACTTGTTCTGATACCAATTCCGTGGTACCAGACGCATCTTCCCACTTCCCCAAGAATAGCTCTCCTAAGAAAGGGTTCAAGGGTTTCTTCTCATTCCCGAACTTCTCACTGCGACTGGCATATTGCTGTTTGAGCGTAGACAAGAACCATTTTAACACCAGGAGTGCGCGCTTCTTGGGATCCTGCTCTTTCGCAGGGGCGACGAAAAGAGCGGGGTGTTCTGCCCAGTACGAACTGAACTCAACCAACGAAGTCGAAGAGAGGATAAATGGTGGAGCTGTCAGAGATGACAAGTCGCCCGAGAATGATGCAATGGACTTAAGGAAAGCGCTCCAAGATCCTTTGTTCTGCGCAGAAATGGCGCCTCCTTCTTTCTCGCTAGAAGACATAGCTAGATTTGTTGATGTTGAGGGGTTGGAGATTGGTGAGTCGCAGAAGTTAAGATTGTTCCTCGCAAGAATTGTGTATTGATCGCTCGTTCTTGTCTGTGGTGCCTTCTGCTTTTGGACGGAATATTCGATAGAAGTTTTGGTATTTTATAGCGGTGACGTGGGAGAATGGGGAGACCTTCGAACTGAAGCTGGTCTCCAACTTAATCTCCTCAGAACACGTTAGCAGGGGTCCTTGTTGCCCCACGATTTGCTGTCGTCATGGCGAATCAACACAGCCACCACAGAGCGCATCGCTTCAGGGCTTCGGCTGTACTGTACCTGCTTGTCAACACTTCATTGGTGCAATAAAGTCGAAATTGCTGCATGCATCACTTCACTGTCTTTCCTTTTTCAGATGCAAACCAGAAAATCTCAAAAGCTGACAACACATTGAATACTTCGTTTTGGTACATCTCGGAATTTCGTTTCATTCAACTACACTACGCCTTTTTTCAGGCTATGCATTCTCCATTGCCAATCTCCAGTCAACACCTGACATATCCTTAACCCAACCACAAGGAAAGAAAGTTCAATTATCAAGCAAGTTAAGAAGCTTATAGTTGGCCAGCAGTGTTGAAGTCCTTAAGACCCTCAGCAACACGAGCAGACATGGTCTTTTCTCCCTCACGAACCCAGACACCTGGATACCATTAGGAATTGCATTTCAACAGAGGCGGGAAAACTTACGGGGATCGAAGTACTTCTTGTTTGGCTTGTCCTCTCCATCAGGGTTACCGACCTGGGCCATCAAGTAGTCCTTCTTGTTCAAGACATCTACATGAATTCGCGATCAGTAATTGTTCGTTGCATACAGTCGTACATCGATTATTGATCGTGGGACTTGGAGAAATAACAAAATATGGTGTTGACTCACAGTCTCTGATACCGGTAAGGTATGCGTATTGAAGATCGGTATCGAGGTTGACCTTAACGACACCATAGCTAATGGCATCCAAGAACTCTTGCTTAGATGATCCAGATCCACCGTGGAAGACCAAGAAGACTGGCTTGTCCTCCTTAGCTCCGATGGCATCCTTGACATACTTCTGGTGCTTGCCGAGGAGCTCTGGGTGCAACTTGACGTTTCCTGGCTTGTAGACACTAAATTGGTTAGCATTTAGTTATCACTCGTCGACGTGTCCGAGGTAACGCAGGAAAACACGATGCACATACCCGTGGACATTTCCAAAACCAGCGGCAATGGAGAAGTATGGGGAGATTGGAGAGAGGGCCTTGTAGATGGCAAGAATATCCTCTGGCTGGGTGTAGAGAGAGTTGTTGTCAACGTCCTCGTTGTTGACACCATCCTCCTCACCACCAGTGATACCGATTTCCTAGTATTCATGTTAGAAATCGCCATTATTGTCAGAGCCATTCGCGAACTTACCATCTCGAGCCATTGCTTCATTGGGGCAGCACGCTTAAGGTACTCGGCAGTGGTCTTGATGTTCCAGTCAACCTCCTCCTCGCTCAAGTCGATCATGTGGCTGGAGAACAGAGGCTCGCCGTGCTCCTTGAAGTACTTCTCGTCGGCATCCATAAGACCATCCAACCATGGGAGAAGCTTCTTGGCGCAGTGGTCGGTGTGCAAGATAACTGGGATACCGTAGGCTGGAGCAACGGAACGGATGTAGTGAGCGGCAGCGATACCACCAGCGATGGAGGCCTCCTGCTTGCCATTGGCAACACCCTAACGAAATTTGTCAGAACCTCTCCTATATAGCTAACAATACCGCCTTGTATATACCTTTCCTGCGAAGTATGCGGCACCACCTTGGGACATCTGGAGGATGATAGGAGATTTGGCATCGCGAGCAGCTTCGAGCGAAGCAACGACGGTGGAGGAGGAGGTGCAGTTCTGTAAGACGCATTAGCTACTGCCACAATCTAGCGGATCCAGGTACTGACAATGGCTGGGATAGCAAACTTGTGCTCTTGGGCGTAGTTGAAGAGCTTGAGGACATCATCTCCAACAATCACACCGGACTTGCGGCTGAGGACATCGAGAGCACCCATGATGGCGATTATTTGTTGATATTGAGGTTATTCGTAAAGTGAGTGTGCGTTTTCTGTTCGAGAAGTGGGAAGTCAGAAGTTAGAGTTGGAAGAAAGAGGGTTGAGGATCGAGGTGGAGACATTGCTTTTTGTAGGACCGATAGATAGCTAGCTGGCTTGGTGGGGGTGTTTTGGGTTTGCTGCACATCCCAGAGGTCTGCAGATTTTTCTTTGCAAATCGGGTGCGCGCCACATGATGAAATTGAGGTTTGGCTTACCAGGTAAGTTATTCTTGCAATGCAATTCTGTTGATTCGTAGAAAGAGTCGGATGGAGGGAGGGGTTGAGGAGAAAACTAAAGTAGACAGCCAGTGGAGGGGTAGTAGCGTCATATGGGCTCGCCTACCGTACCCTGCCGATGAGCTCACGGCGAGATTCGGAAGGATGACCGACTACATATCACTGTTGCCGTGGATAACTTCATTTCTCGGAATAGACAGCATGAGTCCAGTATTCTCGCGAGAGCTTCTTATTTTCCAAGTCACTGGAAAATTTCGTAACATAATCCTGTGAATTGGCGGGGTTGGCCGGTTGAATGAATGTGTCACTGGACTTCAATCGATTGCCAACTGCCCGATGCCGGCTGAGGTATTAAATTCTCAGCCCTTTTCAGTTTCTTGCACTTCCATGCCTCGTCGAGGTGTGGCTCAACAACAGATGCTAGCCCGATATGAGGGCTATGACTTGCTCCAGTCAGATGCTTGGGTATCTTCGGAATGATGAAAGTTCTTGCGGATGAAATCTGGAGCCGTTTCTCATAGGTCAATACCTGAAGGTGGCTTGCTGTCAGAGGAAGATGTCGAATGGCGTGAAGCCAACCTATCCTACTCCGTACAATTATCGAACCCCAAGCTCATGCATCGTCTAAGTATTGATCATGCTCAATGTCGATTTTGCACTCGCATTTGTCTTCCGCGCGTAGAACTTGGCGTATCAAGTATCGAGGTTGTTTTCTGAATACCACGTCTGGCATAGCCGGAAATGAGTATGTGACCTGACAGCTTTTGAAAAGGCGAATCGATTGTTCATTGATTCTCGACCAACTCGTCCTAGAAAGCCATTAGCAGTTCAAACCACACATAACTTACCTCTACAATCTCTCTCAAGTTTCCAGGAACTCCAAGGGTGGAATCTTCGTAAATTTACATCCTCGCTAGGTATCTGTACACTATTCATTCATCCTCAAATCCTAATCCTGGGCATTGACTTGAATCGTCCTCCGTACCACTTCTGGGGCCCCGTCAAGTCGGATGTCTATATCGAAAACTCCCAGATGCTTGACCCGATCCTTATCGTCTGTCTCTTCCACGAACGAGATGTTCTCGTGGGATAGTACGACTCGTACACCTTCTTCATCCTCCGCTAGGATGGCTTTGAGATTGGCAGCAATATCACTCGTTGATACTGAACCATAGATGCCCCTCTTCTCCGGCTTTCCTAGCTTGTTCGCTTCAGCTGTAGCTGCTGCAGCGGAGATTGCTGATGATGCTGGTATAGAGGGGGACACTCTCTTTGGTGTCGGTAAGGAAATAGGCGTTCGATAGAAGTCCAGGCTCGTCGGGAGGAGATTCTCGATGATTGTGGTTGCTTGTTCGGGCTATTGGCAGTCAGTAAAGTGTTGATGAGTCTGGAATGATATGGGATTCCCTACACTTAGCAGATCCAGCTCAAACTGAGGAACTGGCTCGCTTGGCTGTTCTTCAGTCATTCTGACAAGTGGCTCTTCCGGTCGTTCCTGTTTCTGCTTCTCCTGCTTCTTCTCAAGCTTCCTCACTGCATTTGTTTGGAATGTAGAATCTCGCTCCACAACCGAATCCTTCTTCACCCCAAGCTCCTGCAGCTTCTCCATAGTCAAGTATTCTGCCATCTTCTTTGGATACCAGATATTCCGCATTACTCCTGAAGTCACTGGGATTACGGCTCCTACATAGGAATTAGCCAAAATCTCACATCACAAACAGCAAAGCGTCTCAAACTACCTCTCCTGCCATACCCAGGGATATTTTGAAGCAGATGGACTTTCACAGTTGATATCTTCGCGCTTGCAAGCTTCTTCTTGCCTCGAACTTGCTGTCCTGCTGGAAAGTGGAAGACATCTCCAAAGCTGGATGTCATGCGTCGAACACAAGACATGCATTGAGGAGCTTTGGACACCAAAGACGACGCCATTGGGAAGGTTGTGGTGGTGAACAAACGCGTGCAGAAGATTGTCGTTGTCCTCAAATACCTTCAGCTTCGAGGTGTTCCAGAAAAAAGTGTCTCCACAATATACCTCCAGGTCCTCGAGCTTCTGATTGGTTCTTTCATAGTTACTTCGTAGTTGCATTATGTCGGCGTCTGAACGCCAAGTACCGACCAAGTTTACGATTTACGATTAGATAGGGGCCAGGGGGCCAGGGCCAGGGACGGAAGGCTGCTGCAGGCTGCACTTGCCCTGGGGGATGTGATGTGATGTGGATGGAAGAGGGATGGAAGGTCTGGAATAATATCAATAGAAATCCACTACCAATTCTTGGGAATCACAACACCAAACATTACAAATATCAGCTAGATTCGCTTTCAAATTAGAACAGTCATTCGTTGCATTACTTTCTTGGGCCTATGAGACTTCGTCCATCTTTTATTTAATTCCGTCTTACTCGCATAAACTTCGTCCCCACGTTTCTTTCGCAGCCTGTCCTGTCTTCGGCCCGTTCACCTGGAGTACGGTAGCTCGGAATTGCTCAGTGGAGGTCAAGTCAAGTCGAGTCTAGGAAGGACCCTGAATACTAATTCTCCCCTCAACTTCGGTTCAGAACTTGCACACGACCAGCGGAGATTGCGGAATGCCAGCGAGGTTATAGGGACGATGTGCTGAACAGCTTTCAGGATCGCATCCTCCTTCTTCCGTCGATACTTCCGTCATGCCGGAACAGCCGCTCAAGATCGCAAGCTATGCTGCTGGGGCGTCACTGGCGGCCATCACTCTTGTCTACGTCTTCGCCCCGACCTTCTTCATCGATGGAGAGTCTGCGACCAGTACCGCCAGCTCGCGCAAGAAGACCATAGTTGGGCTGTCCAACCCGGCGAATGATTGCTTCATAAACTCGGTCCTCCAAGCGCTGGCAGGACTGGGGGATTTGCGGATATATCTTATTCGAGAAACGCATAGAAGGAGACTTGATGGACCGGAAGTCTATTCGCAGTTGGTGGAGGATCCTGCGAGGAAGAACATGCCAGCTTGGAAAATAGAGGGGTTGCAAGCCGGCGCAGTTACCAAGGGACTGAAGGATATCCTCAATTCTTTGAACGAGAGGCCCATATACAAGAAGACCATATCTGCAGGGCCATTTGTCCTGGTTCTGGAACAGTCGTTCAAACAGAGGATAAGTCGGCAGCAACAGGATGCGCAAGAGTTTCTTCAGGTTGTAGCCGAACGTTTGTGTGATGAGTACCACGCGGGACACAGAGCAAGGAAACATGCATATCAGGCTCAAAGCGAGGCAGTTCCCAGTCAATTGGAAAATGGCTCTATAAATCAGAAACTAGATCATCTTTCTTTGGACGATCCGGAAGCCCGGAACACTCCCCAAATTTTGCTCCCTTCAGCATCTTCACAAGATGGAAACGGCTGGATATCACAATCCGAAAATGGGGATAGACAAAAAGCGGCAGTTGAAAAGGAGGAAGGTTTTCCATTGGAAGGCGGCTCGGAATCCCAAATCGAATGCTTGACCTGTGGCTTCAAACCAACACCAAGTAAAAGCACTTTTTGCTCATTGACATTGAGCGTTCCGCAAGTCAGCTCGACGACACTCAGCACTTGTTTTGATCAAATGTTCAAGACCGAATATATCGAAGACTTCAAGTGCGAAAAATGCCGTCTCGTTCATGCTCTCGAGACATATCAACAAGAATTTACAAGATCCACATCTGATAAATTCAAAGCAAAAACTCAGACGTACATCGACAAGATCAAGAACGCCATAGAGACGAATCCGGAAGAAGAGCTCAAAGAGGTGGAGTTGCCAGACAGAAAGTTTGCACCAAAGCGCAAGATCGCTAAGCACACTCAAATCACCGATTTCCCCAAAGTAATGGCTATCCATCTCTCCAGATCTATCTTCGACGCTGGGCGCTCTACGCTGAAAAACTCTGCAAAAGTATCATTCCCCGAGCGACTACCACTTGGCGGACTCATGAACCAGCATTTCTACAGGCTCTCGAGCGTTGTCTGTCACAAAGGCAGCCATCATTCAGGGCATTACGAATCTTTCCGGCGCCAAACTCTTTCTGCTCCGTTTTCAACGCCAAATACTTTCCAGCCAGCAGGTGTTTACAGCAAGCCTCCAACTCCCAACATATCCCAGATGCCAACGCCTCAAATAAGCGCTTCGCACCAACCGGAGGAGCCAGGCACAGATATCAGTACTCTGTCATCGACACCTGAACTTCTCTCACCATCGTCCGCTGCCTCTTCATCTCCCTCCTTACCCTACCTGAATGGTGAAGTCAGCGCCGACTCACCACGGCCTAATGGCCGCGCCTCAGGCTCACCAACTAGCTCCATCTCGACCTCCACAACCGTCAAGACACCCGGCCGAACCTCCGCACCCCGTGGGTCTGACACCGCCAGCATTCGCTCTATAGCACGCTCCACACGCTCAGCTATCTCAAGCAAGCTCACTCGCTCAAAAGACTCGCAATCATCCACACCCTCGCCGACGCCACAAGAGAATGGATCCCGCAAAGGAGAGACAGGTGATTCAGCGGCGGCACAGAAGAAGAGGAAGAGCAAGCATAGCAATCGCTGGTGGAGGATCAGTGATGACAAGATCAAGGAGAGTAAGACGAGTGACGTTCTGGGGATGCAGAGGGAGGTGTATTTGTTGTTCTATGAGCTCGAGAGGGATGAATAGCTTTCAGGCCAGGAGATCTAAGAGAATGCTTGGATAGACAGGTGGCAGCTGCATGCATATTTGGATGGTGTTGGAAATTTGTCTTTGTATTTTCATGTCACTTAAGATCTCATGGGCTGTATGTTGCGTTGGATACATACGACATTTGCATAAATTCTCAGGGAACAAGCATGTTCAGGGGCAGGGACTTACATACATGCATATATCTGCGTTGAACATAAAGGCTAGATGGTATAGGATGGTTGCTTGGATAGGCTGGGGGATAGCTAGATGTATATACCAGACTTCTCGACGTCGTATAAACTAGCATTGGATTCAAAATCTACAACGATATCGCGAACTTCAGAAAGCAATCCTATTGCATTTCATTCCCGTTGCTCTGCTGGGCTTCGCTGTGAGGCTTTTCAGACGGAGCGGACATCTTGCGCCGGCCCGCGGACAGCCTCCGAGGAGACGGACAGTTCACCGGAGGCTGCGCGGACGAAATGCCGTGGAACCATGGGCAGGAAATCAGCCATGTCGCCTTGGTAGACCCATACCCTTCATCGAAAGCTGTTCGAGCTGTTCCAGATGTCCCAGGTCACAAGCATTCACGAGAGCCTGCACGGGCGATTGTCACTTGCAGGGGAGTTGAGTGGGATAAATTCGCGTCTCTGGTAAGCGAGTTGAGAAACGGGTATCAACAAAATCTCCACAATTTGTGGCACGCAACCACATAATCCACCACGTATCCATAGCCTAACGAAGCGCAAAGCTCTATGACATGCATTGAAGTGTCATCATAGAGAAATTTTCCCATCGTTCAATGTCGCTCAGGCACAGACTTGAGAAGGCATGTTCGAGGCACGTCCACTCCTCCAGTAAAATGGGGAGCGAGTCACCTGCTATGGTCGTCGTGTCTTATTCTAATGCCTCACGATCCAATATAAACATATTGAAAGCCAGGACCATGCCTTCAGTCTGCGTTCATGGCCAAGCATCCCGAAAGGATATTGATTTTTCCTGCTTGTCATCTTCCCATACGTCTTGCCATACTGGAATATCTCATCAACGATACGTCATGGAGACCGACATAAAAGGACATTTCTAATTTGATAACTTACCACATCGAAGAACCAGAAGCTTTCTCATAGCAAGATTCGTGTATCAAGTGACCACATTCATAACCACCGAGAGGCTCTCCAGTCGAGAGACCACAGGCGCTACATGCGTATCGATCACCTTTAACAATTGCTAATGGGTGGTTGTTCTTCGGATCTGTGATGCTTGAAGATGCTTCTCCCTGAGTTGAGGACAGGATTCCAGCCGGTAGAGTTGTTTGATATTCCCCGGGATGTTGGGAAAATCGAGCGATTTCTCAATATTTGACTGCGGTTTCTCGGACCCACTAGCAGCAGCAGTACCAAGAAGGGTTCCAACAGAAGTCAGCATCGCAGTTATTCGGTCGTCGGCGAACTTCCGCTTCCCAACGACCAGGCTTGTTTCCAATCGCCAAAGTCTCCAAATTTCTTCAAGCCACTTGTATGGATAATACATGTCTTAGGACTGACGATCTGTTGATTTTGAGAGACTCAAGATACGTTCCCAGCTATGCAAATCGCCGCGCGTATCGAGGAGATGCGTCAAGTATTCCTCGGCCCAGTACGCGGCTTATAGAACTTGCGGGAAGACTGCGAAAGATACTCGCACATAGCAACGAACCAGTTAATATTGAATATAGGTGGATCCAAGATTGTAACAACAAACTTCGTCGTATTGGTGCCTACAACCGGAACAGGATCTACCATACCAAGAGTCATTGACCTCCTCACCGCACTGGCAACATTGCCACCATCCATTCATAGAAGGCCGAAGCTTGCGTTTTGAACTAAGAAGAGTATCTGCTTGAGCATTATCAGCTCCAATTGAAGGACTGGGTCTGTCTTCGGATGTAACAGATGACCTCAATGCTTCCTTTGTATTGCTCTTCTTCCGCTGGTCCAAGGATATGGCTATACCTTTTCCCTTTCCAACAGTCGAAGATTCGATCGTCATTCCACTGAGCTGCGCTGGATGCTCAGCACCAAGATCAAGTACAACGAAGTCTGTAGAGCTTTCTGTGGCTTTTGCTATGGAAATGGTTGGTTCAAGCCGACATCTTCCACTAGGAGAAGGGTTTCCAGCCAGGTTCAACATGAAGTGATATTCGTGCTCAACAACCGTTTTAAAAGGCGGCATTTTCAAGGCTGACAGAGTCCCAATCAACTCATAGCAGTCTGCAAACATGTACAGATGTTCCATGCTGGCAGCTTTGTCAAAATTTCTGTGGAGTCTCTCACCATCGAGCATTGTCATGGTGATAGTTATGGTTGACGGACGTCGGTCGACTTGCTCTTTTGTCATTTCCGTAGCGCTCCAGAGCTTCCATCCAATTTCTTGCTTGAGCCACTGGCTTAGGCTATCCGTGTGCGTCGTTCCTATCTTGTCCTCCCAGAGCCTGTCGACGAGCGAACAAATCTTATCGTGTGCTCCGGCCTCATGTGTCAAGTCAAGCAATGCAAAGAATACTTTCATATCCATGAAAAGATCGTCTGCTTCTTGATACTCGCCGCTCGCGAGGTTCTGAACAATATTGGGGATGCTCAGAGGTGGAACCTTGACCCGTCCACGTTTAGGAATCCACAGATAGAACAAGGATATAATTATAGGCTCTGATAGATAGCTTAAATCGCTTTATTCGGTAAACTCGCTCAACTGGCTCATGATTTCTTCGCACAATCTTAGTTGCCATGCCGAAGTTGAATTTACTTCGCTGTTCTCGAGAGAAGAGGCACTGAAGTTCACCTGTGCTGCTGCAATTCCAGAATCAGCTCCTCCTTCCTCGTTGTACCCTCGGGGAATAGCAAACAAGGCAAGTTGTTCCATGTGAGTCCCTAGATGATGCTGAAATTGATTCGGAGTGACAACAAAAGCTTCTGCACTGGGGACATGTGGGGCAACCCTTCGAAGACACTGCTCCCAGTCATCACATAATGGACAGTCCGTTGGTACGAGTTTGACAAGTGCTGTTTGGCTCATTTTGAGAAGGGCTGGCAGTTGGTCTTCAACGAGTGACTCAGGGTGACAGCTTGCTAGGTGCCGCTTATACTTGTCGGCATCGTCAAAAGAATCGTGTGAGCAAAAGTAGCAACCCCACACCTGTCGGTGGTCTTTAAGCTCATGGGAGAACCAGGTGCGTCTGTCCGAGAATAACTTCAATTCGCAGTTCTCAAAAGTGCAGATGTAGGGCTTGAGGTCGGACAGAACGTGTTTCCTGGAGATAATGAGTGAGCTTTGACCTTCCAAATGGGAATGACTTACCTCCAGGCCTTTTGGCTTCGAGCTGTTTGTATTTGCCAACAATACGGACATTCAAACTGCTTGAAGCCGTTCGAAACTTCCTCCAAACTGATCACCGAGAGCATCGTATTGCTGCTATCTTCGCTGGTTGAAGTAACATAAGAGGTATGGGATTGGGCCTCTTCTTCAAGTTCGCCTTCAATCGCCTGGCCCGGTCTAAAGATGAGAGTAGATGCCTGTGTTGGAGCCATTGTGCTCATCGGCTTTGAATCATCACTTCTCGCGACGGGCAACAATCTGGCAGGCGAATGAGAGCTCGATTTGAGGAGCCGCGTTGCCACCGGTCCAGAACCCAAATTTTGCGGGTCTTTTGCTGTCTTGTCATGAAGTTCTCGACAATATTTCAAATACTGCCGCCTTTGTGTAATGGCTTTTCCTAGTCTTTCAACAAGCCATCGTTTGTCTTTCTTTGCCAGAGCCGGGAATTTGTGCTCAACGTGGCAAATATCGAACTGGCTGTTGAAAGGGGTGGCAATCGCAGCGGCTACAGCTTTGGCATATCGATCACGATTGGCGTTGTTACGAACGATGGCGGAAAAACGCAAGGGGTTGCTGATGGCATCCTCGATCGAGGTAAAAATTTCTCGGACCTCGGAAAGCTCCTCGTCGTCACTTCTCTCATTATCAGTGTCTTCATTTGGCTCTGGAAGGAGGGCAGAAGGGTCAACTTCTGCCTCGTGCAATGCTCCTGTACGATTCTTTCTCGCATGAGACACAATCGGGTAGACTAATACAAACAATCAGTTGTTCATTGATCAATAATTACTGAATTCTCAAGAGTAACTCCAACGAAGTCTGCATACTGTCATCCAGAGACTCAATCAGTTCATCAAGCAATTCCATGATCTGGCTCGCAAGTTTGGGGGCATGTCGAACTCGATACTCAAGAGAACTTTTGATGTTGATGTCTGAAAAAGCGCCAATTTCTGCTTCCCAGATGTTGAATCGACCAAGACTATCAACTGCTTCCGATACAGATATACCGATAGGCTTTTGGTCGGGCAGCTCTAGGGCTCCGACAAGACGCTCGAGAAGTGCAAGGGATCTCTTCGCACGCGAAGCGATGGCCGACATCGTGAGCGTCTCGGCTTCATCGACAAATGGTGATCCCGTTGTAGTGAAGGCAGTAGGTCAGAAACTCATGTCGCAGTTGAGGTTCAGAACATGAGGTTGAGATGAGGCTGTCGACGTCTCGTGGCTGTTCATGCAGCCAATCCCTGCGGCGTCCCCACGACGACGGCTGAGAAACAACGACACATCCGTCGCCTTCAAACGTTTTCTCTTCATTATCTTGCGAGAGACGCTGTTACTTCAATCTATTGTGAGTTCTGGATCACCATGAGTGGCGTCGGTAAGTGGACCTCTAACCCTCCTTGCTTCTTGTGCAAGAAGCGCAAAGCGGTCCCAATCGCTACCAGGTGCTGAGAGCCTGCTTTGAGCTCTCGCGTGCTGCATCGGCAAAGAGAAAAGAAGAGCCCTTCTTCCAACTTCAGATATTGTAGATATTGACAACTTTCCGTGTCCAGAAATCGCTGGCTTTGTGTTGGCCTCTCTACCATTAATGATCTCCGCGTTGGAGCATTACCGAGAAACTGCTGAAGTTCTTGAAGGTACGTGAACGTGAATTAGTGCAGCAAAATATCATGACTCCCTGATAGAGTGACACTCTTTTCCAATTCATCTGGGGGTTCATCACTCAGAAGTCTCCACTAAGTCCAAAATCAGACTGGTGGAAAATCAAGCGCGAGTACACGAAATGTATGAGGAATCTGAAGTATCATAAAGTAGCGTTCGAAGAGAACCTAGAAGAGCTCCTTCTGCCTCTGATAGCAGATGAAACGAAGTTGCAAGACTTGCTGAAAGACCCAGGTTGTTACCAAACTCTCACTTCTGTTTGTAAGAGGAGATCCTGGCGCGAAGATTCTCCTCCACATGAATCTGACCCATCTCTGATCCGGAATAGGAAAGAACGTACTGACTCAATCCAGGTGGTCCTTCATGGCAAGATTCGATGCTGGAAGCGATGCTCGAAGAGCGAATGCCGAAGACCTACTCGTCCTATCTCGACACAATGGAGGCAATGAAGGAGACTGTTCAAGATCTTGAGGAAACCCTAGGGATTTCAAAGGTCCATTTTCAGGCACGAGTCTCTGAGACATGTGTAAGCCGTATCCGACAGTATCGGTAAGGTTAGAAGAGAAGTTGCGAAGCTAATGAAAACCACAGGCCTCCTCCGGAACGCTCTCTGTGCTAGCACACGTGACATCCAACACTGAGTTCCATTCTCAGCGCATTAGGCTCGCCTTTAATAAGAAATCTCGCCAAAAGCTTTTCGAGATTTTTGGTGACCAAAACACCCGACTGAGGGACACACTTGGCACATCGGATCGATTGGCTAGTCTGAGGAGGGCGAGGGTGTCGAGAAGAAGTGCTGTCACCAACGCTGGCCTCTGGAAGCTTTGGGACCATGGGAGCTTGCTCTTCACTTTGCTCGCAGAAGCTTGGTGAGTGATACTGAGTCCCCAAATTTCCTTTGTGAAAGTGTCGCGAACAGTGGCACTAAAGTCGAGCAAGGTCCTGTCGATGCCAAACATTCCATCATGCGAATCTCTTGCTGCAACATCGTGTTGTGCCGACCATTGATTTCAAGGTCATCTTTTGGTTCAAGACGCACCTTGGAAATGAGCAGGTCGGGAGAGGGCCTTGGACCTGGCAGGATACGACTATCAAACTGTAAGTATCATCGAATGTCTTGAGCTTTACCGAGAACATCCCTTGTGCTATTCCCCAAGCGGATTTGATGTGGCTAATGCTAACTGCTCCAAAACCTAGGCTTGAAGAGAAGCAGCCAGCCGTTGTAACCCACAATGTACCTTTAATGACTCCTGCCCTTCAAATTCCCCATTCGGTCATATCTGAGATCAAGCCCGTGATCCAACCTGGGCCTCCTCGGAATGCTACTGTGATATCGGTGAGATATATCTTGCCTTATTGGATCTGTTATAAACACAATCTAATATCCCGTAGGCTCCCCCAGCGAACAGTGTTCCTAAGCGTTCCAGCAGCTTGCGCAAGGCCTTCAATATCAAGATCTTCCGTCGCAAGACCCCATTGTCCCAGAACAAGGGTGGAGTGGCGACGCCAACCAGATCCAATGCATCAACGTGTGCTCCAGCTGCCGGTCTCGGCACGACACCTGCAAACACGACCTCTCCTGTCCAATCGATCCCAACATGCTTTGAGACTTCCCCGAGAGCAGAAGTGCCTTTCGCTGTCACAGCTAACCCAACAGAAGATCCGGCAAATACCCAGATCACCAGCCTTTGCACAACAATCGCAACATGTTCAGCAGACCGGCCATATGGCTGTCTTAGAGGAAACTCTCGCCAATATAACATTTATCCCCTTTGCAAAGCAAACGATCAACCTCAGAAATGCATCACACTTGAGAAACTCCTGTGCAATTCATCTATCGTCACTCTTTCGAGACGTCAACGACTGGAGATTGCTCTCATACTGGCATCGTCTCATGTCCAGCTTCATCCTACACCCTGGCTGACGTCGACATGGAGCAAAAAGGACATTCTGTTCTTGTGCGACAGGCAGGATCCTACCAAAGTGTCCACAGACCAGCCATATATCTCCCATTGTTTCGCAAAAGCAATCCAAGAAAGCCACGGAAATCCACATTCGTCATCTGCGCAAAAGTTCTACGCTTTCCAGGACAGCATTCATGACTTGGGCATCTTGCTTCTGGAACTATGTTTCGGCATTGCAATAGATGATCATAAGATGCGACGCAACATGCCCTTGGTGGACGAACAGTCACTGCAAGTCCTCAACTATGGAATCGCAATTCAATGGGTGAGAGATGTAGTCGGAGAAGCAGGGCTTGGATACTCTGATGCAGTGACTTGGTGCTTGCATCATACGCCTGAGAGTATTGATGCTGATGGTTTGGAAGACAGGTGGAGAAAGGACATGTTTGTTAAGGTTGTGGAGCCTCTGAAGAGTTGTCATGATCAATTGGCTGGTGTCAGGGCCATATGATGTTGTATTACGATGGGAAGCCGAGCTTCAAAGCATATTAGCATCGCCAAAGTCGAGCCGCGGTAAGCAACGGGGTATTTTAGAGAGAGGAGGCAGTGCATGAAACGAATTGGAAGGATATGTTCCCGGTTTCTCGACTCGCTTCGCTCCACATTCAAAGATACAGCCATAGGTAAGGATAGGTATAGGTTCGCAGCATGGCCACTTCCATTCAAGATCGTTTGATAATTGAGCTGAACCCACGGGGATGTAAACAAGCTTTCTGACAGATAAAGATATAATACGTGGTATATAGGCAATGAAACATCGAATCTGACGGAACAACGCTTGAGTCTGGAGTAGAGTATTCTCACAAAAGTGAGGAGCATGTCCCTGAGCATACTTGCTCGACTAATTCTCAGACATCCTTGTCCTTGAATACATGCTCTATTGAAGAAGACAACGAACCAATAAAACCTGTTCCGATGACCTTCAAACCTGGTAACGACAACCAAATTCCAAGATCCCGGTATCTTGTACCTGGCCTTGGCGCTCCCCGATAACAGATTTCTCATCCTGCCAGCTGCCCCGCTGATGATGCATTGTCATGTCCCCTTTCCAGTTGCACAGCCTCACTTGTAGTCCTTGATTGACAGGCCTCATTGGAACCGGAGAATCTCCTTGTCCCCGAAATACGAGGCAGAAAATAGAAGGACGCAATGGAATGGAACCAACCAACTCAACGAGACTAGACAGAACATAGTAATAGTACAGCACGATCAATGTTTCTTGTAACCGCGAACTGGAGCAGCGAGAATATATCCGGTATGAATAGGATAGATGGATTGCATTGCATCGAAATATCAACTCAGCTCAGCCAGCCAGCCAACCATTGTTATCTCTTATCAAGCAGAAATGCAAGTCGTCCCAACAGTTAGCGTAATGGTGTCAAGGAAACAGAGCGGGAGAAAAATTCCAACGGTGTTGCATCCCGTCCCGCCAAAAGGTCAACCCCAAGCCCAAGCAAGCCCAAGCAAGCCCAGCTCAGCCAAGTCCAGTGCAGGGTCCCCGAAATAGAGCCACACTAAGCGACTTACAGGGACCGGTCTTCGCCGAGGTGGGGCATCAGCCAATGAAGTTACAGCCACTCGTGTTCTGGAAGGGGTCTCTTTGGGTCTCCCTGGGTGTCTCTGGCACTGAAAACCTTAATCAGGAGCATCCGACGACGATCGCCTGCGTGGCCAGCGTCATTGAGCTTTTTGCTGCTTGGGGTGTCTCGCGGGCCAATCGAGATACAACAGCCCACGGCGTCGATGCTGTGCATAGCTTTGTGAACCGATCCATGAACTCAAACTTTCTTGCTCTCCCTCTCCGTCTCTCCTAAAGTCTCTTTGTCCTCTTTATCATCAACATCTTCGTATCCTGTCGTTTACTACTATTCTTCCTTTCTTACTATTCTTCGCCTCCCCTATCCGGGTCTGTCTTTGTTGAGGGGCACTCGTGTGACATTCAACCACATACTTGCCGGACCACGACGATATCTAATCGAAGGAGTACAAATCTCGAGTCAATCCTGATCGAGTCCTTGAATCACGACCGAACGAAACCTACAATCACCAATCGCGGCTCGCCGCCGACCCTATCCGATTTCTCGAGAAGGCAGAACGAAATCTCTGCAGAAGGTCACAAGTTTACACATCTGTCTGGCCTGTGGCCCGTCATAGCCACTCGCTTTTCAATATGGACGCTATCAGATTCATCGATTCCCTCGTTAGGAGGCAGGAGGAGTCAGGAGCCCAGAAACTTCTAGATCTCCTCAAAAATCCCTTTTCCGCTCAGGTACGGTCTGCGAGTCCTCGAGTTTCGAGTCACATGCTAATTGTACAATAGCTTGCACAAAACTCAGTCTATGCAAGTTTGGGTACCTCCGTTGGCTTCACACTTCTCCTCGCGGTTGGATTCTCCCTCCTACGACCCTACAACTCCCTCGTATACGCACCGAAACTCAAAGTGGCAGATGATAGACATGCCCCTCCACCGCTGGGAAAGGGGATGTTCTCGTGGGTTGCGCCGATTTTGAAGACGAAGGAGCAGGATCTAATTGGCTTGATTGGCCTGGACGCTGTGGTTTTTCTACGGATATTGTTGATGTGTCGAAACATATTTTTGGCGATGACTGTGATTGGATGTGGAATTCTGATTCCCGTCAACCTAGCGAAAGGACAAGCCTTCAAGGATTCAACGACACTTGCGAGAGTGACACCGGTGAATACTTTCGGAAATGCGAACTGGGGAATGACTATTTGCGCTTGGATTTTCAACATTATCATTGCTGGGTTTCTGTGGTGGAATTACCGAGCGGTTCTCCGACTGCGAAGACAATATTATGACAGTGCGGAATACCGTGCCAGTTTGCATGCCCGAACATTGATGGTAATTCGATTTGCTTGGGTCTGGTGGGAGTTTACTAACATGAAGTTAGATTAACGATATTCCCAAGGACTTCCGTTCCGACGAAGGCATCGGAAGATTGATTGACCAGGTAGTGCCGACCTCCTCATTCTCGAGAACTGCGATTGCACGAAATGTGAAGGACTTGCCGGACCTCATTGAGCAGCACAGCAAAACTGTCCGATCCCTCGAAAGTTACCTGGCGAAATACCTCAAGAACCCAGATAATATTCCAGCTCGCCGACCAGAATGCAAACCTTCAAAAGACGACCCGAATTGGGGCACATTTCCTAGGGGGCAAAAGGTGGATGCGATTGAATATCTTACAGACCGGATCAAGCAACTGGAATTGGAGATCAAGGAAGTCCGTCTCCATGTCGATAACCGAAACCCCTTATCGTATGGCTTCGCAAGTTACGAGGACATCGATGAGGCTCACAGCATTGCCTATGCAGCGAAGAAGAAGCACCCACAGGGTACTACGCTGGTCTTGGCTCCTAGGCCGAATGATATCATCTGGAAGAACATGCCATTGTCTAAATCGCAAAGGCGAACCCGAAGAATTATTAACAATGTCTGGGTTACTCTCCTCACACTCGCTTGGATCGCGCCCAACGCAATGATCTCGATCTTCGTCATCAGCTTGGCTAACCTGGGTCATGTCTGGCCTGCATTCCAAACCTCGCTTGAACGCCATACGACATGGTGGGCCATCGTACAGGGTGTGGCTTCTCCTGCTATCACGTCTCTGGTCTACTTGGTTCTGCCCATCATTTTCCGTCGTTTTGCAATCAGAGCCGGAGACCGAACGAAGACTGCTCGTGAGCGTCATGTCGCTGGCAAGCTGTACACCTTCTTCACCTTCAACTTCCTGATCGTGTTCTCCATGTTCAGCACGATTTGGACCTTCGTCTCTACTGTGATCGAAAACACCAACAACGGGACCGATGCCTGGAAAGCAATTCAAGATGCAAACTTTGCCCAGGCACTGTTCATCTCTCTCTGCAACATTTCTCCCTTCTGGATTACCTGGCTGCTTCAACGTAACTTGGGTGCGGCTGTTGACTTGGCCCAGTTGTGGACATTGGTCTGGAGTTTCTGTATTCGCAAATTCTCCAGCCCAACTCCTCGAGAAATGATCGAACTGACTGCCCCACCTGCATTCGATTATGCCTCGTACTACAACTACTTCCTGTTCTACAGCACAGTCACATTGTGTTTCGCAACAATCCAGCCTCTCGCCATCCCGGCATGTGCTCTGTACTTCGTTCTTGACGTGTATCTCAAGAAATATTTGCTTCTTTACATCTTCATCACCAAGACCGAGTCCGGTGGTATGTTTTGGCGAATGTTTTTCAACAGAATGATATTCGCTTCCATGCTATCAACATTGGTTGTCTTCCTCTCGGTCTGGGTCCATGGTGATGGAGCTCGTATGGAAGCATACGCGGTCATTCCGATACCATTCCTTATGCTAGCCTTCAAATGGTTCTGCAAGAAGACTTACGACGACAAGATCCACTATTACGTGTCCCGTACAGCTTTGAAGGACCCTGAGGCCGACCGATCCAAGATTTTCGATGGCAAGAGAGACAGACTTGCCGCTCGGTTCGGCCACCCTGCACTTTACCGACCATTGATCACACCTATGGTTCATGCGAAGGCGCAGAACAAATTGGCTTCCATCTATGGCGGTCGTCTATCAGATGGCCACAATCCTTTCAACTCCAGCGAATCAGCCTCCGTCTCAGGATACTCAGACACATACGCTCTCAACCCCATGCAAGCCGGCCACACAGGAAAGAAAGCACCAGGTGGTGCTGTCCCAGGTTTCGAAATGGTACCCGAGAACAAGCTCGATTTCGCCTACTTCAAGGGCCGTCACGAGTTCGGCGAAGAGCACGGAGGCGCAGGAGGTATCTACGGAAGAGCAGAAGATATCATCCGGTCCGATACGCCCGGCAGCTCAACCATGTTCGGCGACTCCAGACCAGGAACTCCAGGAACTCCAACCTTCCCCAACATACCAGTTGTTGGTGACAATGGTCGCAAATTCTCAGGCGTTTCATATGATGCTCAAGGCGATATTGGAGCGAGTGGTTATAACCCAGTCTATGGGCAAAGAAATGACAGCGAGACGAATCTTGTCCATGGAGCGGGCGCAATGCCCATGTCTACACCTGGTGCGACCCACCACTCGAATGTAAGAGACACGAGCGAAGAACGGAGAGCACCTGGATTCCTGGGCGGTGGACCACAAGGCTATGGTAATCTACCGCAGCACGAAGAGGATAACGACCCAATGTCCTACGATTATTTCCGCACACGGAGACAGAATGCTGGATGGCAAGGGTGGACAGGTTGAGCATTGAGGGTGTATGATAGAGACGAGACGAGCAAGCGGGTGTTAAGATAGGAGCATGGTGTAGACATTATGGGTATGGATAAAGGAAAGCGGTGCATTGGGAATGGAGTTCAAATCGAATGGGCATATTGCCCTGCCCTGTCCCTGATTATGACGTGATTGGGCAGGAAGATTGGGAGGGAAAGCATGCATGGCATGACTCATAATGAGATACGTTACTTACAAAACCTAATTATCAGTTTCACAACAGTGTTTGCTCTTGTTTCTCTTTTTCGTTTGGTATTGCCCGCTGCTTAACACCGCTCTATTTACCTTGATTCGAGCTTGGATCTTGGATTATTTTGCTTTCCCTTCTGTATCACCAGTTCAAGACTCAAGTCTTCACTTCTGCTCTGTATACCTTCCGCACATACCGGCCTGTCCTTCTCCCTTGGGTTTCGTTCGTACTCGCATCTTCGCTTCTCGATTCTCATAATCTCCTGTTATAAACCTCAGCGCATCTGCGGTCTTGCTCTGCTATATTATGCTTTCCGTGTGCTCTGCCGGTGTATTGGCATATCTGCCTCTCTGCACATATCTCCATCCCCTTAGTGTTCTTGTCTCGTATCAACTAGCTCCTTCTACCCTTTTATGAACATTTCGGGTCTCTCGATCTTCGGGCTGTGTAACTTTGCCATCAAACCTGCACCAGTCCACCATTATATCCGCTGCTAGTAGCGACTTGATACCCGAAAAGGGAACTTCGAAAGAATACCACATATGCTGCCACCACCAGAAGTGCTGTTGCAACATGCCTCTGTCGTCGCTTTGTGGCTTTGTGTCAGTCTTGTGTCTTGCTCTTTGGGGCTAAACTAGAAAGGTGCTTCTGTATGATATCCTGTCGTCCAATGAGAGTTCTGTCATGCGCTTTCATCGCGACAAGTGTGCTCTGCTTTGGGATTGGCCGCTCGAACTATTCGATTTGAACTTGAAGAACACTTCCCATTGGCTCAGTCCCTTCTACTCGCGACTGGATGAAGAGCTCTGCATGCAGCGGCGCATTCGTTCAACACAAGGTTCTATCAATCTATAGAAAAATTCAAAGTAAACAAACTCCTTCCTGAACACATCAAGATCTATTCCTCAACTTACAAAGTTGTTCTCATGGTGTATTGTAGCTTTGAGTGTATAGGCATGATCACGGTAGGGAAGCGAACATTGGGAGGGAAAGCGGTCACTCAATTCCAACCACCTTAGCTCATCGATCGCTCTGGGAGCTTAAGAAGGCAGGTTCGCCTACCTTTCCTCCATCTTCTCTTCTTATTTTCTCTCACTGCGCAGTCGAATCTGGGTACAGCAACTCCACCACAGCAATGCCCATCCTCTCTTCTCAATTACCTTGTATGAAAATGTGCCTTTCATCCTCTTCGTCATCGCATGATCTTCTTTTTTACCTCCACCTCTCGGTCGCATCCAACATTGCACACACAAACCACACCCTCAACCAAAAATACTCTGACCAGGTAAGACACAATCCCACCCTCTAGCCTTCAGCCTGTCTCTTGTGAGAGTTGGAACGGCCACGGTGTCTTCGGACAGTCAGCTGGACATATTCAACATATGGCGCGTTTTGCTTGCTAGGTCCTGACGGACCTTCGGCCCGCGCTTGGGGAAGACTCAATCGATTGAGATGCTGGGCTGGAGGGCGTGTCTTACTTAGTTTTGGTCACTTACTGACGGGATCCAGTCTTCCATCTAGGCCCTTTCCTTCCGCAGCGACAACAACTCTTCCTCACACCAAACCTTCCGTGGGGCGTCAAGAGCATAGGTATTTCGGTCGCACAACAATCCACAGAAGCTCTCGCTGAAATCCACAAACGCAGTGTATTTTCTTCCTATCTTTACCACTGACCAATATGGACAAGATGCGCATGCCATATCAGTTGTTTACTTTCCCCTCCTGCGATCTCCTCATCTTCGTCGCAGTGTGACAAAGCTCAAGATGGGCGCTCTTGGTGATTGTTGTGATGGCCTCATGCTTTCCAGTGACTTTTCGAGGCAGGGCTTCGTTCCTTCCTCGAGTGACGAAGTCAGGTCAACCTTCACCAGGCCCAGCCCATTTCTTATAGCGAGCATGTGATATACACGTGATTGACTTGGAATGGTTGACTAGACCATCAAGAAGTCCTTGATCGTGAGCTGCTAGGTCTGTGGAATTTCGACAGACATTCTTGCATCCTGGACCAGATCCTATAAGTTATCTAATACCGTGTCCTGGCCTTGGGAGAAGCTCCCTTGTCAAGGACCTGCTCAACTGCCCAATTTCTCTGGTCTCACCATTTTTCTTCTCTTCTGCTCACTGATTCCAACTATCCCAGAACTCAACCTTCATGTTCTTCTCTTCATCACTTAGCCCGAGCGCAAAAATGGAAAGTTTGATGTCGCTCGTACACCGCGATTCGATATTGAAAGCAATCCATCGAGACATTTGGCAGCTTGAGAGAAGACCGACCTTGTTGGATTTCCCAGCTAATCGTCGATGAATAAATCTTCGAAAACGAATAAATTACCAGTGTTAGTAGCTCTCATTTTCACTGATAATTACGTGAAGCTTGTCAATCTCTTGTCAACTCCAGGTGCCTCTTTCATCCTATGCCCTTGTCAACCGCAGCCTAAGTAGGTAGAGTAAGTCAACAAGGAACGATAATCACTACTGCTCTCAAATCTCTTCATATACTACTAGTTACAATTCGAGCAAACAAGCATTTGCCATGTGATGATCTGAAGTCAAATCAAGCATACGCTATTCTTACTAGCACTTTTTGTGGGTCGTGGGGAGACACCATCTACATTCCTATGATGTAAATAATGAGGTAAGGTATACGTATGCCAGGATAGAACAAATAGAACAAGAACAACCTCTTTTCTCCAGCTTGTCTCTTCCTCCCGTGGGATTCTGTTTCTGCTCTAAAGGTCTTAAGAGTCTGTTGTTTCTCCGCCTGGCTTGAAAGCAGAGGAGTAATAAGACAGCGAGGTAGATATCAACAATGTCCTTTTGTTCACATCGTCACTGACTGAGAATAAGAGAAGAAGGAATGCAGAGTTTCTGCAACACACCGCATGGTGGTTGCACATTCTGCTCAGAACGTGGTTCATTCCTGGGTAGAACGGCAGAATGCTGCATCAACACACTCGTGCTGGCTGTGCTGCCTCATCTCACCAGCTCGAGAGGCTGGTTAGCGACTGCGGCCCTGAATACTCTTCATAGGGGTAGGGCGTTCAGACTCATCGCCAGAGAGACTTCTTCGGACAGGTGTTTGAGCTAAGCAACGCTCATATCAGAAGTCTTTCGAAATCGAAGCTCCGGCCAACACAAAACAGATCGCGGGCTTGAGCAAAAGTAAATACGCAAGTTCGGGCCACCGCAAGCACCTCCAGTCTCATGCAGAGATAGAGCACAGCATTTTCTCAACAGAATTTCGCAAAAACGATGCGTTCCGAAAGTTACACAGACCGGCCTGGCCAGGCGAGTTCTTCCGCTCAACTCAGCGGCGACGCTCGAACTTTCGGAGGCTGTTGACCATTCTCGCGGGCGGCTTTTGAAGGGTGTCCTCTGAAGTCTGGACTGCGCTGTGAGGTGCGGCTTACGTGACTCGAGTAAAGCGCGTCGAGACCTCGAGGCTTTCCAAAGCGCGACACCATCGTGGTGGCGGTTGAACTCACTTGGGCTTTGGCCGTTCGAACGAAACTCGCCAGCGATCAAACAAATCCGGACATTGTTCAGGGGGAAGGATGATGATGAGTCTGACAACACAGCATCTTTCCGTAGCGAAAAGGATAGGCGCGCTTCTGTGTCCAAGAAAGAAAGGCTTCAGAATTATTTCTCAGTCATGTCACATCTGTTCCAACAGCAGAGCAAACACCTGCACGAGTCAACCAAATCTGCCCCCAAGCTCATCTCATGGCGCATCTCGACTAATGCAGGGACGCGACCATATGGCGGCTGCAGACTGGCCGCCAAGGAGTTCTCGTGCCTCTCACAGCATGTTCAGCAATTTCGTGGCGCTCATACTGGCCTGGGATTGGACGGTTTCTGGCCTAAAAGGCCCAAAGTAGTACTCCCGCCACTGGACCCCAGTCACTTTTGGCACCCGCAATCTCGAAACAAATCCACCCATCTGTCACGCAGGGCAAGGCGGCCTGGGCATCGCATCTCCCCCATCTTGCCCGCAAGAACACCTCAGAACAGACTTTTCCCCTTCTTTCTCCTCCTCTCGCCTTCCCAACCTTCAAATCTCCTCACATTCGCTCAAAGCAGTCACTCTTTTTGGAACAGCCAGCCCTTTTGCGCAAGGCTTCTCCCTTTTTCGCTTTATTTGAGATTTGAATTTCTGCATATTTATCTATTTCAGGGGACTGTTTCTATTTCTGGTCCAGTCAAGTCAGCCTATTTTGAATCGCGACAGACCTGCTGTGCGCATCAACGCCCTGTGTTTACAGCCTGCATCGCATCCTTCCGAGCGAAAACGAACCACAAGACGCGCAATCGCCAACACTCCTTGAGATAGATCAGACCAGACCGACCTCCATTATCTTCATACTCCCAATATTTTGCGCGACAGACTATGCATATTTTGTCCGACTCTTGGAACCATACAGAAAACCAGACACTCGACATCAAGCGCTCAGAAGGACGATACACTGTTTCTTGACCCCATCATCAACAGGAGATCGAAACGAAGTCTAGCAAACTTAGGACCATAACCAACACACTCGTTGCCCAAATTAGAAGGAAATAATTCGAAATGCTTCCAACATCACTACTAGCTCTGACAGCGAGCTTCATCGCGCCTATCCTCGCAGCGCCATCATGCACCACTACGTCGAACGGCTACGCAGCCCAGAAGATGGTGTACCTCTTCAACGACTTCTGCGAGCAGCTCACGGAGAGCAATTTCGCTACCAAGCAGAAATACTATGATATGCCAGTCGTCGCATTGGGATTCACTGCTGGCTCGGTTGGTGATTGCTCGTTGAAGGAGTGCTTAACGAGTTTCGGGTCATTGGTCGATACTTGTAAGTCGCCTTCCTTCCGCCATGGAGGTCATATCGCGACCGCGAAGTAGGACTTGAAGGGAAGAGAAGAGAAGCTAACACAGTCTCCAGGCGAGAAAGACGACCAATCCATCTTCGGAACCGGCAACGTCGCAACCAGCTGCGGAACCTACAGCTTCGAAATCCAAGACACATCCGTCACCACCAGCCTCGGCGCACCAGACGCAACCATCACCGCCGCCACGATGAAGACCTACGACGTCGCGACCCTGACCTCCTCATCCAGCAGCTCGTCTTCCACCTCCTCTTCGTCCCCAAGCTCCTACAAGGCTTCTACGACCAGCGAGGCTCAGCTCGAATCTACTTATGCGCCTTCTACACATGTGTACTTCAACGCTACCACTAGCTCCCGGGTCGCGAGTAACTCGAGCACTGGGTATTCCAGCGCTACGTTGACGGCGGCGAGCAGCGCGAGTTTGGTCTCTGCTAGTACGACGGCCACCAAGCCCGAGGTGGGGACCGCGACGTTGGGGACTAGCGGTGCGAATGTCATGCAAGTTAGTGGGTTGAGCTTGGCGATTGTTGCTGGTGTGTTTGGACTGTTCTTGTAAATGGTTTGAGAGTCGTGGTGGGAAATGGTGGATGGATTTTTGTATAATGGAGCGGTCGAGAATGAGAAAGCAGAGAAGACAGGAGAAGAGATGGACGCCGATTCTCTTGTTTGTGGTCTGTACATTGGAAGTTGGGAGCCGGTGGGAGCGGTGAGGATACATATCCGGGAGTTGAGTCGTTCACAGCACTTCTACAGTATCCACGCTACGCCTTACGAGAGATGTCCTGCTTTCCGCGCGTGGATTTTCTGCTTGTTTACTCGCTTGTTTTGTTTGCTCGTCTACAAACAGCCTGCCCAGCCTTCTCGCGCGATCTTGGCGAAAAAATGGTTGGCTCATTTGCATCATCA
Organism: Cadophora malorum; assembly: GCA_017365405.1. Taxonomy (NCBI): domain Eukaryota; kingdom Fungi; phylum Ascomycota; class Leotiomycetes; order Helotiales; family Ploettnerulaceae; genus Cadophora; species Cadophora malorum. Next base: position 275,289 of record JAFJYH010000008.1, on the reverse strand, counting down.
CCGTTGCCGATGTCGATATTCGAGTAGCAGGTGTTTCTGGAGTGTTGTTGTTGTTATTGTTGTTGTTGTGTGAGCAATTGATGGTTGGATTGATGGATTTTATGCATATATGGGGGTTTGAAGGCCGACCAGGGGATGTTACTTTTGATACCCCGATTTTGATGAGATGAGATGACGATGCTTTTGTTTGTTGGATGTTTATATATAGTATAGCTATTTAGTTTGTAATTAATTACCTTTGAAGAAGAAGACGGGTCTTGTGAGCGTCTTCACAGATCCTTGTTGCATCATGTTCTTGGATCATCATGTGGTCTTCTTGGTTCCCTTGCTGGTTGGTGCACTGTTCAATTTTGAACTTGTTCTGTTAAATGACTTGTAAGTGCTATTCTTCTGTATGAAGAACATCTCTTCAGTTGTCGGCCAGCTGTACAATATATACCACTCCGGTCCACCGTCCAGATCGCCATCCGATTACACCCAAATAACCATCATTACCCCGTCCTCATTCCTCCTCGCTTCATCAACCTGTTCACCTTTGAATCGCCATACCGCTTCTTCAAACTCTCATTACTCATCCAGCTCCCATGTCATTTCGGCAAGTCTCCAGTGTAAACCTCAAAGTGCATCTGCCCATTCTAACTCCTTACTAATCGTCTCACCTTTCCCACTGCAATTGATACCTTCTCATCCACTTCAGTTTTCTTGGCTTTATTATACTTACACGCCTACCTATTTCTTGCCACAGTTCACACCGAGTACATTTATCATCTACCATACAGCATCTTCAAGGCTACTCAAATAAGATGCTGCACGCTACTACCACCAAACTCTTTGTCAGAGGAAACAATGACAAGGGTGAAGATCGTCACCACGCATCCTTACCATACCTTACCACTCTGCATCCATCCCTTTCGAAGGCCACGCACCAATCCGTCCCACTGGCCAGGCTCTCGTATCTTTCTACCACATGCGATCTACACTGCATAGGTACGTTATAAATGATGACCACAGCTAGCCAAACCTTCTCACTGCAGATATGCGTACGCGCGCATACATCGACCAATCTGAAGTCTCTCGAACACCATCCACACCCTCAGTACAGAGTAGCCTTAGCGGAGATATCTCCGCTTCTGCTCTGGCTCCAGCTTCCCGCTCACCATGGCTGATCTTCACCTTCACAAGATCAATAGACAGATAAAGACCAGCGCCGCTGCAGATCTCAATCGCTTGATCTTCATTTGCTTCCACCATAGCTTCCCGAATGGAGTTTCATAGCTCGGCATTATACGCAGCAGTGGCCCTGTTTCATTTTGTCGTTATTGTTTCCTTCTTCTTTATCAATTTTGTTTTTATTTGCTTTTCCCCAAGTACTGAAGAAGAGAAAGTTCGAAACAAGCACCACACTAACACTGAAACCTGAAAAGGGATCTCGGTTACTTTTCGTTTTGGGATTTGACTTTCATCTAGTTTGAGTTTGAAGCTATCGTAGCCCGACGACCAGATAGACTGATACCGATATGCAGGGCGGCAGGGCAGCAGGGCTGAAGAATTTGATCATTTGATGGGACGATATAGTCCGTAGGCTATTTGCCAGGCTAGAGAGGATTGTTTCGCATCTTTTCTTCTTTCTCCATTTGAGAGTTTTCTCAGGGTGCAGTTCAATTGAGTCTCATCGACAGGGCACTCACTGGTGGTCTGATAACAGGATTTTTCCACCTGGGTACCCCTTCGAAGGGACCAAGGTCGAAGAAAGTCATCGCGATCTGAGCTCAATACCATGCGATCATCGAATGTATACAGCAGTACTCGCACTGTACAGCGCGAAGACGATCCCATGAGTATGCATGTCGGGAAGTGTGATATATGCCGCCGCATAAGGATTTGGGGTTGGGGAAGGTAGGGCAGGGTAGCATTGGCCGTCGGGAGCGGTGAGGTCTCACCATCTCCATCACAGCTAAACCTACGATTTGCTTTTTATTTCTTCAACAACACTGAGTATGGAAAGTCGGAACATCAGAGCGAGCGAGTATGAAGTCTTGGATAATCAATTGAGATGGATGGAAACGGAAGAAAAGCGAAGCTCGGAAGTAGAAAGCGGATGAGGGACGGACAGAGGATAGGTATCATACGATGTGCGCTGTGAAGCTTCCATTCTCTATCTAGGTATGGCAGTAGGTATCTAAATTTTTCTTGATCCTAAGATATTATCCAAGAAGGCTGATAAATTTTTCCAATGTTTGCTTTTGTGCAGCAGATAGGCAGGCAGGCACGGACAATTGGGCAACGAGCAATCGCAATCTCGATACTTTTGGATGAGAAAGCAAGCGAAGGAAGGAAAAAGCAATGAATACGAACAAAGTAGTGCTCAGACATGCCGCCGCCCCGATAACGCAAGAAAAACATCCAATCCAATCCAAAATGAGACATTTGCATCTCCGAGGGCAGCGCCGGGCTGAGCCCGTTATCACCAACATCCAATTTTCTCCAGAAATGTGCCAGGAAAAACGAAAATCAGAAGATCCTATCGGATACCTCCCCAGACGCCAGTGCAGGTAACAATGGAAGCAAAAAACCGCCAAAGAAGACTTTTGATGGACATTTCGAAAAACCCGCCATCAGCCTGTCCCCCCACCTCCACTCCAACCATTAACGTTTGCGTATCCAATTAATTCCATCAGACGCGGGGGTCTCTCGATTCGCTCAGGCACAGCTTGTAAGGTCAGCCAGCCTTACGCTGTAGGCTGTACAATTACAAGCTCTTCTCCAATGCGACTAGCTCCCTGAAGCCTTCCTTCCACTTTGCGCTCTCGTTGCTGGTGGGATGCGGTAATGGGCTTCGTGCATACCCGCCATAGCCCAACCAGGACTCCATACCGGCTTTTGTACTCACAATACCACCTTGGATGGCAGTCCAATCGCCGCGGGCGACGACTTCCTGCATCTTCTGCGCTTCGGCCAGCCTGCCTTCTCGGTACAGACGCAGAATCTCAATGCAGGCCTTGGGCGCGATATTCGCCAGCCCGGCCAAGATGCCGTGACCACCGCCAATCAAGCTCTGCAGCGTGAAATCTGCACTTCCTCCCAGAACCAGGAAGGGAGGCGACGAACTGAGCGACTGTGGCTTGGACCCTTTGGTCGCCGCCACAATTCGGTTTAACTTGCCAGTATTGCCGCATGTCAGCTTGACACCGACAATATTCGGATGGGCCGAAAGCTGGATGATGACGTCGGATGAGAGATCCATCCCAGACACCGCGCCGGGATAGTTGTAGATGAGTAGCGGAATTGGCGACTGGTCTGCAACGGCATTGAAGAATTCGATGACGCTGGCCGATGCGGGGGAGAATAGGGGTGCGTAGTACGACGGGGGCAGGATGAGTGCATAGTCGCCGCCAGCGGCGTATGCTTCACGACAGTATTGGATCGTTTCGCGTACTGACTGGGCACCGCATCCTACAAGAACAGGAAGCTGGGAGAACCCGGCTGCATTCAGGGCAGAACGTGTGGTTTGTGTCACGGTTTGGCGTTCAGAATGAGTGAGGTGAACAGCTTCGCCATTGGAGCCCTGTGTCGTGAGACCGGTCACACCCGCTTTGGCAAGACGCACGGCATGAGTGCCAATGGTTGCGGTATCGAGGTCTTCGGTGACGGGATCGAAGAAACAGACCGTCGGCACGTAGACCCCGGGTACCAATGGACGGGACATATGATCGTCGGTATCGAGAGAAGTACTGCTGTACGACGAGCTGTACTGGGAGTCGTTTAATGGCGACTCGGAGTAAACACTATTGGTATTACTACTTGAGTTTCTAAGACCTGAGCCGGCAACAGGACGGAAGGACATGTTGAATGTTTGAGTGAAACTTCCTGCTGGTGAAGGTGCGTCGTTGTGAGGAGACATGATGTCTAAATATGGTGGGGGGTCAAGCGTATAAAATAGTGAACTGGTGCTGGTGTCTTGCTAAAAGAAGAGTGGGCGAACTAGGGAGATAGTGCCAGCCGGTCCGAGTTAGATGAGGAGGCTTGAGCTAAATCTTGAAGGATCGGTGTTTGGAGGAGAACTATGGAGATCCGAGTAGCAGTATTGAATGAAGAGGAGTAATGAGGGGTTCGGAGCTGGTGAGGGGGTGAGGGGACTCGGGGCAAATGTCTTAAGAGATGAGACTGATCTCCTTTTTCTGGGTCGACGACAGACGTCCATCACCGGGATTAAGTATTATTTTGTTTGTTCCTGGGGTGGCGCAGATATCAGGTCAACGGATTGCCGATGTAGTGAAGCCGGGTATAGATAGGTATGGGTACCAGAGCGCTGGAGCTGTTTTGGAACATGGTATTTCTGTTAGTGTGGGGGTGGAGCTGCTTCCCTGTTCCGGAGGTCATGGATGACCTTCAGGCCTCGTGGCAATCATAAACTCCAGGTCCAGGTCCAGGTCCAGGTCAAGTTAGCCAGGATTCCAACGGCCGGGCGGCCAACTCACTTTGCTGGTGCTTTTGCAATGCAGCCAAGCTCTGTCAATTGCTAGTGCTGGGCGAAGCTGTTGCAGTAAGTGGAGTTTGATACTAAATAGGTGAGTAACAAGTATTGTCAGATTCGCTGGCGTAGAGTAGAAACCAGCAGCTGATCATCAGCAACGTTGCAATTGAGAAGTAATAAAGTGGTCCAAAGGAAGAAACTTGCTGGATACTTACGGCCAGCAAAGAGAAGTGCAAAGCTGCTTTGCATGGTTCCGCCAGCTTATGAGGCGATCATCAGGTCAAGGCTTGACGAAAGTTGACGGTTGATGACCTCACCCCCCCTTTGCTCACTCTTCAAGGCGGCCACAATAGTGGCAAGATGGGCACAATAATAGCAAAGTGCCCCTTTTCTTTCCCGTGTGCATCGGGCGCTGGGGCTGTGATCTATCTCTTTGCTTTTTCCCAGGCCTCTGGACGCGAGGCAGCGAATGCATTGAGGGGTCCATGGCGTCTGTCGGTGGCCGCAAAAGCAAAGAAAAAGAGGCTCAAGAGGCATATCAACTCATCTCATCTCACCGCAACACCATATTGTCCCTCCACCACCAGCTGACATGACCGCGCGCTGCAGCTGTGTCCGTACTTGGCCGAGTATAGCTGCATAGCGAATAGCAGCGCGGCAGAGAGAGCGGTCGTTTCTCGTGTTCAGCGAAGGGTGGAGAGGAGTGGTAGGTTGTAGTCGAGTGGATTGGATAGGTGGCATAAGTGGAGCCGCTGAGAATAGAGACATTTGGAGAGAAGTGCAGATGGGGATGCAGTGTGGTGTAATTGCAGAGTCGGTCATAGTCGAAATCAGGGCGGCGTATCATAGATTGTTCAAAGAGGTAAGAGGCAGGTAAGTTTTCAGGTGAGAGGTGTGCTCAGTGTGCTGTGGGATGTGTCGTCTGACTCTTGGATGACCAAATCATTTCGCGGGGTTGTGTATCCAGGCCAGGGATGGCGGGCATGCCTAGGCTCCCCAGCCCAGCAGCCCAGCAGCCCCTGCCCAATCTGGCCCTGGAATCCCCCATCTTCACTCACAACCTGAGACCCCTCTTCTCCTCTCCTCTCCTCTCGTCTCCTCTCCTCTCCTGTCGCCTTCCCTGCACTGCTCATCAAAGTCTTCAACCAAACCTGCATCTCAGAACAACTTTCCCACTTCCTTGCCTTACAGACCCTCGCCTCTTGGATCTCCCTTGCTCACAACAAACCTTTCTCCCCAGTAAGCGAGGTCTATCAACCTTCCCTTATTGGGGCCTGACAAGAGCCTCGAAGCCTGCTGATCATGCTCGAAGTAGCTTGACTAAGCCCAGCTTCTCCAGGGATATGGCCCTTGGTACTCCAGAGCGTCAAAAGATGCGTGGGGGTGGAACCAATGACCAACCTAATCAACCCTTGTGGCAGCAAGCTCACAAAGTATATTTTCGCTAGGATATGGCAGGGAACACATCAGGCGGGGAAGGCTGAGCAAGACAAAGAGAAGAGAAGGCCAAAGAGGAGCCGTGAAATGAAAGGTTCTTCTGTCACGGGAGCCAAGGTACGACAATGGGCAGCATCACAGCACTTGAGTGCGGGGAGAGCGACCACACTGGATGACTTTTACATAACAAACCTGCATTTGACCTACTACTCCATGCAGCTGCAAAGGACTGTATCTGTATGTAAAGGATAGTCCTTGTACCCGTTAGACCCCTCCCTTCTCGTCATTGACTAGAATTGGCAAAGTACAGCACAGTACGATACTTTCTATGCTCCTGCATCATCACCAAAATGTACCACTCTTCCGAAAAGGACCCGCCGACCAGGCCCAGAGCAGTTTTCCCAACCGGGCCAATCTAAATCTAGAGATGCAGCCAGCCAGCCAACAACGCCCCAATGACTTTCCAATCCCGCTTTACGTCGAATCCTACCCTCTTGAGATAAAATCGGTATGCTCCGAAGCCAATACGCACGCCAGGAGATGCACCAACCCTGTCCTCCCATGACTCTCCAAACCTGGTCAGGCCATGATGGCATTTCCCCAGGCTGTCGTGCGCCGCCATTTCCACGTCAAATGTCGTGGTACCCAATAGAGTACAGGTCGGTCAATATTGGAGACGAGCATGCGATATGCTGGCCTTGAGGTCATTCCGCCCTTCAGGATTTGTTCGGTGTGACAATGACAACCTCCGGAATTGTTGCTCTTTTTCGGAATTTTCAGCATGAGAAGCAGATGGAACAGCAGCGTGATTATCAAAAGCACCAAAAGCCGATGGACGTGGGGGTATCGAGCGGTCAACAACTTTTTCCCAACACATCCCACACAACAATCCTATCTTCTGAAGATCTGGGCCTTCCAACTCGAGCGTACAAAGCTTAAAATGCGGCCCAAGTATCCTTCCAGATCGGCGGATGGCTTTCCTCGCACCAGATAATCTTGTTACCAGAGGATGCAAGATCCATTGTTCCTGAAAGTCCCATGTGCTGTACCCCCACGCCCACGATCCATCCCACAATTGTTGCCACCCTCGTTGGTCCGTCGACGTTGCCGAGTACTCTTGACCTGGAAACGCCCCGACTCCGAGGAGCCGAAAACATCAATTGGTATCTTGAATGCATGCTCCTTGAAGCCCACTACATTGACACATTCCGACTTAATCACCACAGTCGGCCTTCAACCCGAGTAATCATGGGCTTTTTCAAGTCAACGCAAGCTTTGTGTACACATATCCTGAGTAAGCACTGCCCAGTAGTCAAGTATCATTGGCACCACGGCGAATGAGACCTACTGATCAATCGCCCGTTCGGCCATTGAGAGCACTTCGGAGGTTTGTTCCTCTCTTCTTCTATTTGACCGCCTTACTGCGCAAGACATAATCTAGGGCTCTGGGATCACACTTGTCATGACACCCTCTTTGAGTCAGTTCTCTGGCATGTGCTTGTGTTAGTATGACAGTGGGCCAATTTCGACCAGGATCGAGTCCGCTCCAGTCAATCATATATCTACTCAAGGGTCCTGTCATACTGTACACAGACCCCGCATGAGGGGCTTTTACCCCGCTGTCAGCCATGGCTGGCGCCTCCATCTCCCCTTTTCACACATCAACAATATACTTACAATCTAAGATTGGCTCTCGATATGCAACGCATCTCTGACACTACCTCTTTTTCGAAGCTCTTTGTATTTTCGTTGCGGTGCTTCTTCTGCCTTTGTTATGCTGAGCGGGATCCAGAATTTCGGATGATAAGGCTTCTAAGACATCGATCTTTCACACTCCTTGGCTTAAGCATATGGACTGGCTACACCCACTTTTCTTTACCCCGCACTTGATCAATGAGAGGTGTACACCAACTCTAGCATGACTCGGGGGATTTTCTTTGGTTGTGATTGACCAATCCACATGCTGTCTCTCGGTGCAGGAACACATCACCCTTCGCTTCATCTGGCTCAGATATCTGGGCCGTGGCGTAAGGCAAACTCTCCTGTCCCCCCCATTTCTGCGTCTCATATTCATGGCCTTCTATAGGACTGATTTATCCGATGGTGGCACGACATGCATGCTCGGAATGAAGCCCATGGCTAGATCGTCAAGCCATCTGCACCTAGTACCACTTCTGGAATTTGTGGGGAAGCATTAGCCACGAACTTCTTCTGTGGATCTGCGTGGGGGTTAGTCCCTCTACTATCTAGTATCGGGCCTTCGCCGATTTCTTCCTCGCTGGGATCATACCTCAAGAGTCAAGATACGAGCTTCTTGATTCAGCTTCAGCTTCGGCTTTACCTACAGCTCCGGGTCATCTCCCTATCGAGTGAACGGGAAATCCGGCTTATAGCGGACACGGCTTGTTCGTCTTCACTAGTGAAACAACAAACATAATGGTGGGTGATACAGTGGTGTGGAAAGCATCCCGTCAATAACGAAGCCAAGATATCGAATGCCCAAAACAGCCAGTCGAGCTGACTTCGCCTCCACAACTTTTCACAAGACGGAGAAATATCTCTCGATTCTCCGTAAGCTCTATCACGACATTCAGGACACCCACGGCGTCACTCTGGTTTTGATGTCAGTGTGTTTGTTGGGATTTGGGTCAAGCGAGGTTGGTTGCTTAACCTCGTGTGCATCATTTTATTCGCATTGAGTTTTGCTTATCGCTCATTGCAGAGCTTCAGGCTATACTCGGTCATCTAAGCCTTATGACCAGATATCTTTGCGAAGGATCCAGTGGTTGTCCAGTATCATCGGAGAAATCAGGAAGTCCAAGGTGTTTACCGAGAAATCTCGCCACCCGTTTCCCAACAACAACATCCCTCCATACAGCCGAGCAATCTACAGAACACAACCCAAACCCTTGCTCTGTGATTTCTCAGACTCTCCTTGCCGCCAATTCTCATTACGTCTGATTTTAAAGGTCTGAAGTTCAACTCTCATCGTCGCATGTCTCAATTTATGAATTGAGTTTAGGGCTGCATACTGCCGCTGTTACAGATGACGGTTTTCTTGCGGGGCATGCATACAGCAGAAAGTTAAAGACTGCCTTTTATCCTCGATTTAGACTGATCAGCATGGTTCCACTGTATGCAGGTTGTTCAAATAAAGATGGGGGAAAGGAAAATTCTGATTCCTAGCGCATTTTCTGTTGTGATACGGATCCGATGTGTGTCAGGCGTGGGATATTTACTAATAAGTACCGGTACATCTCAATTTCGAGTTGTGTCGACGCAGGACGAGGAAAATCTACCGGGAAAAAATGACATGTCAGAACGTGGGATGTGAAATGTGTATTTCCGGATTTGTGGCGTGTTTTATTTCCATATCTCAATCTTTGCCATTCTGTTTGCGTTGAGCGTTTCATCTGTGGCTGTTTTTGGTTGTGTGAGGTGGTGCAAGTGTACCTATGTGTTGGAGGGCGGGTTTCCTTCCATCATTTGATATAAATTTTACATCGTCTCACGTTCTGTACATCCCGCACGCGCGCTTCACAATTCAGCTCCCAACATCTCTTTCACTTATCGAGGTCCAGCAACAATGTCATGGGGTTTTTGCCACTCCAGGTACCCCGAATGCAATTGGATTGGTTGAGAACTAGGCGTAGTTCTCCTACTCCAGAATTGTCTCACCTCAAGATGACACCAGAACTGTGTTCGTCCAATATCGCTCTCCTGAACCCCTTCTACCAATACTAAAAGCCAGCTTCGTTATCACAGGTGGATGGCGCTGGAATTCGAAAGTCTCCTCGATACTTGGAGGAGCCAGAAAGTCTGCTTTCAAGCGAACACCCTCGGAAATGCTCCGTGTTTGGTAGACGGTCTCTCAAATGCCTCTATCTGAGCCCTATGGCTCCCACAACTGTTGCACTGCTTCGGCTTAGATGACTGTCCTGGTCCTCGGCTATACAAGCCAGGGCAAACGTGGCTTCGGGGTTGCGATAGAGGTGCTAAGTGGACAGTGGCTATAAAAATTTCTCTTCAATCACGTTCAATACATTGGCTCTTTTGTCTTCCTACCGATTGCTCCTCCTGAAAGTATTGCAGGTAGTCATATCTCATGGTCACATGATGTGTGTGATTGTGTTCTCGTCCTTGATTTCCAGTATCTTCTACACGGGCTTCTTCTTGTTGCTGCTGACTCACCAAATCCAAAGGCTTAGTAAGAACTCATTATGTCTCTCTGCTTTACAGTCTATTGCATGAATTGATTCATGGAGTGACTGGGCTATTCAGCCGTAAGACGCACTGCCAAGGCTAGCGCGTCACGGCACCAGAAAGAGTGTATCTGAACTCCAGCACAGCTTTTTCTTGGTCGCAAAGATCTACCATTGGTCAGTGCTTCCTCCGAGTGGAGCCAAGACAACCGTCTCAACGTCAAAACGGTTTCTTAAATCCGAGTGTCAATTACAAGATATGCAAGAGGGGCGTCATTATTCATACGTGGTACAGCGCGAACTAAAGCTGCCGGCTTAGAAATCACTTCTCGGCGCCCTTCAGACGACCACTGCCCGTTCACATCGGACCGTCATCTCACGTCTCAAGACTCTTGGTCTTTAGCAATCAAAATATTGGAATGCCAAAATATAAAAGATCACTTCATTCGCGCTTTCCATTTCCACATTTCTTGCTCATCTAGAACTTAGATTTAGACTCCTCCACTACATACTTTACTCTCAATGGCTCCAGTAAACAAAGGTCTGCTAAAGGTCGCACAAGGCAAGAGTCGCTTGGCGGATATCCCAGTTCCAGATGTACCGGATGACTCCATATTGGTCAAGACAGTGGCTGTGGCCATTAACCCTACAGACTGGCAAACGCTCGATGAGGAGCCAACGCCGGCCTTCACATATTCGCTTTTGGGTGTTGATGCAGCCGGCATTGTAGTTGAAGTCGGCAAGGGAGTCACTAAGAGCTTCCAGAAAGGAGATCGCGTTGCCGGATTCTCTCATGGAGGTAAATGCTCGCCTCTTTCAAGATTTTGTTTCCCTCTATATGCGTAAATTTGAAGTCAGAGAGCAACATACTGATCTGGAAATAGCGAACGATCGCAATCCTGCCACTGGCACATTCGCCAACTACATCATCATGAAAGGCGATCTTACGCTCAAAATTCCACCAACCATGTCTTTCGAAAATGCAGCCACATTGCCTTGCGGCCTCGCAACCGTAGGACTCGGGTTCTACAAACACTTGGAGATACCCTTCTTAACTTATCCCGTTGAACCGAAGACAGGTGGCCCCTTCATTTTGATTTACGGCGGGTCCTCGGCTACAGGCTCGCTTGGGATTCAGGTCGCGAAATTGTATGTTTACTTTTCGTTCATATCCTTCCAGGATCTTTATGTGGCTCGAGATTTCGGCTGATAGTGAAATATGTAGATCTGGTCTGACAGTCATCACCACTGCATCGCCTCGAAACTTCGAATTTGTGAAAAGTCTCGGTGCTGATCACGTCTTTGATTACGTGAGTCTCCTCAACCGTCCTCGAAATTCTTCTAGCAGACTGACTCCAATCACAGCACGACCCAGAAGTCGGCGCCAAGATCAACGCCCTGACAAATAACACGCTCCACCTAGTCTTCGACACCATCGCCGTCCCCTCGTCATCCTCCATATCCGCGCAAGCCCTGTCCACCGCCCCAACTGGTAAACTCCTTTATGTATCGCTGCTCCCGGTCCCTATGTCTCGTCCCGACGTGGAAAGTATCTTCTTCCTTGCATATACGATGTCAGGCGAGGAGTTCGAGATGGAAGGGGAGGTATGGCCTGCTTCGGAAGAGGATAATTTGCTGGCGAGGAAATTTGTGGGGGTTTGTGAGGCTTTGCTTGAGGATGGTAGGATCAGGTCGCATCCGGTTAGTAAGAGGGAGGGTGGATTGGAGGGAATTCTTGGGGGAATGATGGAGGTGAGTTTGAGCCTTCACTTGATTACGTGCATTTTTGATTCCACACTCGAGTTCAAGGATTTGGTCAGAGAAGTTGTTCTCGAGATAGATATGTGCTGATATATCCCTCAAATAGATGAAGGAAGGCAAAGTCAGTGGCCAGAAATTGGTCTATAGGATCAGTGATGAGGAGTAAAGTTCGTTAGCCAGATCATTGGGGGATTGAGACGCGCAAGCCTGACACGGAGACCGTCTGAGGTCTGCACGTTACCTTTCCACGCTCTGGCTTTGTAACTGAGGGTCATTTGGAGTCGGAAAGTTACTGAAGTGTTATTCCTCGTAAATGCATTCTACCCAGGCCAGCAAATGATTATGCCATTCCCTTCGCTTGGAAGAACCATGATTCCACGAGTGCATGTCAACAATAGTGCATATATGACTGACTGTACCAAATCCAAACGCAATATTCTCGGACCTCAGCTGCGGCCAGAAGAAGATGCACTCTCATGGATCGATAGAGTCATGTTGTACGAGGTTGCACGTGTATGTAACATAGATTTGTAATAGAATCCTTCTCTCCTCGTAATAGGAAAACCAACATCGCTTACAGCGCTGGCTGGTGAACATCACGAACAGAGAACACTCGTTGAGCATATTATTTACAACAGCTTTCCAAATGACTGGAACACATCGAAAAAAGGAAGCGATCCTGCTCACAGAACAACTTGATGAAACAGTTCCAGAATCCACCAAGCCAATGAATGATCCGGTTCGGAGCCGAGCCTCAATATACACGTCTCTATCTAGACATGTATGCAATGCACGTAAGGTAAGCTTATAACACCACAAACCAATTACCAACACACGTTCGACAACTCTACCAACCACTTTACCCCGCAATCCTTCTCATAACCTAATAATAAGCAGCCTCTAAATAACCCCTGATATTACCATAAGAAGAAGCACGCCTCGCGGCTAGCGGCTAATTTATCCACCCACATCAACCTGACATTTATAGATCACAACATCTGGCTAAAATCAACACCGCGTCTCTCGAAATACCCAATGATAGAACAGACGAGCTTCTTGGCGGCTTGTGAACCACTTAGCCGTGAGTGCTCTTCTGTGTTCTGTGCTACAGGAGTGATGAAAGAGCACTGTATATTCATCAGCTTACAGGAGCAAGACTGGTGTTCCGAGGCGTCGCTTGCTATTCTTGTTCTTAATTATGGAAGAAAGATATTGAGTGTTAATTAATCAAATTCATCCTCGGGTATGGCGGGCCCGGCATGGTTGATGGATTCTTTGTGTTCTGGGAGGGTGAGATGGAGCATGTATTTCGAGGGAGGCGGTGGAGGATGCTCAGCTTGGCTTGTTCCTTTGTTGCTTTGTTTGATTGTTCGGTTGTGCCTTTGTGCCATTGTTATTTCGGGAAGTAGATGCGGATGATGGAGATGCCGGCAGAGTATCGTGAGATTCTTATCGACTCAGCCTTGATGGAGATAATATATAAGTGATGGTTTCCTCGTGTCCAAGAGGCCTTCAATCCATCATCAGCACTTCAAACAATAACACAATCAACAACAACACTTCAGTCAAACACTTCCTCAATCAATAGATCTACCTCCATCTTTCAACTCACACCACCAAACAAACATCCAACCGATCAAAATGCAATTCTCCACTCTCACCATCACCCTCTTCGCTCTCCTCCCAGCTCTTTCTCTCGCCGCACCAGTGGCCTCCCCAGAGCCCATTGCAATCGCAGAGCCTGTTGCGATCGCCGAGCCCGAAGCCGTAATCGAAGCCCGCGCCAACACCGTCCGAGTCCAACTCAACGGTCTCTCTGAATTGGCTGTTCAGCGTGAAGTTGCAACCAACAACGCCATCACCCTCATCGCCGGCAAGTTCACCGATGGCTTCATCACCAACTTGAACGGCCAGAACGGTGTCACTTGCCAGGCCTACTCTGATAAGGCTGCCACCAAGAAGGTTGGAGGGAGATTTGGAAAGGGTGGTGTTAAGTTCAACGGTGGGAAGGCTGTCGCTGTTGCAGCTGTCAAGTGCTCCAAGTAGAGGAGTTGGAGTGAGCAGCGCTTGAAACCGGATATGTTCATTTTGTTTCTGCATTTTTGTTTTGACTTTGGCATTTGACGGCATGGCGGACAAGCATAGCATGGTTGTTGGGCATAGCATTGAAAAGCGTTGCATCAGCATGTGCATGAGCATGAGCATTTGGGATGGCGGACTGGTACTGCATTGAGCTGCATTGCATTTTATCACTTCTTCCAATATAGACAGCATTGATTGCAAACAACTTCTTCCCCTTCTTGAGTAGCGTTTAGAAAACGTGAGTGAAGTGCATCGGCTGAGTTATCTTTCTATATATAAAGAAGCACTCTGTCTGTTCGATCTTGAGTAGGTGAACAGTAGAAAGTACTAAACCAGCAAATGTTTCAAACAGAACCCCTCCTTTGGATTTCTGGCGGAAAGATATGTGATATAAAATGTGAGATGCCAAAGAGACTAGAGAGTCGTTGACACTTGCTGCACCTTTGTATTTGTACGAAATATCCGGGAAATTGATATTTGTCTGCGCCAGCCAAATACCGCTGGAGGACATTGCTAATCAGATCTCGCTTCTCCACTCGATCTTTTGAGATGCATCGAAGTGTGCTGAAACCAAGTAACCGCAGTATCGCCCTTCCGAGACGCCGAAGGGAAGAGCAGACTATGTATCCCCCACGACTCCGCGTCCCCTGGTAGATAATCACTCCACCGGCCACCTCTCGTTCAGCGTGTTGCTACTTATTGACCTGGCTCCACGAGGCCCTTGCTGCAAATATGCTTGTGATACTTCCAATCGGCTTTCTGATGATCCCGTCCACAATACCGCTGGATCTTGCAAGTAGCACAAACCGTCAAACCCGTTGCACCCTTAACACCACAAGACGCAACACCGCAGACCAAAGCCTCTTCCTGGAACTTTCTCATCATCGCAATCATTTCAGGCTCCATACCATTTATCTGTCCAACCATACGCTCGCACACATTCCTTATAGTCTTGACATGGCTATTCTTGTACGTCTTCTTCCACTCCTTCAGTTTTGGGATGATCTCTTTGATTCTTGGGTGTAAGGATGGCATCTCGGCTTGGTATAGAAGCATTGTTGAGAGAAATTGTAGGACGCTGCCGAAGTCTTCTGCAAATCCAGCGGGAGGAAAGGATCCTAGCACGGGTCTGACAACATCTCGCATGCCATCATGGAAATCTGGTGCGATGATCTTCTCGATAAGGTCGTTGGTGAGGGTGGGGTGTTGGGCGATGCGTTTGCAGACATCGGGGTTGCTGGTGAGGTAATTGAGGATGAGGAGGGCGTTCGAAAAGTAGCTAAAGGTAGTAATTAGCATCAACTGGAATTAGGCTACCAGTCAGTATTGGAACAGAAATCAGATACACTCAGAGAATCCAATAAATCGGTCCCCCGCGGGGTCACTGTAGCCAGCAGCTGCGAGAAAGACACAAATGCTTGATGGACTTACTATTGAGGAGAGGATTTGTCTTTGAGGCATGGCTCATCGCTGACCTGGTATGCTATGAAAGCATCAATATACTGCGAAGCGATCTGGGAGACCTGATGGTTCTGTGCTGACATGGGTTGGTGTTGAAGGGCACCAACGATATTGCCGAGCGGGACTGGAATTCCTGGAGCCAATTCTGGATATTTGAGAGTGACGAAACCAATGGAGTAGAGGTCCAAGCCATTGGGGAAGTTGGGTGGCGCCATGATTGCGGTGTTGAGGAGAATTGAGGGTTCAAATTGTTGAAGTTGACAGTTTAGGAGGACGCGTGAACAACGCGGGGTGTCGTGGCAAAGAGGGGTAATCTGACACGCTAGCTTTCGCTTAACACGCGCCCAGTTTGTTGCTTTTAGGGGATGAACTTCAGGGGTTTAGGAGCTGAGGGGCTGCTTTCTAGGGTGCACAAGCGATGTTTCCGTGATAGTACACGATTCTGATATCAAGTTCTGCCTTCATGTTGTTTTCATTATCATTAAAGTTCTAATTACTTTGGCGCGTTCCTACATGATAAAGGTCTCCCAACAGGAGCCATCTATCATGCAAAAATCCAGCTAGACAGCACCAAATGCTCCTGATTTCAAGTCTATGCCTCGGCATATCCTCCAGCACGGCCACTTGTAATGTCTGGATGTACTGTCATCTTTCCGTAACTGGGCAGCTCGGTGATGTCTCCACCCATAGTGACCAACTCCTCTTGGACTCTAACAATCAAACTTGGAACATGTTCGACTGGGACAACAGTTCCATCAAACTAAGTAAAAGTCAGCGTTTCTATGTCAGCATACTGCTTGAGATATTGCTTACCTTCTGAACTCTCCATTGCAGAGCTCTTCTCAAGAACTTTCTTACACCGTGAACATCAGTTGCGTCTCTGCCCAGATGAGCAAGCCCGTCTACCAAGCTGACTTCGGTAAATGTGATGACTTCAGGAAATGGTGCACCTCCAGAATGTGGCGGTGGAAAGACTGTGAATGATCCGACACAGCTCGAAGCCATTGGCCATTCGTTGGGATCCTTGGGAACATTATCGACGAACAGACGGATGATGAATCGCTCGCCGCTGAGATCGAATTTTGATACTTTGATTCCTACTGACCATTCAGTTACCTGCTTCTTTGGAACATGTGTTCTAGACTCCATCTCTCCCGTTCTAGGTTTGACTCGAGCTCCGCTTGGACCGTATAGCCTATTGATAGCCGCTGTGACGTTGGCTTTCAATTGTGCAGGTGATTGGTTCCAGTCCTGGATCTCGGGATAGGTGTATCCAAAAGTGCTTGTAAAACGAGCTGATGTAGAGGTGTAATAGGGTCCAGCTCCAGTGGGAGCAAACGGTGCAAGGGGTGTCGTGAGCGTGTCGAGCGTGTTTGGTGTCACTGCGTACGTGCCGAATTGATCGATTTGCGGAGTGACGTAGGTGTTCGGATTGATGGCCTGATAGAGTGCAAATAATCTGTCGACGTTGACGTGGTGTAGCCAGCTAATAGAGATTCTTAGTATGAGTCCATCGCCTTTCGTAGCGGATATCAGACTTACAATATGGGGTCGAAGGCAGAATAGCTCAGGATTGACATATGGCCACCGGTCATTCCAATGCAACCATGTACTTGATTGTGAACAGCCTCAATTGAAGTACCCTGTGTTGCAGTGGTTCCAAATTCGTTGAAAGTCGTTGGCTTCACCAAAGCATAATACTGCGATAGAGAGGTCAGCTTGGTGCATCCGAAGTATCTCAGGAGAAAAGGTACACACAGTACTGCCTTTGAGATTGCTTTTCAGCAATGCGTTATTGGCCCGGTTGGGATCAGACGGTGAATTAAGGTAGTCGGGAGCTCCTCGCACTGTGTATGGGTACTTCGCCAACCACGCATCTCCCGCAACATTGCTATCGGTGGGGAAGTAGGTCGGATTGAGAGGGAAATTTTGGAACGTGTACCGATACAACGGATTTCTGACACTCTGAACTCCTAAGCCTGTCGTAGTGGTTACAGTGGGTTGGTTGACAACCGCTGGCATGGTCGGAGTGGCAGCCCAGTCCCAGTAAGGAATGCGGAAGTTGTTTGCGGCGGTCTGTAGATGATTTAGATGGTTAGCAGGCTTTTAACACCGCGTCAGAAGAAGACCTCACTTGGTACGTGGCTTGCAGAGCTGGCGGATACGTCTTGACCAGATCCTGAACAGTTGCGCCGATCAATTGCTGCAGAATCGTCAGAAGGTATCATTCAGGGGAGGGGTAGGAATCTCTGACCTCATACAAAGCTAGATATGGTCGATGCCACGGCAAGAACAGGACAGAACCTAATCACAGTCAATTATATACCCAACTTAATTTGCCAAAAGTCCACTGGGTCGTAGGTTTGCTGCCTTACCATGGGTACAATAACCAGTATTTGGCGCTCCTGGAGCCTGGGTAGCATCACCCCAAGCGTAGTACGGTCCTAGACAACGTTAGTCAATTGATCCAAAGGGCGCCTTCCATATTTTCTCGGAGTCTCAACGGTGTGAAAGCAAATTGTGCTGTCCTTACGTCCATGGATACCAGCAATCTGGAAGTAGGAGAGAAAGAAATCTTCCGGCTTGTCCTGTAGAGCATTGAGACCTTGTATATACAGAGACCTAAGGAAGAAGAACGTTAGCACCTGTTGGTACAGTATACACGGACCAAAATGATCGAGGCGTGTCTACTCGTGATTCTGACGAGATCAATGATGAGGTCATATTGAGTGCGTGTGACTGTGGAGGATTCAAGTGCTGAGTTGGGTACTGTCTCACCATGCTGGAACGTCCTTCTGGAGGTCAAGGATGTTTCTTCGGAGTGGTCGTGGGGAGCCTGCTTGCTGTGTCTTATAGCCTGTGTGTGTGTCATTGATGGCGTATGTGGTAGGAATGGCGACGGCGAGGCAAGACGCGACCAACGCCAGGACGACAATGAGGGGACGAAGCATCTTGAAAAGCGTAGGAGGTTGTTGTACTTTTAGGTGGTGGTGTACTTCTATACCTTGCTCCAAAACGAACCTGGAGTTGATCTTGTTGTTGTTCCCGTATATCAATATGCCATGGCAAACGGAAGGAAGATATTTTCTGCTGTGATGTGCGTCTCGCTTCCTTTATTTTGATGGTCGTTGAGGGCAAGTCCACAACTGTTCAGCCTTGACAACCGAAGCGACGCTGCCATATACAAGTTGGCACCCGATGTTCCGAGCGCATAACTACAGCACTAGATTTGGGAATCATGCAGGAACCATGAGGATTTTCTGTGTACTCATGTAACCATGCGGTGTTGCCGGTACGAAAACAGCTTGGCCCATATTTACTTCTCCTCTCACCCACCTTTTTACATCACCATCCAGTCAGGTGCTCAGATCACAGCCTCCCAAACGGATCTCTCTACCCTATGGTCAGGCAAGTTGAAGCATATGGCTTGCTGAGGAATCTTAGCACCTGAGTTCAGGTTTAACCGTAAGCCAATCCGGCTTGGTTACGCTTCGACGTTTGCTGTACCACCAGCACCATGGCAACCGGACTACACAGCTCATAATACCGATACCTTGCCCCCACAAGCACATTTTAGAGCTTTTGCACGCAAGATCAGTCGATCAAATAGTTTGCACCTTTCATCCTTGAGTCGTCATTGCTGTGGAGGCAACACGTTCGGAAATCCGGCTCTGGGCTGGCTAGGCGCATACACGAAGAACTTTCCAAGACCCATGATCCGAACTTGTGCGACTGATGACGAACGACTTTGATGGGAAACTGGGTTGATGCGGTCCTTTTGGGCGGTGTGGGCAGACAGAGTGTGGAACAGATACAACCGTGGTTGACAGTAGCCAGGTATCTTGCATCGTGGAGATGGCAGCGGAGCATTGTCGGGCATTTATTTGACTGTTGGTTTGCTGAAAGCCACGCGGGGTTCTGTAACATAAGTCTCAGTTCTCAAGCCGAGCAACATTGTGGGTTCTCCGACTATATGCTGTACGTTTTCGTCCGAAGATGAGATGAGGATGAACTCGTGCTGGCTAGCCTAGAATTACATCTATTCCTATCGATGTTCGTTCGTTCTGCCTGTACTTCTAAGACTTTGTCATACCAGGTCGGGCTGATCTGACTACCATCAACCATCCCAAAGACTATGTTATGCTCCATGATCTGCAGGAAAAGTCCTCATGCATGTAAGACCATACACCCTTCAAATCCTTCGGACTCCTCGATTATTGTACCAGCAATCGAATTCGCGTCGATCCCGCAGAAAAAGCACAAGAAAGCTAGCAGCATAAGTTTTGTAAAGTACCGTACTGGATGTAATGCAGGTGCTTCGACATGGCGAAACCGGTGAGTGAAAGGAGGAAAGAGAGACCTTCAAAGTACACGAGGAGAATGCTGATTCTCCGCCCCAGGTCAAATGAGTGACATAATTGCCCGAAATCAAGAGCGTCGTTGGTATTTCCGACTTTCTGGTTATTACAGGTCCATGCCCTGTAGTGATTGATGAGCCTCAACTTACCGAGTCTTAATTATCACCTACCAGAGATCGCTCGAGGAGCTGCTGTGCTTATTGAGCAAGAGGAAGCCAGCAAGCACAGTTTCGAATACAATTGCACTAATAATGTTACAGAGCAGGCCATGAAGGTCTTTTGACTGTAAAGAGTGTTAGCCAAATGAAGAGCCAGGCATGGTGATCTGAGACACTTGCTTAGACATAACGTTAAGCACCGATTACTAATCACTGCACGTCATGCATCTGGACCAGCCAGATCAAGCTGGAGTGATATGAATACTTACCCATAAACACAGACATAGCGAGTCTGGTGTTGTTTTTGTATGATTTCAAGACTCGGGAGGATCTGAAGTATCTGTTATTGTAGATCTTTGAGAGCATATCAATCTCCGTCGATTCGACCTCAAGACATCGATCAGAAGTCTCGAAGAACTTTCGGTACCTCAACTCGAAATATACCGAACAGGTGCCCCTTCTCACTTGATGGACATGATCTAGTATCAAAACCCTGTCTTGAGACTCTTTGCATTGACAGTATCAAGCTGTTCTGTCAGAGCCGATCAACCTCTCTAATCGCCCTCATGGTCCCAAGAACTTCAAACAAAGTTACTAGCAGCAGTAACAGTCTGCCCCTCAGCAGTCGGCACATTCTTCGTCGTAACAACCTTCCCATCCTTCGCCGTAACCCTAACCTGCACAGTCGCACTCCCCGTCCCACTCGCTAACAACCAATAATTATACGTCTGCCTCACACAGCCCTTCCACGTCTTGCCATCATCAGCACTGACTTCGAGCTTCGTGATCGCCTGATTGGCGTTGTACACTTGGATGGCAAACCAGTATTGGGAGCTACCAGTCTTGGTGCGGAGTTTGAAGGGCGTGGTGATGGGGCAGGTGATGTAGTCCCAGGTGATGGGGATCTCGCCAGCGGATGGGAGGGCGAGAGATGAGAATGCGGTTGGGAAGAGATCGAATGTCTTGCCTGCGCAGCCACCGGGACATTCGTCAACGACCTATTTGATAGTGTCAGCAATCGACCCATTATACATTGACCTCGAAACCCATTTCAGGTCGAAGTCAGATAGACGTGGTATGGAATCGTAGAACTCACCATAGCAGTGATCTTCTTCCCACTAGCATTGGTAATCGAAACACAAGCACCGCATTGAGCAGCTGTATTCCAGAGGTTCAAGCCCAAGGCTGTCCCATAGACACCCGTTGGATATGTATATCCATCGAAAGAGCAAGCTCCAACTGCACCATCATACCTGATGATCAAGAGTTAGTGCATGTGTCTAAAGTGAATTGGGACATTTAAAGTTCATGCACGTTGCATACGGAATGGAAAGAATCAGTCGGCTGCCCGAAAGTCACCTACCAAGTTGCGATTCCAGACGTAGCTCGCTCAGCTAGCACAGAGCCATAAGCAAGGGGAAGAGCAGCAGCAGCTATGGCGATTGAGGACGAGAAACGCATCTTGAACAAGTGAAATTCTTGAAGACTGCTTCCGAGAGAGTGAATGGAGGGCAATGAGCAAGAAAAGCAATTTATGAACTGGGATCAAGCCAGCTCAAGTACATTTCCCATCTCACAATCTCACCACCATCCTTCCATCAGTGGATCCCTCCTCAAAAGTCCAGACCCCAACTCCCGACCATAGCATCTTAAGGTTCCCTTCAGATAAAGTGCGTTCATCCAAAGTCTCGGCTTCCGGCCACAACTTAGATTGCGAATGCTCGTACGCTTGACGGATGTTTCGCGGGAGTTGGCAGATTCAGGGGTTCGCTTCGGAAAATAAGCATATTCCAGGTACCGGGGTGATCCGTGGGAGGTTTAAATGATTGAATCAACGCAACCGAGTTCTGATTCGGCTTGAGCGGGAGGCGGGAGGCAATTTGCGATTGTTTTGAGCCTCGTTTCTCGACTTGCGAGCTGAGCAGAGGACATTGGACCAAATGTCGGGGGGGGGGGGGGAGAAACGTGACCTGGAACGACTCATAGTGTTCCGTCACTTAACGCCTACCTGCCCTCTGCATCGACATAAAGGAACCAGGGGCATGCATAATCGAGTGTATGTTTGCATATCACTGTAAATTTGTCCCGTCTATCATATAATTCCAAAATCATAAGCCCAACCGGTATCCTGCACGCAATGCATCCGCTGTCTATTTCGCTTCAAATAATCAAAATGGACTCGTAAATGTCATCCAGATCATTCAAAAAAATCCATCAATACCCTTCCTCTCTGGTCCGAGCACCATAACTCCCTGGGGGTGCCGAAAAGGCTTCATAACCCCCAGCACTTCCTCCACTCGAGCTAACACTCGTACTTGGACTCGCAAGTCCACTCTTCATATTCAGCCCATTGTCCGTATCGACGTCTCTGTCAACATAGCTGCCTACACTGCCATCACCTCTATCTCTCGCAGCACCTATCCCGAAGCCGCCTCCGTTGGTGTTATAGCCGTAGCCGTAGCCCTCAGCGATACTCCTCTGCCTTTGCGTTCCTCCCAGATTCTCACTCTCGCTACCTACACGGCTCAACGCTGGTTTCTCGGGTAGAGATTTTAAGAGTCCTGTGGAGGTATCCAGCATGCCCATTGCGAACTCCGTCAATCTGGCATTTCCGCCACCTTCTGCTCCACCACCCTTTGAAGACACGCCCAGGGTCCAGCGATACTCGCCCAATCTCCTTCTGTACCATTCCGCTTCTTCTCTACCTGGTGCCGTGGCCCATAGCAGGGAGCCAAAGGTTCCTATCAGGGCAAAATTGGTCTTAGACGCAAAATACCAGAATGAACGGAGGTGGGTGGTGTTGAGACGGTTGACGAAGTCCATGGCGGAGATGAGACGGGTCTTGGCTGCACTGCGACAAATATGTACAATGTATGGATCGAGAGCCGGTTTCGTATTTGGTGAAGAGGGTGAAGATGGGTTCGTGCCTGCGGACGAGAGTGATCTGATGATACGACGATGGAGAGTAATTTCAGTGGCAAAGTAGGCGAGATGGAGAAACCCAGTAGAGCATAGCTTGTTACTGTTCACTGTTACGGACGAAGAATCCATCCGCAGAACTTGAGGTAGCGCCGCAAACCACTCTTTCAGCTTCAATTGAACGGGCTTGGCAAGCTGAAGCACCAGGTGTGTTCCTTGAGGACCAGCTTGAGTGACAGCTGCCATGGCCTGTAGCGTGTAGAAAGTGTCTAGTACCTCGGACAAGATCTGAGACAGAATGATCATTTGGGTGAAAAGCAAACGACCGTGTTCGTACTCAGCGCTCTCCTCGACATCTGATTCGTCGAATTCGACGTCAGGAAAGTCGTTTGGAGATAGAGGTTGAACTGCCCAATTGGATGCAAAGATGTGAGAAGGACGACCGTGAACCAGTGACCCCCACTTGTCTTGCATGTACAATGCCCACGCCAAACGTTTTCTCAGTCCACGCTCCCACGGGGGAATCTTCCAGTTCGAACAATCAAGATGCAGCCCCAATTCTTGACCAATGGCTACCAATTGAGCCGTGGGAGCCCATTGATCTCCTTCAGGTCGCTGGGAAAGGAGTAAGCCGGCTTGAACCGTAGAAAGCTTGGGCCTGTACATTGCGTCTGCCAAGGTAACTCGCGCGAGCCTTTCGAGTTCCTCGATATCGGGTTTAGGAACATTGACGAGCTCTTCGCTGTGATCCCACCAATTGATAGCTAAAATGTACACCGCGGCCAGAATAGGAGGAGAAAATTCGCGGTACGAGCGATTGTACTTCTCAAAAAATACAACTTTTTGGAGAATAGGAAAATTAGGGTGAATGATCCGAAAATATAATTCGAGAAGTGCTGGCCCATGTGGTGCAACAATATTCTCAATTGCGTCCGCATCGTCAATTACATGCTCGTAACCGGGTGTGGTATAATCCGGGAGCATAAGAAAGGTGTCCACATCGCTGACTTTCCGCAAAGTGCCCCTTGATAATAGACTCTCATCTTGGGGATCGAAGGGCGATA
Source organism: Cadophora malorum (assembly GCA_017365405.1). Taxonomy (NCBI): domain Eukaryota; kingdom Fungi; phylum Ascomycota; class Leotiomycetes; order Helotiales; family Ploettnerulaceae; genus Cadophora; species Cadophora malorum. Next base: position 251,373 of record JAFJYH010000008.1, on the reverse strand, counting down.
AATCGATAAGTGATGGTTCGAAGTCGGTGGTAGGACCTATATATTGACTGTAACGATCGTTTTGTAGCCCCAAAGTTCGTTTTAAAAGTGTTGGGCCTCCAATATTTGCCATCTCCTCGACGAGCGAGTTTGTTGCGCCGGTGCTCGAGATACTTGACTCGGTTGGTCGTCTGCGTCTCTCGTCGGCTCTATCCGGGGATCTGTAATAGTGGAAAATCAGCGGCTGCCAAAGATTTTATGTAGCGAAAGATACTGGTTTAAAAGTGGGCTGTGCTGCAACTCCAAAATCTCCAGCCGCATAAAAACTTGATTGCTTACCTTCTCTTGGCCGAAGACTCTTCTTTTCCTTCAGTGTTGAGTTTTCTTTTCCTGGGCTGGGGACTTTGCACAAAAGTGCAGTCTTGGGTGTGGAATTGGCACAATACACAGCTCGTCTGCCCCTCGTTGATCACACATCTACTCTTTCTCCTCCGGCACGCATCACACGGCCTATCCTTCCGACTTCGAATGTTCGTTCCTGCCTCGGATGCTGTACTGCTCATGCTGGCCGACAAGTGTGTCCTGCCGTTGGTGTGACTGTTATTTTGAGAGTTGGGAGTTTCGAGGGACTGTTCTGGGCGGGGCCTCCTCGCAGCTATAGCGATGGGCGCCGTCCGGGAGATAGCTATTGGTGCCGACATGGCGTAATGAGGCTCGATTGGAGTGCTGATCCGAACCAGGTACCGGAATTCTGTGCTGGGCCGGTGACCAGCTCTGCTATCGGGGGTTGGGCCTCTAGGATGGGGGTCTGTAGCTCAGCTGCAGCTAGGGGGATTTGGATATGTGCTTCAAGGTCTCGGCAGTGTTCCCCTGTCCTCGGAGAAGGGCGATGACCTGTACTTTCTGTCCGTACAGTAAATTGGGACGGCGATATACCTCAGCAGGTCTAGTGTTCCAATGGGACAGGCTACAAGGAGCAAGTCCAGCAGACAGATAGAGATCTGACTGGTCCTGGTACGGCGGGAGATGTTCCCTATCGTCGGTCTCCCCACTCTCTCTCAGCAAATATCCAGGTCGGGCAGGCGGCAGAAGCTTATCTGTAGACAGACGAGGTCTACAGGAGGGTTGTGTGGGATCAAATGGCTGTGATGGGTTGGGTCTACAGATATCTTAGCAAGCGTATAGATAAAAGATAAGCAAGCCAGGACAGCCCACTACAAGACTGGAGTCTGAGCCCAGGCCGATCAAGCCACAGTACCTTTTTATATCTGGCAGTTCTGATAGCAGATTGCGGAGATGCTTGTCTTTGTCTTGTCTGGCGCGCTCGCTCAGTGACTACTATCACTTTCCCAGGACCCAGCTAAAGATTGAAGGAGAATAAGATGATGGTTGCTTTTCGCCGTCATTGAGCTGGTGTTAGATACAGCAGCAACAGGCCAGGGAAACCAGATGGCAAGACAGTGAAGAAGCCAAAGGGTATATCACTCAGATCTGCAGCAGAATGCACCGGGGCATCTGATCGGACCAGATCTGCTGGTGGTCTAAGGCCCTGAAAAGCCGTTGAAGAAATCCTGATGAGGCGTTCGGAGGGTGGTAATGCGTGGGGAAGGGGATGCTGGCAGCTGCGAGCTTCCTTCCGTGTGTTCTTTTTTGGAAAAATGACAGAGAGAGAGAGAGAGAGAGATAAGCTTGCAGATTAGGAAGATAGCAGGCAGATGAAGTTGATACGATAGGATAGGATGGGATTGGACAAGCTATGATATCAATTAAAGAATAATCGATACACTAAAATTGACACACTACCTAAGTCCGAAAGACGCCATGCCGAATGGAAGTAGAAGTGGAAGGGGAAAGGATGCGTCCCCATAGGTGCCGACCACGTTTGTCCGTACCTCGCATCTCCAGCATCCATAGATGCAGTTGCAGTTGCACCTGTCTGCCGGTGATACGGCGTCAGCGGGGCCCGGCTATCTTGGGGCTTGCCCAGTAGAAGACAGTGCTATCCTTGGACTACAGGCGACCAGAGGCCTGCTCCAACCTATCCCAGGCTCTCGTCGCGTGTCCTCGCCCCGCCTGGCATTTCCCTCCTTGACCGTGTTCCTCTCCCCCAGAGCAAATGCGTCGCTTCACCCGCCTTACTCGTGATTTTGGCCTTCCGTCATCCTTTCCATGACACCAGCAAACCCTCACCGCAGCATTTCGGTACGTAATAAATGCCAGGCTCCCCGTCCTACTGGCCCCCTCTGTGCGACCTGGACAAGGCTCTATTCACACCAGACCCGACCAGTTTGTCCTTGCGAAACCGATTCTCACCACTCATCGCTGCGTTCCTTATCGCGACCATGCTCGGTATCTCTTGTATCTGTGGAGGAGCGGTGGAGCGGTCCATCGAACATCCGATTATGTTTAACGTCGTGCATGCCTGGGCTCGCTGGGCTGCGCCTAAAGTCAGGGTGCATGTGGGGTTGGAGATCGATTTCCCACGATAACTACGTATGTGGGAGGCCCTGCGCTCCCTGTAGTGCCCTGTAGTGCCTTGGAATTGGTAACAGCTTCTAATGTAGGCCACCTGGTTGGCCAAGCGCATATGAGGCTGGGGCAATGGCATGTGCTTCGTGCATGATGAGAGACAGGGCTAAAGGTGGGAGTTAGGTAATATCAGATTAGGAAAATCATTGTGTTTGGCAATTGTTTGTGTAAAAGGTTTCTCCAGATTCCTGGGATTGGCATGATGGCGGTGAGGGTCATTAGAGGTCGGCGGAGATGAGTAAACGTGGTGGACAAACGTGACACTGGTGATATGTATAAGCGACATTTGTATTCGAATATCGAGGTTTCCACGCATCTTGAATTTCAGAGTCTTCTTCAAATTTCTAGTATTGATCTAGAAAAGCGAAGGAAAAGTCAATTGCAATCCAGTGGTTGGTGGCTGATGATCAGGCGGATCGACGGAATTCGTCTCCGATTCGCTGGTCCCCCTGAATATCTGGAAAAGCTGAAAGTGAGAAATGACCGAAAGCATCCAATAGAATTGAGGATGTTTGTTAATCGACAGTTACACCGATTACGTGCTGGTAAAGATCTGAGGAGAAGTTCAGGTCAAAAGCGACATTGAAAATTGAATCCCGCTGTGCATGTGGCTTGCCATGAACGGAAGCTTAATCCTCGCTAAATCCAGGGGTATTTGGGGGCGATGACAACATTCGCCAAAGTTGTTGACATCTCCGAGGGAGAAGACTGGATATCAAGAGGCGCTTGGACTTGGTAAATGTGATATCTATAGTGCCACCAGATTTTCTTTGACGCAACTTCCGTGCGCTTTTCGCCTAATGCTCAACCCGCAAATCATCAAACCACTCCTCCCAACCAGCAACCAGCTTCAACAGCTCAGCATCAAATCCCGTCCCAGCGAAGACTGTCACACCAAATGGCAAAGTGACTTTCCTTCCATCCACTACATCCTCAGTCTCATACGTTCCACAAGGAATCGACACCCCGACCAAATCCAGCACATTCCCAAAATGCGCAAAGGTCCCTAGCCGTCCATTAATCGCTATCGGATCCTTTCCCACCTCTTCTATAGTAGGATGGAACGGCGTCGTCGGGACAATCATCAGTGTGATTTCATCGATACCTTCTTCGACCTTCTCCTCCAACATCAAGATATCCTGAACTATCCGTATGTAATTTGCCTGCTTGTGGAAATCGCGGAAAACATCTACTGCAGTACTCTTCCTTGCTAAGACACCTTCGAAAACTTGTCGCGTGACGGGATGTAGTACTTGTTTATTCTTCTCGAACCAACCGTCAGGAAAAATTGTCATGCGTTCAAGCACAAAAGAACTATTGTACAGAAGCTCATTAGCTGCTTCGAAAGGCGTCCAATCTAACTCGACTAATCTCCCACCGTGCTCCTGGATCGCAGCCACTACCTGGGAGAACTGCTTACGATATACAGGGCTGCATATCTCGAGTGCATTGGCAGGTGGAACGCCGAAGCGAAATCTGATCTCGCGTTGACTTGGTAGATCTGGTCGAATTTGAGCAGGCAATTTCGCGAAAAAGTCGCCTTTATCGAACCCTTTGCATACATCCCGTACTCTTTTGGCGTCTGGGATGTTTGTCGTGAGGAAGGATACACAATCTTGATGTAAGCAAGCAGGAGAAACACCTCGTGCTGAAACAGTCCCTTTTGTAGGCTTGAATCCAACCAGACCATTGAACAGCGCTGGTACGCGTATCGAGCCTGCGGTATCGCTGCCCAGAGAAAAAGAGACAAGGCCTTCGCTTACGGTCACAGCACTTCCACTGCTAGATCCACCCACGATGTGTGCTTTGCTGAATGTGGAATGTAGTGTTCCGTAGACGCTTCGACAACCTGTCATGCCGGTGGCGAGTTGCTCCATATTCGTCTTACCGATGAAGAGACCTCCGGCATCAATGCAATGTTGATAGACCGGTGCGCAAGTAGTCGGCGTGAATGCAAGAGCCGGACATCCAGTCGTGGTCGGAATACCCGCGACATTGATACTGTCTTTGACGCTGAAAGGAACCCCCCAAAGCGGAGGTCTCTTGTCTGTGTCTGGCCACCTCCTATAAAGCTCATTCGCAGCTCTCATGATCTCGCTTAGAGGTTGAAGATGGATCCATACAGACGGCTGAACGGATTTGTATGCATCTATGCGGTCGTAAACTGCTTGAACGACATGTTGAGGCTTGATGCCTGCTTCGTAATCTAGTAGCAGACTCTCGATGTTCAGACTCGAGTCCCAACGATCCATATCCGAAGCCTCCCATGTCTTCAACATCCCCACTTCTTCGTAAATTTTTGGTCCCCCATTTGAATCTCTTCCTGGCAGAACCATCGACAAGCCATCTAGAGCCACAAAGCCCAGACGTCTGTAGAGAGCTGAAGCTGGGGTCGTGCTCTCGAGATAAACTGGCAGCTTATCCTGTTTGGCTTTCTCCAATCCCCATTTACTCAACATGGTCCCAGCTCCACGTCCTTGATGTTTGGGAAGCGTGCCAACAAAAGTCAGGCCTGAGAAGCGTCAGCTTGGTCATTCAAAGCATGTGCACGTGATATCCATGACGGGCATCTCGCCGGCCAAAGGCGTGCGCAGTAGACAAGTCTCACGATAGCACTTCGAATCTCCAACAACTCTCTCCTTCGCCGCCTCCGCAAGCTCATGGTACCGATCAAGCCACTCCTGTTGACAATCGTCCGGCCACGTGACACCCTCATGTAGCACAATCTTCCTCTCCGTCGGCAGATCCCAGCTCGCGAAAGCGATTATTTGTTCATCTCCCTCGAGCTCTGTATCTTTCACAACGAGATTGGCTCTTGTATCTTGCGCATTCTCGATGGCGTCTAGGGTTTCCCGACTGAGGATGATCTGAAGAGCCGCGAGACTTGCAGGAGTGGGGAACTGCGCGTGCAGGAGAGGATTGTCGGCGAATGCTTCGAGACGGATTTTTACTATACGGTCCGCATCTGAGGGCGATGCCGGGAGGAGTTGAAGGACCATTATCGGATTCTGGCGGTGATGTTATTGATAGTTCGAAGTTGTAGATGGGCTGGGAGTTTTGCCGAGGGGTATTTCCCGATTAGGCGACTACTCTAGTTCATTAAGCTCTGAGATGCTGCAGTAGCATTTCGTTTCGACCAGAGCCCATCTGTCTTTGACTTTACTGTGTGTCAAAGTACTCATTTAAATGACAGAAATCTGCCTAGAACATTCCGCCAGCCTTGAATGTGATTCTTCTCACGTGACTGCATTGCGTTTCATTTTCAGGTACTGCCAGTGGGCATAAAGCCTCTGAAAATTTCTTCGATAGGTATTTGGTAGCACTAGATTCGGTCACGCGGTTCATATTTATTCATGTCTATAAAATTTCAAATGTAAAGAAAACAAATTCGCTTAGAGACCATATCGTCAACACATTGAGGTTTAAGACTGAAAAAGGAACATTGCTTTGACGCCCACTTGATCTGACAGTATTTTTGAGATCACTATAGTATTTCGGGACTTGCAATAGTTGACCGCCAGAAGCCATTCATCATTGTTCTTAAGGAGTCAATCTTCCATGCTCGCCTAAGCCCCCTTTCCGAAATGCTTCCAGCTCCCAACACGCATCCACAGCACTCTTCATTAAAGGCCATTGCTCCAGCTCAATTCCAACTCTCAGCCCTCCTTGGACCGCAGGAACCAAGAAGATATCTGCTAGTGTAGGCTCATTCCCAACACTAAATTTCCCTCTTTCGCTTTTCTCCAGAAACTCCTCGTAGACTTTAAAGCCGCGCTCGTACACATACTTTGCCCACTTCTCGCCGTAGCCTCCGAAATCGTCTACAATCTTTCGACGGATGCGAGAGTTTTGCGGTGGTTGGATATCGCATGCTACGAGGCTTGTGAGCTCCAGAACTCTCGCTCGTTCCGCCACCCGCGACGGTGATGGCAGGAGAGGTGGGTTTGGAAAATGCGTCTCTAGGAAGTCGAGGATGGCCGGGGATTGCGTTATTGTAAATGTTTCCTTCATTGATGAGTTGTCAGATGGCTCAATGACTAAGGATGGGAGACTGCCGTTGGGATTGATGGACAGGTAGTCTTTTGTGTGGTTCTGGGAATCGGCGATAGATATGCTGTGGTAGATGAGAGGGATGCACTTCAAATGCGATGCGATTCGAATCCGGGCGCTACAACCGGAGAGAGGAGTAGTGTATAGATGAAGTGCTTTGAAAGCTTGAGAAGCCATGTTGTGTTCTTAGAACCCGATCAGGCGAGGAAGAAAGCTTTCAATGTGTTGCGTTCCTCTTGATATGTATGCACGCGGCGTCCTTAGGGATTACATGCCCAAGCGAATCAACATTTAGTGCTCAAAAATGGCTCGATGGTTTTGAGTCAGTCTTCTCACTCTCTGGAATCCTATACCAGTCAGCTTAAATTGTTCAATTTGAGAAGAGACCGTTGGTACATTGCTTACGAAGATATCACTTAGTCCAGCAAGCTCTCCCCTTATCGTTCATATTCTATAGTCTCCTTGGAACATCGCTCATGGAACTTTAAGATTCGGATGTAGACTCAGCCTTGATTTTCCAGAATTTGAAAGTCAAGAGGATGTATATCCGGGCAGATGTCACGATGCCAAGGCTGTGCTTTATGCAACTTTTATGCATGTACCTCTGCACCACCTGCATGGAAGTATCGCCACGCTAGCGATAAGCCTATTTTGACAGCGGCGAGCGATCGACTCTCTTCACATTCTTCCATTATTCTTCTCAAGATCCAAGAACTTCCTACACAGACACAGCTAGACCACTTGTATGTTGTTGTAGCTCACAACTACAACTTCAACGAGGATCGATGCATTGAGACAGGACGGAGCCTGCGGTTGTGAAAACACGAGATAGCGACGACCGAAAAGGGATGTGGCTGACTTAGTGCAAGCAATAGCTCCTCAGGGGTTCAAGACTTGGCCCCTCCACGTCCCAGTATCACGGTAGGTCAGGTCAGTATCTATTATATTTCTGTTTTGTGCTCTGTTGCAATTCTTTTCTGTCGGCGGACTACACCTCTTGCACCTCTTTGCTCTTTGAGCAGTTCCACTCGTTGCACAATCGGCATGGGAAAGTGATCGAAGGAAGGGAGGATTGTGGTGTTATTGATCTTGCGACCTCTGGCACCAATACAATAATTATACGCCTCGAAGAATATATCCCGACAGAATAGAGACCTTTGTTACATTGGCCGATATACTCCGCCGTTCCCCGGTCCCCAATATCGCGCCTCGAGCCAAAGCATCGGCTACGTGCCAAATCGCGGCTGTCAAGCAGGGAGGAAGGCGGCACTTAGGTATTTGGGTGGCTCAGAACCTCTGAAGCGGCAAGATGGCTACAAAACTGCTGGAGATGGATCCAATCGTGCGTTCGGAGGAGGATCGCGAAGCAGAGCCATTCCTTGCCGAGGAAGAAGTTTTAACGGACAGCAAGTTTTACAACGCTAGCACTTCTGCAGAACCGATACTTTCAATTGCTCTTCCTCCAAAAGGCCGCTTTCTTCGATTCGCAAGATGGACAGTGTTTGGGGTCTATCGGCGGATATTTCTCTCTATTTTTATCGTCAACATATGGCAAGGGCACCGAATAATTACGATGAAGCGGAGATCCAAATACTCCCCTCTCCTGGTCGACATTTCAACTGCGGCATCTGCCAACATGCTATTGGCTATTCTCATGCGCCAGGACTACATCATAAATCTTCTCTTCAAAATTTGCTGGTTCGTTCCGTTTTGGGCACCTCTCAGGCTGAGGAGATCATTGGCCAAGATTTACGAATATGGTGGACTTCATAGCGGTGCAGCAGTCTGTTCAGTATTGTGGTTCACGCTTTTGGCCGGAATTCTGACCTGGGAGTTTGTCACGATCCGAATTGCAGACCCTCTTATTATTTTATGGTCATTTGTTGTTGTGGGAGTTCTGTGGACAATGCTCATCACAGCATATCCGACTTTCCGAGCTTCGAGGCACAACACTTTCGAGAATATTCATCGTTTTGGTGGTTGGGCAGTACTGGTAATTTTCTGGCCCGAGCTGTGGCTTTTCACCCGAGCACTCGGCCACCAAGCAGGACCTGCCTCGCCTGGAGCAGTTCTGACGAAACTTCCAGCATTTTGGCTTCTGATGGCATCTTGCTTCCACGTTGCTTTGCCATGGATGCGTCTCCGCCGTTTAAAGATTCAGCCAGAACGCTTAGGTGTAGGAGTTCACGCAATCCGAATTCATCTATCCGAGAAGGTCCCCAACTGTGTCGTGTATCGCATTGCAGATACACCACTAAAGGAATGGCACTCTTTTGCTTGTATTCCCGAAAGAGACGGCAATGGAGGCTCTCTCATTGTCTCTAATGCTGGAGACTGGACCAGACGGGCAATCAATAACCCCAAGAAGTGGTATTACACTCGCGGCATACCTACCGTTGGAGTTCTCTGCATGGCCCAGCTCTTCCGGAAAGTCATCATTGTGACGACTGGTTCAGGGATCGGACCTTGTTTGGGAACTATGATGAATATTCCTGCTACCAAATGTAGAGTATTATGGAGCGCACCAGAGCCCCGACACACCTTTGGCGATGAGATCTGCGATCGAGTACTTGAGGTTGATCCAGAGGCTGTGGTAATCGACACACATGCTGTTGGTCGTAAAGACCTTGTGGCTTTGGCGTACAAGTTGTATGCTGAAGAGAGAGCAGAGGCAATTTTCTGTGTCAGCAATAAGGCGCTGTCGAAGCATCTGGTGTATGAAATGGAAAGTAGAGGAGTGCCAGCTTTTGGACCGATTTGGGACTCATAAGCAGATTATCGGTCGTTACCGATTCATGAAAAATGAGCAACTGGTGGGCGTTTAAGATTGGAATCGGAGACGGAGTTCAGGTAATACTGGTCAATTTCCTATGATAGACTAGACACTTAAGTTACAAGATGTATTATCACTTCGTACCACTTGTCCCATTTGTTCCGTTCGTCTCTCCCTTGTAGAATTTCTCAAACTTGTACTTCTCCTCTCGTTCCCAGTACTTGTTGAACCCCACACCTTCACAGACCTCGGAATAGCTAAGGATAGCTGGTGGTGCACCAACAGTCATGCTCTTTTTCAGATTCTCCAAAGTCTCGCGGATACTTCGCAGCTTAGCAGCTACCAAAGTCCACGGGTAGGCCACAGCGCAGAAGCCAAGCTCGGCAAGATCTTTGGCAGAGAGGTTCTCCGTCTTACCTCCCTCGATGATATTAGCGAAAATTGGAGCTCCGACCTCGTCAACGGCCTTTCGCATGGCGTCTTGATCTGGAAGCGCCTCGATAAACACTGCGTCGACACCGATACGAACGAACTCTTTCGCTCTAGTGATAGCCTCATCCCAACCGAGGATCAGGGAGTCCGTACGTGCGAGAACGAAGATGTCGAGACCTTCGTTGCGAGCATCACAAGCTGCCTGTATCCGAGCAAAGGCTTCGCCTCTGCCTACCACGGCTTTACCCTTGGTGTGACCACAGCCTAGGCGGAAGGTTAGTGAATGTCATAGCCATAAACGAAAACAAAGGGGGCTCGCTTACGCTTGGGCCAAGTCTGATCCTCAATCATAACACCAGCAGCTCCAGCCATGGCATAACACTCCACTGTCCTCTTGACATTCATGGGACTTCCATAACCAGTATCTCCGTCAGCCATGACTGGGACGCTGACTTGGCGAACGACATTCTGAATTGTGTCACACATCTCCTGGCAAGCAATGTATCCGGTATCAGGAAGGCCATACGCGCTTGATACGGGGTATCCAGCCAGGAAACACATAGGGAAGCCAGCTTCTTCTACTAGGCGCGAGCTAAGTCCGTCATAACTACAGGCATGGGCGAGGATCTTGGTAGGATCGTTGTGTGCTTCGATCATCATGGTTCGAAGTCGAGAAGCCTGGATTGAGGGGATACGGCCGCGGACATTGGGCAGAGAGAGGGTGGCTTGGGTGAGTTGGCCAGTCTTGCCACCTTTCGTTGGGATTGGTGAGTCAAACTTGAAGGGGTATTCGACAGTGTTTACAATTGATTTGGACATCGTGGATGTGAGTTGCAGTGTAAGACTTGAAGTTACAAAACTTTGTTGCGACGTATGAAGACAACTGGATCGAAGTTCCAAAGCTATCGAATGATTGGGAATGGGGATAGATGTTGAACACTGGCTGTGACATTCTTTATATACTGATACAAGAGATATTGGATTGGACCCGCCGGGCCAACTAAGCCAAATTTCCCCCCGCTACCCCGCTACCATTCAATATGAAAAGTCGTGGTTTACACCAATGCTTGATGTCGCGGGGAAGTATCTCGATCAGTTTGAGTAGAAAGCCATTTCGTCCTGTAAATGTGGAGAATGCCATTCTGCTTTGCAGGTCAGGATCCGCGATGTTCCGGACTTCTCCTGAAGTAGCCGGCGGATAGGGGCGGCGTCATGCGGCACGCTACGGATCATACTCATTTTGCCATCGTTCCCTTCTCCACATTCCCCATCAGTCTAGAATCTGGGGAAGTCTGGGGCTGATCCCAACGAGCAGGACCCAACGAGCAGGACTGAAGCCAAGCTGTTCTACCACCCCAGTGTCTATAAGTTGAAGCCAGATCCTATTCCAGATGAAGACCTTCTCACTTGCATCAACCGTCTTCCGGACACCTCTTCGACTACAGCTAGGAGGACCTCGCATTTCCTTCTCTTTTACCAAAGACATACAAGCTTCGCTTTTGAGATGTCTGCTCAACAAGATTGGAGCAGTCAGAAGATCGACTCGCATCAAGTCGAGGACGTCGATTCAATGGAGAAAGGCCCTCAGGATCCCATTTCACAATCCCACGTCCCCGCCGACATCCAGAAGAGGATCAGACATCAGGTATGCAGAGCTTCAAGATACTGTCTAAGGACCAAGGCTAACATGTTTTTCCTTGAACTAGTTTGACAGACGTGTTTTGCCTCTCGTCTGCTGCCTGTACGTCCTGTCGTATCTTGACAGAGGCAACATCGGAAATGCAAAAACGGCTGGCGCTCAGGCAGCTCTAGGTCTCAATAGTGTCCAGGTAATTTTTCCTCCACAGCGCCGATGAATCATACTAACGAGCATAATCACAGTGGACCTGGGTTCTCAATGCCTTCTACATCTGCTACGTCTTGTTTGAATGGACCACCCTCTTGTGGAAGATCTTCCCGGCTCATCTCTATGTCGCGGTCCTCTGCGTTCTCTGGGGATCAGCAGCAATGTGCTCGGGATTTGTCAACAACATGGCAGGTCTTGTAGCTTGCAGAAGCCTTCTTGGTATTTTCGAGGCTGGATTTGGTGCCGGAGCTCCATACTATCTTTCGCTTTTCTACCAGAGGCGAGAATTGGGTCTCAGAGTTTCTGTTCTCCTCGGAATGTCTCCTCTTGCAAATTGCTTCGCTTCAGCCCTTGCGTATGGAATCACGCATATTGAGACCTCTTGGGGATCTTGGAGATACTTGTTCATAATTGGTACGTTTTATTCCGAGTTGAGACCAGAATTCACCTGACAGCTGGAGCAGAGGGTATTCCGACCATCTTATTCGCACCAGTGGTATACTTCTTCCTCGCAGACTCTCCAGGGACAGCAAAATTCCTCAACTCAGATGACCAAACAACTGCAGTTGAGCGGCTTCAAGCACGAGATACCACGGCCAAGAATAAAGTTCACTGGAAACAATTCTTTGCTGGTCTTACCGACTACCAAAACTACGTCCATACCGCTATCCACTTCTGCTGCAACTATTCCTTTGCTGGGCTCTCCAACTTTCTGCCCACCATCGTCAATGATATGGGTTACACCAGCATCCAAGCACAAGGACTAACCGCACCACCATACTTTGTTGCTTTCCTGTGCTGTGTTGCCGCCGCCTTCACATCCGACAAATACGGAATGCGCGGATATATCGTTGCTGGGTTCGCAACTATGGGCATGGTAGGATACTTGTTGCTTGTTCTCGTGAAAGATGAGTTCAGTACTGGTCCTCGATATTTGGGTGTTTGGCTTGCATGCTGCGGTATCTTCCCAGCTCTTGCCATCAACATCACTTGGCTATTGAACAATCAAGGAGGAGACTCGAAGCGTGGCGCTGGACTTGCAATCCTTGCCGTCGTCGGCCAATGCAGCTCCTTTGTCAGCTCCGCTGTGTTTCCCAAGGAAGACGGGTGAGTTGCCTTAGCAATTATTCTCCTGGAATCTATTTCACTAACATTCTTGCTCTTCAGTCCGCGCTATACTCTTGGCTGCTCCCTTGGTGCCGGTTTCACTGGACTGATTGTCATCCTCGCTTTGGGGCTCCACTTCAAGCTGAGTGCCGAGAATAAGAAGAGAGACAGGACCCACGGCTCCGTTGACCCAGAGGAGCACATTGATGTCAGTGCTCTTGGTGATCAGAACCCAAAATTCAGATACCTGACTTGATTCCCCCGTCTGGGAAGGTCTGACGTGGTGATCTGTGCCCGTTGGGCTCCTCCCGATCCAGTTTGACTCCCAAGGAACGACCGGAGATGTTCAAAACTGTTACTAGATGACTTTCTTTCTTTCTCTTACTGATTCATATTTCGGTTGGCGGTTTGTTACAGTTATTGACGGACATGAAGATCAAGTGCTGAGCTCGGTCCGGATAACTGGCGTTGTTTTGCTTAATTTTGAGTTCCGAGGCTTCCATTTGGAAGCTACTTGCTTGTATATAGAAATTCCGACATGAGAACAAATTTCTATATCGCTCTTGCCTCTCCTACTCTTCTCGGTGAACATCTGATGTATTTCTGAATACCTCTGTGGTTCTGGGTGAGACCTTAGAACATCTGGTTGCACCCTGCGTACCGCTTTTGGCACCTGTTACTGCCGGTAGAGTTGCTTTTCAAACCTTCCGCAAGTAAATCACTGCTCTATTATAAATCTGCCTTGTCTTCTACAATTATCCCACAAGCTTCATATTTCCTGATTCTGTGTAGCATGATCGATTATTACGACGGATGTATTACAGATTGCCTCACTTGAACCAATCGTCTGATATGATACACTGATGCTATCTCAACGAGAAGAAGTCCAGACCACCCGCACCCAGTCCACCACCAAAATCCATAATGCCAGTGTCGAATGCGTCCAGAGGGAGACACATCCAATCGTCGCCAAAAGTCTCCAATCCCATACCATCCGACCACATAGTCATATCACCACCACCAAAGTCATCCAACATTTGCGACTGCATCATCTGTCCAAAATTCGGAACAGTATTCATGTTATCGCTGTGTTCGAAGTGAGCACCACGCTGCTGTTGCTGCACATCGTTTTCGTTCTCGCTCCCACTGTTCTCTGCTGTTCTCGATCTTCCAACACGGAGGAATCGCTTTCGGAAAGCCTTGACATGGGTTTCCAGGAGTGATGCATACCTGTTGGCAAGGTGTAGTTCATCAACAGGGTCGGATCGAAGGGCAACAATGAGTTTTTCGAGGAGCTCTAGAGATAATTGTGCTTGCTGACTTCGAGTGCCCAGACCGGTCGCTTTAAGCAAGAGAATGGATGCCGAAATGATTCTGGACAGTATTCTCACTGGGCAGAATCTCAAGAGTGCTTCGTCGTTCAACGAGATGACTTTCTCTAGGATCTTACGACTGCCATCGACGACTTCTTGTATAAACTCCCAATCCACCGAATGCCTTTCGAACACGTATGTCATTAGGTAACCTTCTTGGTTCGGAGTCTTGAATGCGCGCTCAACGACGGCTTGTACCGCGAGTGCGTTGATATATGTTCGCGTAAACTGGTATTCGATAAAGAGCATGTCAAGCAGTCGCTTGTCAGCTATCGAGGAGTCAGCACGATATTTTATGGCATGTTCATGGGATCTCGACCTACCGACAAGATCTTCATACTCCGTCAGCCAGTCCTGCAACAAATGTCCGAAGTGCTCCAATGAAGTCACATAGTTTCCGCTACGAAGCAGCTGCTTTGTGGTGACTGGAGAATACAGCATGTCGCTTGCTGTTTTCATAAGGCGTGTCAGTGATATCCATCGGGACATCACATTATGCCACTGTCTCTCTGCTTCCGATCCAAACGTCTGTTCGGCAGAGTCTGATATGATCCTCGGTATCATGGAGGTCCATCCTAGCCGTGATGCTAATTGGTTCACGTATATATAGAGTAGTCGCCGAGGCCGAGTTTGTCTCAATTCTACGAACTCGGCGTCCTCTTTCTGCTTCTCTGTCTCGAAAGTCTGGGACGATAGATCACGATTTTGCAAGCGCTGATCAGATACTCCGAGCTCGTGGGCAAGACTCAAGGCAGAGCCGAGCAGCATCCTAGAGGCCATCAGTTACAACACCTTTTTACACGGGTTGGAAGTTCGGACATACCAGGACATTCTGTCGGATCTGCGAGCCGCATTCTCAACTTCTTCTAAAGAACCGCTCTGAGCTGGATGCGAAACATTAGCTTGATGCATGCAACATAATGAGGACTCACTCACCTTTCCCGGCTTGTTGACTCATATTGCTACCTCTGCTCATGTCGAACTCCCACCCATCAACATCGGGAGCAAAATGCAGAGCTCGTGGATGCCATTCAGTCATCAACAGTAAGCTCTCGATAGTCCCAATGGACCTCGTACTCGCGTTAGGACCAGAATCCTCACCATACATGACTCTCATGATCAAAGTCTTCCAGTACAACCAGAACTTTCTGTGGATGTCATCACTACGTAACATTCCTCCTTCTCCATGAAGAACATGGTAGCGTGAGGAAATGGTTAGAATGGTTGTGCATAGCATTGGTTCCGAGGAGATGAGGGCAGGATGGTTCTCGTGATTTGAGAAGTAGTCTAGCAGGATTGGCGATAAGGGCGACAAGTTGCGGAAGAATCTACGGGATATGGAATCAGCGTTGCTCCAACTGTGTTATCACTGGAGGGACAAATACAAATCGACATATAGAACAGCTTCTCTAGCTGTCAACCATCCTTCGCGAACGAAACGGTACGTCTTCCAAAGCTCAATCATTTCGCTAGAAGGATCTGGGACAGCCTGAGCCGGAGACGTGACAGCCGAACGCGGGGTAGGAATTCCACTCGTGTGCCCGGTGGGGTTCCTTCCAGCTACATTATCGGCCAAAGGATCATCGATGTTGCGCCTCAAGTTTCGCGAAGGCTCGAGAGACTGTCGTCGACTGTTAAGAGCAGATGGATCTGAACGTTCCGCCGCTTCGAACAGAAGAGCCAGCGCATCGTTTGGCTTTGATACGAGCGTATGAATAACATTATCTGTCAAATTACGCCGAGAGCTAGAAGTGTACGGCCTCAAGTCCACGTCTTCCGTACTCCTCAAAGAGCGATGCGATCGATGGGAATACGGACTGTTCGCTTGGAGCGAGTTTTCATTTCCTGGCGATGTTTGATTCGCAAAAGGCGATTCCACAAAGTCTCCTGAATCAGAAGCTGCGGGTCCAGTTGACATGCCGCGCGAGACTTCCTCTCCACTCCTCACTCCCGCTTGCCGAGCATTGGTCTCAGAGCTGTACTGCGTAGTTTCACGAGATTGAAATTTATCTGGAAGTCCTATATCTCGCTTATTCCGCTTTGAAGCGAGAACGCACTGAGACTGGATACTTTCCCTCTTGCATCTGGCACAAGGTGGAGGTCTCGGATCATCTTGTTCCTATCAGCGCCTTCTGAAAACAACATGGATGGGGGAAACAAACCGTCACTCCCTCTGTCACATTTCGCCTTTCGGATCCGACATGGTTCACATGCTTGATACACGCGTCGCTTCCGTTTCGATGACGATCCCGCAGCAACTGCTTCCTGGGAAGGTGAGCGTTCCGACATCTTGGTTCTTGGGTCTGGCTGACCAATTGTGAAGAGAGGAACGTAGCGGAGCGACGAAAGCAAGGACCCTGAAAGTTTTATTCCTCGGAGGAGGTGGATTGAGAGCACTTCATATGCGGGGAAGCGCGGATAAGTCCGGCTCGCTTGTTTTTTGTTGAGTTGGGGCGGAAGCGGGGAACTACCCCCCCTTTAAAAACAAAATGGGGGAGGAGGAATCGTGGCTGTACTGCACCCACATCTCGGACTGCTTTGGTTTTTGGTCTTTGGTCAGTGGTTTGTCGTTCACACTTCGTAGTTCTCCAGATTTGATTTGTTGACGATATTGCCTTGTTTAATATCGCTCGCTTAGCTCCTTGGTAGATAAAAGGGGAAATTTCGAGATCGCGCTCATTCTACGAGAGTGAAGTAAAAGCGAAAGGTACAAGTCTGACAAAAGCACGGACTGTCGCTTCGATGTCCTTGAGTCTCATGCGAGCGAAGTAGGAAAGCAAATGGAGCAAGGTCCATTGGCACAGCCTCATGTCATATATTTGCTTTCCTGAAGGAGGCGTTTCCATAAGACTTTGGTGATGACTTCACGTATCTTGCAGTCTGACAAACTTGGAGGTCGAACGAAAAGTATGTTGCTAATAGAACATGGCTTCTAATTACAGCTGACGGGGTACTGACCGCCGTCATGTGTTTGAGATTGTAGCACATATAATACACAGGAGCTTTCATCCTCGCCGCCTCACACAGCCAGTACCCTACAAACACCCGACAAAACTCAAAGCTGAGCCCGCCTCGACTCATGTCCTGTGATAGGTAACCCCTTCTCTTCAAGCTCCTTCTCGATAACCTTCCATCTACCCAGACTTCTCTCCTTGTCAATCGGCGTGATACGCTTTGGGTAAATACTGACGTTAGGAAGCGTAATTAGATCTTCCTTCTGGCTGAGAGCATCGACCACTTTACGTGGTTTGGGAGGAATGACAAGAAGTTTGAGGAGGGCGGAGGCGGTTTTGGTGGAGTTGAGGTGGGCGTCCGGGATGCGGATGCCGGTTAGTTGCATCATGCGCTTAAGGACCTGGTGGGTTATTAGTATATAGCTCATTCTTTACGAGATCGGGGAAGGGAAAACTCACAGCGAACTTGACTTCTGGGTTCTCAAGCGAAACCTGCAGCCAAGATGGTCCCCAGGACGCAATAAGCTCTTCGTATGTGACTTCCATAGAGTTTGTTTGGTGCAAAGGATCTTCTGACGAACGGTCCGCATCCACGTCTGCCTCACTCTCAGTAGGGTTCCCCTTCTCGAGTGTATCGTCTGCAGTCGGTTCCGCATCAGGGTGTAGAGGATCAACAGTCGAGCGATCAGCTGCGACATCTTCCTCAGACTCAGTAGGATTATCATGTTGCGCCGTCTCATCCCCAGCCTGCGTCAGGGACTGCACGATATCATCCAGCGGCGGCGCTGCATCCATGAATTTCAGCACCGGTCCAGAAGGCGACTGATCAAAGGTAACATCAAGTGTCATGTCCTGACCGGGTGTATCTTTCGAGAGACTTCCCAGCGGGACACCAGCTTCCCGCAGAGCAAAAACCTCAACCATAGCCCTATGCAACGCTGCCGTAATCTCCTCGCTGTCCGTCTTGACCTCCATCGGCACGAAAGGCGTATATAGATTCTCCGGATCCCAACGATCTTCGGTCCATCCTACCCGCTCCAGACCATCCCACGTAGATGCTGGCTCGTACCGACTGCTACCAGTATAATTTTCGATCTCGGCAGCGCTCTGAGCTTCGAGCCGTGCAGCATCTCTCTCCTCTTTCTCCAACCGCCGTTCCTTCTTCTTACTCTGATCGAAAACGCTCCTATCGCCATAGGGGTCTTCAAGTCCGGGAGGATTGTCTGTTCCCCATATCTTCCTGCGAAGCTTCTCCGTCAATGGCACTTTGCCATTGCTCGCCGCGCGAAGAGCTGATGTCGAGAAAGGGGAGGCGTGGTGTTTGCACGCCGAGCAGAGGTATGTGGATGATGCTTGGACTGTCGCTCTCGCGCGGAGGAGGTCAATTGACCGATCTAATCTGGCTATACGACGCATGGTGTTGTGTTGTGCTGGTGAGAGAGGTATGTTGATGCCATGGGCGGGCTTGACTTTTTGACAAGGAAGTCGGAAGAGGTCCCGCTAGCGCGATGCAAGTGGAACAGCTGAGGATGAAGCCATGCGACGACCTCGTTGCAACATCCAGCCAATGTCGCAGGCGCAACACGATTGTTGAGCAGTACGGATGATGTGATCAGGCCATACGAGGATTGAGATTCCTAGAGTACCATTTCCAATCAAGTTCCATCAAACTCCAGCCTCAACGAAGCTCGAAGCCATGAACCGCCTCACCACGCTCCTGGCAGCATTCCTGCTCATCACTTTGAGCATAGCAGCTTGTAAGCTCCCACTAAGCTTCCTTATCTTCACTTAAATGAGTGTGTAGCTAATATATCCCAGCACCGCCATCCTTCTGCAAATGCACCTGCTTCACCAACTCCACCATCATCCCCCTCTCCTCCCACACATCCACCAACCCATCTCTCCTCAAAAAGCACCCTCAGGGCAACCCTCCAGTCCTGCTCAAAACCCGTGCAGCATCAGCTAGCTGTCTCACCTGCAACAAAGCATTCTGCCTCTCACAGCGCCTCCCTATCTGCAAAGACGCCGAGGAGAAAGACGTGCTCACGACGTGCTTCCAGCGTGATAGTAGGAAGGATCAGATTGTGGTGCTGACATTCATTGCGGGGACGCTGGGACTGCTGGGATGGGCGGCGGTGAGAAAGGTGTTGGAGGGGAGGAGGGGCGAAGGTGTGAGGATTGGAGAAGGCGGTGCCGCTGGGAGCTACGCGCCTGTCGGGCGGTAGGGTAGTAGAGGAAAGTTCATTTGAGGGACCAGCTTCAAAAGGTTTGGAGATACTGTCTGCTATGAGTTTTCAGATACCACAATTGCGCTGAACAACTGGGACTTTGCTTGGCGGATTCACAAGAGTCGGGCGTCATCCGTTTGGATATTGATACCATTCTGGTTGGCAGGCGAGGAGCAGCTCTCCGAAAGCAAAGAATTACCGAGTCAAGATGATGCCTGGGTAGGATGTTCTTTGTATCTGGTCCTTGCTTCAGGTTACGCAAGGCTAGAGGATCAACGCCAGCTGCCCTATTGTCTGCTCACCTCCGCAGTTGGAATGCGGATGCCAGTCTTGGGCTTGTGCTGGAGAAATGTATGACCAGGCCTGAGTATGTACGAGCAGAAGCGATATTCTGCCGAGACAGAATAATAAAGCTTTTGGTCGGTGAGCTTTGATCTCTATGTAGGAGTAGTGCCGCTGGAATAGACAGCTAGAGTACGTTATTGACATCGACAAGCGAGAAATTGAGAGCTCCAGCAGCCCAGTAATTGAGTGATGATCTTCGCATTCTCTATTCTTAACCTATACACATTGCAAACCCAGGCAAGCAACCCGCAGCATATAAGATGCAAAGAAGAAAACCACCCATGCGCCAGCTTTGTTCCCCGTATGAACACATTCCCCGGTTCCCTTACAGAAGAGTTTCTGCCCAAACCCAACGCCAAAGCCAATACAGGATGCAGGAACACCGGCGCGAGTGCTACTCCTTCTCAAATCCGTTCATGCGATCGTATCCCGTTCGTAAAAAGAAATGTTCTCAAATTGTGATGCTAATCTCATTGTGTGATCTCGCGTGCAGTTGAGTCTGCAGACCACCCAAGTTGTTTTCCGTCATCATCTCCATGATTCATGGCCGCTGGAGTCTCAGGAGTGATCATAACCTTCGGAGTGGTGCGCTCCTGCTCTAGTTGGGCTGGGTTGATAGCATCGCCATTTGTGTTTGTCGTCGAGCCATTGACCTTCAACGTAGCAACACTTTCCTCCAATTTAGGAATCAAATTATGTGCGTGAGTATTCTGTCCCGATGTTTCCCCATCCAGATGCTCAATGTGTCTCGCAGCATCCTCCTTGTCCTCCTTACTATCTTGGGAGATCATAGTCGCAAGACTTTGGAAATTGAAAAGCGAGTCCGGACCAGCATCCCCTCCATCTGTGTTGGCATTTCCTGCTGTTAAGTTGACTCCAGAAGCATTTGGAGAGTCGATTGTGGATGAAGAGCCATGGGTGTTGAAGTCATTTCGAAGACTGCCAGGTACTGACTCTACAAAAGATGAAGCAGGACTTGAGGCATTGCTCATCTGACGGAGGTGAGAAGGCTTGTCCGGAGCTGTGGGAGAAGCTGAGGATTGATGAGAGTCGTTGATAGTTGCCAAAGTGCTTGTGTCAAGATGTCTTGCGCCAGGAAAACCGTAACCGCTTCCTGATCGCGGAAAATCTATTGGCGCAGAGCTGCTCGACGCTGAGGGAGCGCTTGGAGGACTACGATCGACCTCCTTTCCTTTCGACTCTGGCGCCTCAGGATCTTCGAGTGTGACCTCCCTCTGCAGATTGCTTGCACCACTGTTGCCTCTTCGCCGACCGATACCCAAACTTGGCAAGGATAAGGACAGGGCACTGCCACTAGCAGAACTCGCTCCACTGCCGTACACTCTCTTCTCTTTCTTCTCCTTCTTTTTGTCCTCTTTAGCTTTCTTCTTAGCTTCCTTGGCGGCCTCTTTCTCCATTTTCTTCTTCCTTTCTTCTTCAGCAGCAAGACTTTGCCTGATGGCTTCCATCATCATCATCTCCTCGAGGTCCTCCATCCTACTCCGATTCCGAGCACCACCTGACTCTTGTGCCTCTCTTCGCATCAGGTGAAGCTGGTCGGACACACTCCGTGGGGTAGGCTCGTTGGTTGTTGGAGAAGGAGTTGCAGCACCGCTCGTTCCGGGACTGTTTTCACCTCGGTGACTTCTCCCAAATCGGTTCCTTCCGCTAAAGCCGAAGCTTCTTTGATCCACGGTGGCTCCATTTCCTATCAAGTAGGCTGCAGTGTGTAAAGCAGTAGCTGCTGCTGACCGCCTTGCTAAATGATTCCTCGCGCTCTGTAATTTGGTGGACCAATCTGGTCTAACCTTGTCAGTTGTGATAACTGTCGAAGCATTTGCAGATATTGAAATGGTTCGCCTCCTGTTAGCAGACGGCGACAGCATTGGGCTTGCCCCTGTAGAATTTATCGAAGTGGACGATGACATTGCTGAAGAAACGTTTCCCACGCCATTGTTCGCGTTCGCATATGCTAGGCCTCTTCTAAACGGCGGATGCTCATATGTCACGCCAAACTCAGATTGCTGACAATACGGGCAGCAAGCGGGCTCCGACACCAGAGCCTCTGGGTCCACGTTCGCTTCTGTTGGCGGAGGGGCTGGGTTCGAAGGGTCATGGTGTTCGGGGGGATGTGGATCAGGCCTCTTGATCTGTACAAAGCATTCCGAACATATTGGCTGATCACAACATCTGGTCTTGTTGAGATACGGGGGATAGTACATGAAGCAGATAGGGCACTCCGCGGCATCTTTGTACAAGTATACTTCGATAGCCTGTCCGTTCACATATGGATCCTTGGGGAGCTGAATCTCACGGGGGACGATTTCAGAGGAGGATATGTTTTTCGAAGCGTTCGTCAGGGAAGCTAAGGTCTTTGATCGAGGTCGAAAAGGCGAAGATGAATGCGCCGGAGCGGGTGAAGGAGAGCTGGGAGAAGAAGCGTTGGAGAATGCTGGATGCGACGGCGAAAGTGTAGCGGATGCATCGGAAGCAGTAGAATGTGACCGCGAGGATATAGGAGGCATCAGGTTCTGGAGATTATGGTTGGAGGGGTTCGCTGATTCTGGGGACAGTGGTCGTGTAAGGTCATCTGAAGGTATCTCATCCGCAGCAGGAATGGGAAGACCTCTGCCAGCAGCAACCAATTGATGTTCAGTCCATTCTTCCTTGAAGTCGTCCAGACCTCTCCAGAAGGGGGCCATCCTTCTTTCAATCTGCGAAGAGTTAGTATTTGTGACACCTTGTCTATCATACCAACATACCATCAACTGTCTCACAATCGCCTTATTGAAGTCCTCAGGGCCAGTGTACACCCCCATAGTAACCAGATATCCACCGTCAACATGTTCCTCCTTCAGGCTCCTCTCCCTTTCCTTGACTCTGGCGACTCTCTCCTTTTCCAGCTTACGGGCTTCTCGTTCCTGCTTTGTCTCCCGCCGTTCCGGCACATCATTTTGAGAGCTGGTCCCAATCCCCAGAAACGAAAGATCCGGTCTGCTTCCTCTTCCGGTGCGCGAAGAATACACTGGTGCAGGCCTATCCGCAGGCGATACTGGCCCACTTGCTCCGGCCGAGTCAGTCTGTCGAGCGTTGGCAGAAGAGGACTCAGGACCCCGCGCCTCTCTGGTGTTGTTATTTCCCATGGTGCAAGCTCGCGATCCGCAAGACCTGGATCAACTGAACATTGAGGACAAGGGAGAAGGGATGATAAAGGACGTTCAAAAAGTCGAAAAGGAGAAGCCAGTGGCTGGGTTGGGGTGTGTCGATTGACGTGGAGCGGATCCACGATGAGCGCAATGCAGGTCAACTTGCCAAGGCCTCAGAGACGTGGGGATGCTTTTGCCTGAGCGTGGATCACACGAGCCTGGAGATCGAGATACCACTGCGTGAAAAGGCTGTCGTCGTGCTTGTGTGGGTTTCTTGTCTTAAAAAATGCAGAATGATCAGTCAGTCAGCTGCGAAATCGGTGTTCATTGTAAGCAGTCATCCGGGAAAACGTGCTGCAGTTTGTGCTGTTGCGTCGAATTGGAGAGTGTGTAAGTGGTGTGTTGACTCTCGAGTCGGCCGGATTTGGTAATAGTGCCTGCGCTTAGGTGCTTTTATTCGAGTTCACAGACATGTGAAAACGCAGTTGAAGGGGAAGTCTGATGGTCGGTGAAGTTGTTTGAAAGGTGAGGTTCTCTGCTTTCATCAGAGTTCCAAAGTCAAAATATGACGCTCTTCAACGCTGATCGGGAGTCGGATACGCGGCGGAGCTATCCAAAACGAGGGGCGATGTGCATAGAGTGGGAGCTGGAGCTATTGCCAACCTGAACCTCGTCGAACAGAAATTGTGCTGCTGGCAATGTTGGAGATTCCGATCACTATTTGATGGAATTGTTGCGCTGTCTCTTGGTCTGTCTTTGTTTGCCGTTTCAGAGGTAAACTCTCTTTCCCACCAGGAGTTGTTGCTCCTCTTCCGGGACAACAACAGTGGTGCAGTGCAGTTGCAAGTTGTTGGCAGTAGTCAGTGACTTCCAAGGATGACTTGTTGGAACAAGCTTTGCCCATCTCTGACCCAATCCTGTTTTGAGAAGGGAAGCAACGCCCAAGCCCTGCGTGCCTGACCTTCGACTCTCAATCATCAACAGGCTGAATCAAAGTCATGTCATTTCATGCATACTGAACAATCATCTCTTTAGACTTGGCTGCGGTTGGCTAAGTCACCTCAACAGTACCAGACACCAAAGGAGCGTTCCTTGCTTCTCTAGCTTGACTGGCTCGAATGGCTAACCAAAGTCCTTTTGGACTCTGCATTTGTACCTGAGCACTCATGCAAAAGGGATACTTTCCAACCGATCTAGGAGGACCCTTTCCTGCCCAAGTTTGCTTTTGAAACGTACCAGCGGTCTGGCTGGTTAGCTGGGTTGGCGTCCCGCCAAGCTGGGTGTATGCAGTGTCAAAGATCTTGTTGGCTTGGTATCTTTTCTCATTGTGCAATTATCCGGTCCCTAGAACTGGCCATGAGGCTGGAGTCAGAAGGTCATATTACTGTTACTACCTATCGAAGCTAGAAGTTGTCATCTTGACTCAATCACTTGACCGCAGGTAGGCGTAGGCAAGGACTTCACAAGGCCAAGTCAACTCCAAGTTGTCCAGTCACCAAGAATTGAGCAGAAGCTTTTCTTTCTAGCGGGCTTCTTCCCAACCTGTTACACCGCTTTCAGGCGCTTACTCACCGTTGGGTAGTATGGATGGCAGTTTCAACTAATGTTTTGTAGGACCGAAGGACGGCAATCTCCTAGGCAGGATATCCCATCTTCAAGATGCGGCTCCCAACTTTCTTCTCATGCTAGCAGATGATGGTAGACCGGCGCCGACCGCCGGAATGCTGTTATGGTATGCTTTTACGAAAGCCGAGGCTGTTCCGAGAACTTTTGTATCAATGCTACACTGGGTTGTGCTTGATGCGGATTCGTGGCTCTGAACCTTGAGTCGCCTTGAATCGCTGCATGCGATCCACGACATAGAATTATTGAGATATTCTCCGCATATCTAAAGCAAAGTTCCCTGCTGAATAGCTTCCGTCAACATCATCTGGCACCTCCTCATCGAACAGTTGACAAATGAGCAAACATAAAGCAATTCAAACATGATCTCGAGATACCTCGTACCGATACCCCTCAAGCTCGGCCCCCACAATCTCAGCCACCGTCCACCAGCCACGCACGAGGGGCACAACTGACCGTGATTTGTTCTCGCGCGATAAGAGATGCTTGAATCCCTGCAGAGTCTAGAGCTCCAGGGTTCCTGACCAAAAGATCGGCATTTCGGGATGGCATCCACAACTTCGAATCACACTCGACTCGAGTACGCAAGCCAGAAAAAAAGTGATACAAACTGGAATCTGATCAGAAGAGTCAAGACGTGGATGAGCCCCAGTTGTCAATGTTTTGGAAGACTTCGGCGAATTGAAGCGAGAAAGAAAGGGAAATGGACTACTGGCGATCGTGACGTCTTTGATCTTTATCGGAGGGCAAAAAAAAGGTATCTGTCGCGAAGGGGAGAAGCACGCCATTCAGTCAACAACACCATCCACCACACTTTTCTAAGACAGGTCGACTTGTCATGACTACCACAAGTAGCTTCGGCGCTTAGCAAAGGGGGAAAAGAAGGGTCGTAGATCGTTCCTACTTTTGCCGTTGCTTTCGAGATTCGCTCCTGCCATTTAAAGACCCCTGCCCCGGCCTGGTCCCTCTCATCTCTCGCCCACTCCACCCCACCTCTTGTCTGGTCTTTTTTAATTATATTTATCTTCGACATCTTGAATACGCCAGCGCAACATATCGAGTCGCAGTTCGCAAACCTCCACGTCTTCATCATGTTGTAGTTACAGTACTCGTCGCATTCGCATTTTCCGTCCATATTTACCCTCCGAGTAACGAACACGACTACTCCGTGAATCACTTTGACTCCAAGCATACGATTATCTACCGCCTATTAAAAACTCTTCTAAAGTCCTCTCTCGAATTCGGTGCACACTTCTTCATCCAAAATGCCACCCACTCAACCACCCCTCTCAACCATCCTTCCCCCTCTAATCTGCGGCACCGCAACCTTCAACAACCTCTACAACGCTGACGCCGCCCTCGTCCCTACAAATGCCATCGTGGAGCGCGCTCTCGATCTCGGCGTCCGCGCCTTCGACACCTCCCCCTACTATGGGCCTTCCGAAGAGCTACTAGGAAAAGCCCTCTCAACCGCTTCCGTCCTTCGCAACCATCCTCGCTCAAGCTACCGCATCGTCACGAAAGTCGGGCGCATCGCGAACGCCGAATTCGATTATAGTCCTGAGTGGGTGCGGTATTCAATTCAGCGCTCTTTACAGCGACTGCATACATCATATCTGGATGTCGTTTACTGCCACGATGTTGAGTTTGTGACGCCTGCCGAGGTACTCGTGGCTGTGAAGGAGCTGCGCCGGATACGCGATGAAGAGGGAACGATAAAATACATTGGGATATCTGGGTATCCAGTTCCTTTACTCTGCGAGCTTGCGGAGCTGGTTTTGAGAGAAACTGGGGAGCCGCTGGATGCAGTGATGAGCTATGCGAACTTCACACTTCAGAATACGATACTGATGACATTTGGTCTGGAAAGGTTGAAGCGAGCTGGTGTGAGCTGCGTCCCTAATGCAAGCATTCTCGGCATGGGGCTGTTGCGCAGCGTGGGTGTCCCTGTAGGTGGAAAGGGCGATTTCCATCCTGCACCGCGGGAGTTGAGGGAAAAGTGCATGGAAGCCGCGAGGTACGCGGAGGGAACAGGAGAGAGATTGGAGGTCGTAAGTATTCGCTGGGGACTGGACACCTGGTCTCGCGAAGGTGCAGGCTTAGGAGGTGTAGGTGGAATCGGAGTTTCGGTCATGGGCGTCAGCAATCTCCAGGAACTGGAAGAGACTATACGAGTATGGAATAGTGTGCTGGATGGACTACCACTCGCAGGTAGAGAAGCCCCGAAAGAGAAGAAGGAATGGAGTCTTGCGCGGGCGGAAACCGTTGCTGAGAAGGCCAAAGCTGTTTGGACTATTCTAGGAAGGTGGAAGGATTACACGTGGGCTTCTCCAGATGAAGGATACGTCAATGTTAGGGCTGTTAAGGGCGTTGTGGATGAGATTGCTCCTTTGCCGTTGGTGAAGGATGGGTCTGCGAAGGAAAGCAGGTTGTGAGCATAGCGCGGGGTTATCCAATTGGTTCGACTGGCTGCTTGAGGTTGCATAGATAGGCGTTCGGCAATGAAATATATGACTGTCTCACTCAAGCTATTTCTTGTTTTCCGTGTCTGGTGGAGGAACATGCGAGAGGATATCTCGGTTAGCCTTTCATTGTTTATTCTGCTGACAGTAAGCCGGTATGATTGGTCGTAAGACACTCAAAAATGTTTCCCTCGCTTGTCACTCATTTCTGCTTCACTACTTGGCGCAGTTTTGGTAATTGGTTCTGTATTTCTCTACACTATGCAGTACCCTGTTTTTATTCTTTCCTGGATATGCCGCTTCAATCCAACAATCAAGGGATATTGAAATGAAGATGAAGAAAGTAACACCCTCGTCTCCAACCATGTATTCTGGAATGAGAGTTCATGACCTCGATTCAGACTTTTGTCTGTGAAGAGTAAAAAGAACGGAGATGTCCAGACGCCATGCAAAAATCAAAGGAAAATCATCGAATCATCACATGCTAACCTCTTATTGGGCGTGGCCGTTGGAGGAAGCGAGCTTGCGTCGGTCCCGGACGGCGGCTGCGAGATTCTCGAGAACTTGAACCGTTGAATCCCAGTTGATGCATGCATCTGTGATGCTGACTCCCTTCTTCAGGCCTGAGGGTCCCTCGGCTGGTACCTTCTGGTTGCCCTCGTTGATATTTGACTCGATCATGACACCGATGATAGAAGTCTCGCCGGCACGAAGTTGATCTGCAATGACCTCTGCGACCTTTGGCTGGTTTCGGTGGTCCTTGTTGGAGTTGCCTATGTTTGTTAGCTGCAGCTCAATATCCCGCGTCATCAAATATGACTCACCATGCGAACAATCAATCATAATAGCTTGCTTCTGACCCTTCTTTGTCAGCGTCTCCTTCGTTAGCTTGACACTTTCTGCGTCGAAATTTGTGCCCTTGGTACCTCCACGAAGGATAATGAACCCATGCTCGTTGCCACTTGTTCTTGTGATAGCTGCCAGACCTTGCTTGGTGACACCCATGAAGTGATGCTTAGCAGCAGCAGACCCAATTGCATCAATTGCAACAGTCAAGCTTCCGTCCGTGCCGTTCTTGAATCCGACGGGGAATGATAGACCGGAGGCAAGCTCACGGTGCAATTGTGACTCAGTGGTTCTCGCTCCGATTGCACCAAGAGAGATGAGATCGGCAAGGAATTGAGGAGAGATTGTATCCAGCATTTCGGTAGCAATTGGCATTCCGCTGTTTGTTAGGTCGCAGAAGAGCTGACGACTGATTCGCAGACCCTTGTTGATCTTGAACGACTCGTCGAGATCTGGGTCATTTATTAATCCCTTCCATCCGACGGTAGTACGAGGCTTCTCAAGATAAGCTCGCATAATTATGCAGAGGTCACCGGAGAGCTTGTCAGAAAGGGCCTTCAATCGTGAAGCATATTCAACGGCTGTAGCGGGGTCGTGGAGACTGCAAGGTCCGCAGATGACGAGCAGGCGGTCGTTTTTGGCAGTTATGATGTCCACGGCTTCTCTGCGGCCTTGAAGCACGGTATCAAGAGAGTCTTTGGAGATAGGAACTTCCGAAAGTAGGAGATTGGGAGCGATGAGAGGATCCTGTCCCAGAACTGAACGAAATGTTAGCATTCGAACGGTGAATCATAGCAGCCAGTTTCCTTACTCCTGGTATCGTCTGTGACCATGGCGGCGCTGGGCATCTTGAATAGAAGGAAAAGAGTAAGATAGGCAGAAGAAGAATGGAATGGGAGGTAGTGCAAGAAAATATGTAATATGTTGTCCTCCTTCGTGCGTTCGTGTGTTGTACAAAGAACAATTGGTTTTCATTTGGTTGGCGGGGTTAATGATTTGGTCAAAATTCAAGTGGATAGTGGGGCAAATTCTGGACGCCCTGCACGCCAAGAGCAGACTAATTTTGCACGTGCACGTACTACCAGGAGTGAATGCCTGGTCGAATCCGCCTACCGTCAGGCAGCATTTCAGGGCTCACCCGTTGGGTCGCGTCCGGCTCGAAGTCAATCCTGGTTCGAGGCTCTGGATACCCCAGCTTCGAATGTCTCGAAACCACGACCGTGCTTTCAGCATTTTGAAGCATCGATGAAACCCACCGCTCTATTCTTCCTCGGCTAGGACTGGAACTGTGGCAACCGCTGAAGATATAATACCAGGTTCTTCCGAGCTCGTTCCTTGAAATCCATTTCGCATATCAATACACAACACCATCCCTCCCCAGACGCAAGGTGAAGGAGCCTTGCCGCCGTGTCCTGACCTCAACTCCACTTCAGACGAACTCATCGACGCAATCCAGTGCCGCGACCCTCATTACTCGAAGAAGAGTTATGTTTACCCAGCCGTGGGCTTCCCGGAAGCGTGATAGGGAGGATGATGAGGAGGCTGTGACCTCTGGCTTCAGCGAACATCGATCTGTGAGGCGCCTTCGATAGATAACCATGTTTGGTGTCAACATGCTAATAATTACCAGAAACGACGTATAGCTGCCCTTCCCCACCGGCAATCTCCAAAGATTGCTCGACACACCTCGCCGACCTTTACCTGGGGCAGCAACTACACCTCACAGCCTGCCCCTCCAACCATAACTCCGGCAGACTCGGACTCGGAGGAAGCTGCTGCTGCCTCTGCAGAACCAAGGTCGTTCTTCTCGCCATACTCTTCATCTCCAACTACGGCTGGGCTCACTCAGAGCGCTTCCCCTTCTCCCTTCTTGGATAGCTTCGAAAGTCAACAAACCACCCACTCCACCCAAATGTCCGATGCACTATCTTATAACGACGACTTCGAGATGACAGACTCGATCCATCTTTCCCCAGGTCCATTCCAGAACGACCATTCTCCTAGCATCTCAGGCCGAATTCCAACTCCGATACATAGCTCATTTGCTCCATTCATTCGGGCTGAGAAGGCTTCGGTTCGTCGTGAAGGTGATTTCGCGGACGACGAGGCATTGGTGGACAGATTTCGTCGAGGCAGAAGGCTACCCAGTCCTATTAGCGAGGGCGAGACAAGCCCAAGTGTTATTGTTGCGGGTTTCGGAGACATGCAGATGGAAGTCGAGTCTTCTTCACAACCAGAGCCGGACAAAGAGACACCAACAAAGAAGGGACATACTAGGTCGAAACACAGCCTCAGAAACTGGACTGGATTTGGCTCAGAACTAAATGGCGGAATGAAGAGAAGCTTCAGCATGGGTTACCGAGCAGATTGTGAGAAGTGTCGCATGAAGGTTCCTGGCCACTTCAGTCACATCATCACCTACTAAAGGCGGACGCTTTTCGCATGTCTCTTTTTACAACTGATTTGGGCACTTTAGCAAGGCGTTTTGGGGCATGGTAGTGCGGTAATACGAATGGCGTTTGGTTTTGGCTTGAGCGATGCAGCTAGTCTTTATTCTTAATGCCCCGATATGTACGAAAATGGAGAGAAGATTTCACCCTCTACATTGCATCTTCTGCTAAGCCGTCAAGTCTCAGGGCTACGAGGACTTGTGCTTACAACTAGAGCTTCACTCACTGTCGAAAACCAGACTATCTGTACCTCAAGCTAATAGTCCAGGGGCAAGTGCTTCCTGCTGTATCTCGGGTCCACAACTTTGATATGCTATATTGATGCGATCTTGGGAGACTTCTGGCAAGGAAATGGACTGACTCACTACTCAACACGAAAGGTTTCTATCGTGATGAGCAACACATACTGTATTACTTTCTTTTGCGAGGTAGGCACGCTCACGGCATTCCAACAAGACCCAAGAAAGAGATCACCAGGAACCCCACTAACCCTGGGGAACAAAGCAATTTTATACTGCACGTAAGCAGGCCTACCCTAGATCTCACATCCTCATCCCCACACCAGCTTCCTGTTCCTGTCACTTCTCAAGAAAAAAAGCATCATCGCATCCCGCTGAAGCTATGAACCCGCATACCTCTCTGCAAACGAGCGGATCTCCCCACCCAATAACAACACCCCGCCTAAACGTTTACCCGAGCACAAAAACATCCAGAGTTTGTTGCACATCTCATTTCCGCCCTTTTCTGCCCTCAGCGTCGCGAAAGGGCGGAAAGGGCTGAAAGGGCTGAAAGTCGTCGATCTTCCGCTGCAGAGCTGGGCGCGAGGGCGTGCTGACGGCCGGCATGATGACATGTCTGCTGCGACTTAGGCGGAGGGCGATCAGGAGGGCGGACATGCCTCACATCCACGCCCTGTTCATGCTACCGTACCATGCTTACCGGTCTCTGAGCCTGAGGTGTGTGAGTCTGTCTTTGGGACGATGAAGTTTTGATGCAAGTCGCACTTTTCCCCGGACCGGGAAAGCTGTGTTGCTTTCGGGCGAGGAACCTGGTGCTCGGGAGAGGGCGAAGCTGGCTGTGAGTTGGCCGTGTGCTAAGTTTGGCGATAGGGGAACTCTGTGGCCTGGGAGAAGGGGAGAAGGTTCTGGGGTGGAAAGTTACATGGCGATACCTATTGCAATTAAGAGAAAGGGGAAGACACGATTTTCAGATTCTAAAAAGTGATAATGCAAAATACTAGGTGGGAAAGAGGAATCTGAATATAGTTCTCGTAGGAAACGGTACTACCGAGTAGCTTCCTCGAAGTCAAGTCAAGCACTCCGGAACCATATCCCTTCTCCCACTACATAAATATTGAATCACGAGGTCGTTCATCCCATGAAATACCTCTCAGATTTCTGTTGCTCATCGTCCGGAAGAGGGTTCACACTTTCTGGGTAGCCAGTTTGCGCATCACTTGGTTCCATATTCTGTTTTCGGACCGGGAGATGGGCGGAACGTCTCGTTCCAGCATCACCACACAACACCTAGTCTACTTCCGTCCAACGCATATTCAGCTCTCTCATGCGCCTAGGACTTTTTCCACGAATGCTTATCCCGGTTGCTGGCGCCCAGATGATGCGGAGGCTTTCCTACGTCGCCATAGATCTCATTTCGAGGTAGCAGTTGGGCCAAACTTGGGATGGCGTTGCCCGATACAGCTTGCCATGTCCATCTTTGGGTTCGGAACTGAGTAGTTCTACATGCGCCTAGAACTCTCGTTTCTTGGATTTGGAATCTTTAGGAGAATCTAATGCCTGTAGTTTCCGACCGGAGGTAGATGCTCATGCCCGATGCTTGTCACTTTAGATAGGCACTTTACCCTCCGTACCATTTGCATGCAGATGCACCTTTTTCAGCCGGCCGATTCGTAGATTGCCGCGCATACTTCCCAGCATGCACGATATTTGCTCGTTATTGCAAACAAACGCCTTGCTTGGATCAGATCAATCAATGTTATGCGCCGCCAACTTGTCTCAGTTGTCTTTGGAATATGGCACAGCATAGCCTCTTCGACTTCTCATGCTCTGCTCCCTGTCTGACTGTATCCATTAGGAAATAACGGTGAGAAGCTTCCGTTGCGATGAGCATCAAAAGTTACTTTTCGTCTCGGCCTTATCAGCTCGGTCACTTTAAAGATATCCACTCTGCAACATCTTGCTCGTCAATCACTATTTTGTCTGAGCACTGTGCCGCAATGGAAAGACACACTCCGCTGCGATATGCAACAAAAGATACCTTCATCGTGTTCTGGTCTAGTCCAAGCCAAATATTGACAACTACATCCGCGAAATCAAAGTAAGAAGGTGATATCGGGGAGGAGAACTACCGAGAGCTTCAAGACTCAAGGGTTCTCATCGGTTTGGTAGCTTCTCATACTAGCTCTCAGGGTATGCTCCCTCCGCGGTTCAATCATCTGACTGTACCCCACTTGTCCCATGTTGACTTTCGACTCCAGAACCATGGATCTGATATATCTCATGAATCATCACTTCACGTATCGGGGAGCAAATCTCGCCTCCTTTGCCTCCGTACGATAAGCAACAAAACTTCTGTTACAATCGATGTGAATATTCATTGATCATCATCTGATCTCAAGTTGCTTTCGCCGTTTACGTTTCGCGGGGTTGATACCTGAGATATCGTCCCGTTGCTCGGAAGGGAAAAAGTACATCCGCAACGACGTGCAACAGAATTGTTTCTTCTCTCCCTCATTGGTGTCAATCGCTACAAAGATCCTCAAGGATTGCGATCATCTTCCGCTGCAGCGTCACCAATTCGCCTTCGTCAATCGTTCCTTTCTCGTCCTTTCGATCATGTATTCCAATCATTGGATTTGCCTCCTTCCCAATCGGTCTGACCAAGTCTGACCGAGTTCCAAAGAAAGGAACTCCAAGGCTTCTCAACTTGGCAGACATCTCTTTTACCATCTGCATCTGAGCTTTGTAAACCTTCATATCAAAAGTCTCGAGCTCTTTGGCATGGTTATCGGAATGATTGCTGGTAAATCCAGGTGTGACGGCACCACCAACTGCCTTTCTGGGACATGTTAATATGTAGCTTGTACATTGGAAAACGTGACTTACAAGACATCATCGAGTTTCTGCTGACCTTCCTTTCTTGCCTTTTGCTTCTCGATCAAGTTCTGTCTCCCATACCACCACTCCTCCTCGTGATCACGCTGGTTCTTCATCATCTAGGAGTATTTATTAGCTTGGAAGTTGTAGTCAATGAGATAGGGACAAACTTTTCGGATGTCATTGAGAATATTCTCATGCTTCGCAACTGTTCTCATAACACATTTTAGACCAGCCGACCATTCGGTGATTGTAGCTGGATCAACTACATTCTTCTGAGGCAGTGGTTCGGTCGGTGTTGTCGAGCGGGCAATAGATGACACCTGCTCAGCGGCAGGAGCCCACGATTGCGGCAGCTGGTGAAAGTGAGAAGGAAAGGATTGTGGTTGGCCATATGCGGCAGGTTGATCCTGTTGCGGCTCATTTTGGGGTGCTAGGGAAGCAAGGGTCCTCAGAATTGACGCCAAATCTGGCTGAGCCTGCTGGTCGTTGGAGGCCATCTCGATAGTGGACTCCTTTAAACCAGAGACAAACCAATACCTGAATTCAGAAGTCGTTCTCAGGAAGAGTAATGACTAGCACAAATAAGCAAATGAATACTAGTTCAGCCGTAGGTTGTCTCTGTTGACTTCTCAGATTCCTTGATGTCAAAGAGTGTTGTGATGCTCAAGCTCGAGCCTGAGAGAAGAGACCTGGAGACAAAGGATTTGGCACTAAATTAAGCGACTGCAAGCAACAAAATTCCGGGGTTTTTGCGGCTGATAACAACTATTACGAAAGACTATTCATGAAATAACATACACGCAGATCTAGGTAGGTAAATGGAATTATGTGTATTAAGTATCTTGAAAACATTTATTATTGAATTAGGCGCAATATCATTGGCAGATTGATGCTTACTCTGAGTAGCGGGTATTTCCGTACCGCGCTAA
Organism: Cadophora malorum; assembly: GCA_017365405.1. NCBI lineage: Eukaryota > Fungi > Ascomycota > Leotiomycetes > Helotiales > Ploettnerulaceae > Cadophora > Cadophora malorum. Next base: position 217,182 of record JAFJYH010000008.1, on the reverse strand, counting down.
AATGCATCCATCATCGAACGCCAAAACTTAGAAAATCTCCTGATGTCCAAAGCCTGTTGAGCAAATGTAATAATACCAACCACCACCACCAATCCTCCCTTCTATCCCAGGGCGAAACAATCGTGCTTGGATCATCATGCCACGATCAGCGACAGACGCCACGCGGTTTACCTCGACGATACCACATCAATCCAAAGCACAGCTTCCCTCGAGAAGTCTGCCACCCCGGAAACCCGCACCAGCTCCATCGCCGACAGGAGAGACACCCCAGGAGAAGGTCAGAAGGTTAAGAGCTGCTGCAGATAGAGCTCGAGATGCACAGATTACGACGTTCGACAAGGTGGTCATAAGGGGCCGGGTATGGGCGGATCGTGCACATAAGTTTGTGACGCTAAGTCTGATTGCAGCTACAGGTATGACAGTCAAGATTTATCGGCTGAAATGTGTTTAGAACGATTGGAGCAGAAGCTAATTGGTAACTTGCAGTGGTTGCTGGCGGTGTTACGGTATATGCTCTGGGCGACATGATGATCTACAACCGGAAAAAGCGCGCCCAATTCTTCGAGGAACAGAATGCTATTCGCGCAAACGCCATCTACAAGGCGAGACAGGCTATTGAAGCCGGGACTGCTACAGAAGAGGATATCAAATTCATAAGTTTAGAGGATGAGCATGCTGCCCGATTAGAGGCTTTGGCGCGGGCAAAGAAGGATAAGAAGGGCATCTTTACGAGGGGCAAGGAATGGCTATTCTCTGGGCTTAAAAACGAGGAGGAGGGAGAAGATGTGGGAAGCAGCGAGAGGAGACTAGGTTATGAAGCATTGAGTGAAGAGGACGACTCGCTTGGTGAGCGGGAAAGCGACATCGTGCGCGCAATCGAGGACAAGAAGCTTGCCATTTCAGCAAAGGCCAGGCAGGCTTTCGCGGAGGAGAAGGAGAGGCAGAGGAAGGGTGGCCCCCTGGATCGTATAGGGACCAATTTCGAGGACGAGGACCAACCGAAATCTACAAGCTGGACCTCATTCTTGGGCAGAAGGTGAGGAACGGAGAGGATTTTGGATCTTGTAAGATTGTATCATAAAGGTATCATACGGAAAGAGGTGCTTGCATGGAATGGGCGTTTGTTTGACTATCTCCTGTATAATGGAGGTCGAAATGACCAAATCAACACTCTGCTTGCTGGTTCCTCGGCCATGATCATCATCGGGATGTCTACGTCATTTGCGTGCTATCCTTTCGGAGCTCTGTACTTGGAAGTTATCAATTGCGAGTTGCAAAAGGTAGTCCCGGTCACGTCTTCATCAAGAACGTTTAAAGTGCATCAGCACATCTCAACTCGGCTATTGTGCTGGCATGTCAAGCGACGATTATCAGCTCTCTGCGAATACGAATTAGCCATGCTAGTCCTTTTAGCAAACACTTCAAGCCTTCTTGAAGGAACAAGAGTTCAGCGAGCATGATTCCTAGGGGTTCACCTTTACTTGTGCAAAGATTCTGCTCGTTGAGCATAAAGATATCTTACTGTCTATTGTACTATTAATACATGTCCATTCTTACCTAATCCACATCTATGAACTTTGACGCCCATGGCCATCTATACAAAAGCAGCTCTCTACTAAGAGAGAGACGCGCGCCAGTATATATTACTAATTCGCATTTGCTGGCTTCATTGAATCAGTCACTGGACTCTGCGTCTTAAATCCCGAACCACTATCAACAATTTCCCACTCATCCGGCCTCTCCCAGTATTTGTCATGTGCAGGATGCCCAGACAGAACGCCGCCAAAGTCAAGCGGATCAGCAAAGGTCTGCCATTGAGATCTTCTATCAATCCAACCTGGACCAAGGCGCTCGACTCCGTCGAAATCAAGATACACTCTCCAGTTTCTTGGCAGGAACCGACCTGGATTGACAATGTTGAGCCAGTAGGTATAGAGGACTACCGGCGCAGCTTCAAACACGTATATATACCACTCGTGCGTGAGGATTTCGACACAATCTCTTCCGCAAGAGTCTGAAAGGGCGCTGAGATGGCTGAAGCTTTCCACAGAACGGAAAATTCCACGGACCAGAATGAGGAGAGACGTTCCGTAAAGCATGATGATGAGTGTGCGAACTTTGGAAGTGAGCATTTTTGATTTGACACAGCGGTAGTGTATCAGTCCGACAGTCGCCATGAACACCAGCTCCACTGCGCATTGAAGGACAAGTGAGATGGACAGAAATTTCAGCCCGCTTCGTAGCTTGGATATATCCTCCCCTGCTGATGCGGATCGTACTGCTCCTACTGCTGTCAGGCTTTCGACTGCAGCGCCGAGATAGATGAAGACAACAACAACTCTGTTTGGGTGGAACGGTGCGTGCATTGGAAGTCGGAACATGAGGCGTCCGAGAATGTTGTATTCGACGGCAGAGTAGATTGGAGGACCACCGAGGATGAGAGCATTTTGTGCAATATAGAGGTTTTTGTTTCCCGGACTGTAAGATGATATACATCTCATTATCCACTTTATATGAATTAGCTCTGGAGTCCAAGAAATTTGCAGTCCGAATCTCGAGCTCTTGATGGAATTCAAATAACTTGGATCTACCCAGAATTTGATGGGGGATAATACTTACGCCAGCAGTAAATACGGTTCCAGCCCAGATAATGAAGAACATGACCGTCCAAAAATGATAGCGACTACGGAATGGGTTTCGTCAGTGACTTGACTTTCGCTTACGCGACAACACTTACAAATTCTGCCATGTATGCAAGGCGAGAGATATGCCAACTAGTATGGCGAAGACAATTGGAAGGGCATGATTGACATCGTATGAATAGTAAGAAGTGATTGTGTCCGACATGATTTCTGCCATGCAAGAATATGAGATAGCCGAATGTTGACTCTGGGGTAAAACGGGTGCTAAGATGAAGCGAAAGGCTTGATTTGAAGATCTGAGAGTTCTGATGACATAGAATGATGGCTTCTACTTTCGTATATATATTCATTCCTCGATCTAGTCTTCTATGTGAAGAACTGTAGGCAGTAGACATACAGCGCTACAAGCAACTGAAAAGGGTTAGCGTCGGCAGCCAAGTGAGGCGCATCGGCCGTCGGCGAATGTCAACAGGCAGAGCGGACAGCTGCACTGCAATGGGTATTTCACGATTGAAAGAGTGTGGCTTGGAATGACTGAGCTGTGCTACAGAGATACTCTAATGCGCTGTGTGCTCAGGTATCTGTCACAGCTGACGTAATGTGGTTTTCCCCGTGTGCAGTTGCAAAACAAAACGAAGTTACCAGGCGGCGAAATGCACTACATTGGGCACGGTATCGAAATGGACAATACATATCTAAACCCCGTCTCTCCGATGTCCTAAAGCATTCCGCGTACTTTTCAGGCAACTGCATTGTCTGCATACGGCTGCACAATAAGGAAATTGATTTTATCGAAAAGAGTGGCATGGTAGACGGGCAAGCTGCGAATAGCACCATATGCGTCCTGAGTCCGGGCCTGTGAGTGCGTTGATCTCGTCCTCAAATACTGGAGCTGAATAAAGTAATAGAACGCCGATTTCCAAGCGGAGATGGTATGGCAACACCACTTAGGTTGCCAAAAGCCCTCGTCTAACGATATCAGAACGGCACAGACTTGCTCCTGCCGGTACAATCGGGCTTGGGCAAGCAATTTTGACGAACAGAAGTGCAATGAGGTTCAATACCAAAAGCCGAAGATAAGCCCTGCTTGAGGTAAGATTATGCCTCTTTCGGAAGGGACTTCTCGCTACGGACCTTTCCTGGCTCTGAGGGCAAGCTTCTTGAGCTTTGAACCGGCCAATTCTTACAACTTCAAAGGTCTGACTTTTCTCAGATGCAGGAAACACCCAGTCTTTATGAAGGTCGCATCGCTCTCCATCAGCTAGCCTGGTCCAGCATCGGTCATCCATATGGCCATGACGACTACACAAGGAAATCGCTGCCGCAGACAGGAAATTGAAGATATGCGAAAAGACGAAATGAAAATTTGGGATTGGAATCGAACACTTCTTCTCAACAAATGCATTCTATGCGACCCTGCTTGACAGGCGACTGAACTCACTGCGCCATTTGTCCATAAAGTCCAACGCCAGACACATGCAAGAATAACCCATCCTCCCTAGAACAATCAGTCAGAAAGCAAGCCGTAATCATAGCCAAAGCACTGCACCCCCACCAGACCATCGGCGCCTGGATATTATATCTGGTTGTTTAGGCCGCCTCCCTCCATCTCCCCATTTTCTAACACCTCCATCTCAACTTCCTCGTCCTCATCATCATCGTCTGAATCTTCAGCCTCAACCTCCTCCTCGTCATCCTTGAACCCACTCTCGATCTCAAGCTTCCTAAGACGCTTCCGCATGTCATCTCTTTGCCCATCTTGCCATCTGATCAACGTAGCTGGGGCGTGCACTCTGAACCCGTAGATGCGAGGAATGTATCTGTCGGCGCTTTTCGCGGGGATCAGTGCGGGGTACACTTGGAAAATGATATTGTGGAAAGAGGTGCCGAAGTACGCGCCGTCGATTGCAGAGTGGCGAGATGATTTAGGGTTGTAGATGTCTTCGCATTTGGCACAGTACAATTTTACTGCCTTAACATTTGGATTGTCTGACTGCCCCATTGGGAGGAGGGGATGTGATTTGCACATAACTCGGGGACATTTGCCAAAGTCTGCCTTCTTGTACTTGTCGAGCTGATAGAAAACTGTCAGTAAAGCTCGATCCAACATGCGCTAAAATCAGGTTGCTACACACCATTTTGGCCAGACCCCTTGTAGTAACAATATATCTAGCATGCACAAGTCCATACAGATGCCTCGCAGACTTCTCGATTGTCTCCCTCATCTCATCATCGCAATCTAGGTCAAAGACGTCTGTAACAAGGTCTAGGGCATATTGGTAGTATTGAACCTCGGTGTTCAGGCCAGTGAGGTTGAACCGATCGGTGAGATAATCTTCGTCGATCTCGCAGAAGTATTCATTTCCACGAGACGATATGAACTGTACACGAATTTGTCAGCCGTGGGTTTCTTGCAAAATCATGCCAAGTAAGTACGCAAATAGCAAAAGGTCCTTCATCTCCATGATGCACTTGGAGGCCAAAATCCGCCGAGGAATTCGAATCTGAATCGCTCAAATCGGAACTTCCACTGCTGATCCAACCACGTCGCTGTAGACGAGCCCCGAGCTTGCTCCAACGAACACCCATGTCTTCTTCGAAGTTCGCGTTATCAGGATTTTCCGAGCTTGAGGGCTCCATCATGTCTATCGAAAGATGCATATTCCGGGTGAATCTCTGCTAGCAGGGAAAGCTGCAGCTGGTCGGCTGGCGGGGAGGGTTGATGCAGGTCGGGTCAAAGAGTGCAGAAGTTGAGAACAGACACGAATCATGGCGAGATTGATATGTAGGTTTTGGAAAGGTGAATTTTGCGGTTTCCCATGAATGCCTTGAACAGCCTAGACGAGGGGTTGCACCTGTGATTGCCGTGGGGTATCGATACCGCGCCCGATAGCAATGAAGACCACATCTTCAATGAGCAATGATCCACGTTGTCTCTCCTTGCGTGTTCCTTCCTCTTCTTCCAAGCCCTCTCTCCGCGCAGCATAAATAGAAACGCGCGGCGCATAGGAAATAAAAGGAAAGGCTGAGGCTTACCCAATCTCTCCAGTAGCTGGTGTAATCGCTATCCGTCTCGCTGTTGAAGTCGTCCATATCTTCGCGTCGCCCTTTAGCATGTGCTCTAGCGGCACCTGCCAAATTTGTAGGCAACGTTGTCCGTTGCTGATCGAGGGGATATCCTGAGCTGGGGTTTGGTGTTGGATGCAGTCAGTTTCGCTTGGGATATTGGGTTTGGACCTGGAGGGGCAATAGGCACGCCTTAGGCCACAACGCTAAGCCCCACTAAGCCTCCTTTTCCTAGAGAGGTCTGTTTACATACTTCGGTTATTGCTAGAAAGGGGTTAGTATGGATGGAAGGGAGCGAAATCCAGATCACAGTCATCGAATGACCACGTAGAGCTGTTTGTACATGATACTCTAGACATTACCAATCAACTTCGAGTCAGGGATCAATAAGCTGCACTTAGTCGCTAACGTGGTAGGTATTGAAAGGTATCAACCACAATCAGCGACGACCAGAAGGTCCCTATTCCAAGACTTTATGATTGTTGTTGTTATTGGTTATGAACTGAGCTCCATCCAACTAATGAACGAAATGGATGCATGGTATGTACGATTACAAATTCAAACATATGAGGATAGCAGCAGCAACTCGACCGCTTCGACAGCAATATACTGATGCCGATGTCCTTTCAATGCGCCGAGGATTTACCATGTCCTCTCCTATTGTGATCCCCATAACGCCTGCCAAATGCCGCGAGGTTGATGGTCTATTGTGTATTTACATCGCTCTCTGTGAGAAGTAGTCTACCGGCGCGTCCCTATCCATCGGACTTCTTGGACTCCGACTACCGCTACTTTGCTCATCGACGTCGCTGCTATTACTTCCATTTGTGATAGAACTATTCTTGGGTCGATGCGGAACCTTCAATCGAGAGCCTTCGAAGAGAAAGCTTGTATTCCCGCGCTCATCCTGAGGACTTCTGAGATTTACCATCTCAAGGGCCTCTCTTAATGTGTCTCCTGTCTCGTCTAATGCGGTCAAGAATCGGGCGAGTTCCTTGCATAATTCCCAGTCCCCTTCATCCTTGGCTCGTGATAGAAGGCGAACCAATTGCTCCGAGCTTGAGCTAAGTTCTTCAAATGTATGAAGGATAAGCAGGTAGCCTCCAGCAGTCTTCAACGAACCTCGTTGAAGAGACTCTTCAAATAGTTCTTGTGGCGGAGGCAAGTATGTAAACAGAGTACGCCATGAGCGTACTTCTGTTTTTCGCGTACACTGAACAACGATATCCAGGTATTGAGGGAAAGATGATAAAAATGAAAGAACGCCAGGAAGCAGTGCATTCTCCGGAGTTGGTTGGTTGTCAACTTCATCGTCAAGAACATTGTGCAAAAGAATTTCTAGAGAATGAGCGAAATACTCCAAGCTCTGGTATCGATGAGCAAGATGTAGAGCAGCTGATGAGTCGAAGCGAGACAAGTGGAAGCGAAGAACCTCTGGAACAAACAGCTGAGTCTGTAAAGAAGTTAGCTTCTTCTATTTGGAGGATTATAAGTACTTACCCGAATGGTGAACCTGAAGAAGGCAAAGTTCACGTCACGACGCTGAATAAGTTCTGGCTCAACGCCAAGCAGGATTCCTTTCCCTAGAAGAACCGAAAGAGGGTAGAAGTCTACCGATATTGACACCAGGGGAGGCAATTCTCGGCCCAATTCTGACGGAGCCGAACGGAGGACATCTTGAACATCTGTCCACACCTTGACATCCTTTCCATCGAAAACCCATAAAGAGTCCCGCAGACCATTACCTTCGTCCCTGTCGAGATGGTTGCCAATTGACGCACTTCCCGTCCCTATCATCCGAGTCGGACTAGACAGAGGCAGGTCTCTCATCAACGTGTAGTATTCCACATTTTGCGCAATGACTCGCATGTCGTACTTGAGCTTTCCTTCTTCATTCAGAGACGGTTGCAGTAGAACCAGTTTGCCATCAACGAGGAAGAGCACGGTGGCAACAGCAACATCTTGGGAAGGATCGCCTTCAAGAAGTTGATCATCTGGTAGTATCCAGCTTAGCCCTCTGACCCGAGCAGGAGATCTGACAATGCCGTGAAATGCAATTTGCCCAACTTGAACGAGTTTTATGGAGCCAGACACTGTCGTGAAAATGTAGTGATATAAAAGATTGTCATATGTGTACACAAGTAACGAATCATCCCCGGATGGTGTGATGAGGACGACTGGCGAAGGTAGCGTCTCGACATGGAGCACAAGTGAGTTATCAAGTGCCGCTTCACGTGAATAAAGGCGTAGCTCAAATGAATCACCAGCCTCAATGGCGGCAACTAGAATATGCTGATGCCAACACATTCCACCTCGGACCTGAAACTCGTTTTCCATGTTTTCATTGACGAAGGTTTTCCATCTGCCACTGTTTATGCTGTAGTGTGCCAGCCCACGACGACCAGCAACAGCAACATATCTACCATCCGCTGAAATGACAGAGCATCGCATAGGCCATTGATCAACAAGGTAGCTGGATGGGATTTGCGCATTGTGCCATAGGGAAGATTCTGCTGAGATCGTGGTGAGATCTGGCAAATCATAGCCACGATATACCATTATGCTTGACGTGGTCTGAAGCAGGGTTCGTGAAATATTCGCTGACGCATAGCATCCAGTAACAGCGCTCCGAGCCATTTCCAATGCCCAGATACGATCATCTTGTTGGCCTATGATGAGAATCTCGGACCCGCCTCCCAGCCAAGTGGCTTCCTTGACTCCTTCCAGCCATCCTTCTGCATGCTCCTCCGATATTCTCTGATCGGATCCAAAGCTTGTGGCACCTGGCTTTCCAAACACACTCCACGTGGCCCAGCCATTCTCATAGCCAGCAAAAAGGTAATATCCATCAGGAGAATAGGATAAACAAGTAATACGACCTGAAGACTGCCCAGATACGGAGGCCCTATGCACATGGGACGCAGGTATATTACCAACGTAGTCTCTCGCTGTGTAGACTTGGATCGTCCCGTCCACGCAGCCGATAGCAACCAGAGAGAATCTTGCATTTATGGCAGCTTTCACTGCATTGCTTGCAGGTGAACTGGGAGTGTGAAAACAGTAGCCCCTGAAAAGTTTGGTCGGAGCTTCTGGATCTTTTTGCTGGGGCAATCGCTGCACCGCATAGCCTTTGCCATCATTGGTTATCCACGTTGAGAGGTTCATCGGTCTATCATGGATCATCTCGATTACTGTGGTCTTCTTTGGAAGCCAATCCATCCGACTGAAGAGTTCCGTGCTCGTTTGGTTTCCAGCGCTATCAGGAGTCCACCGTATACATTGCACTGCTGCGGGCTTCTGGGTTGCAACAACCAGTTCATCGTCGAGCGCGATCGCTTTCCCAATTCCGGCATCAACTTTGATTACCATTCGAAATCGTACCGAAACTTCCCGTACCCCGCCACCCTCTCCAGGTCCCCATAGGATCCTATCTCCCCCTTGACTCCGGGCTCCACTGAAATTACTCTGTCTTCGGGTCTGCCCACTAGTGTGATTCGCGAAATGGGGTCGGTACACACGGGCATCAGGATCTGTAGCTAGAGTATATGTAATGAGGTACCCCGAAGTCGTCTGTACAACGAATATTGCAGAGTCGGGGCGCACGAGGAGGGAAACGTTGGGGCCGTAAGTGCTCAAGGATTTCCTCGACCGGACTACCACGGCTAGTATGGCAGTTGGCTGTGCATGACGTTAGCGGTGTGCTTGCCCAAGTGCGAGATTACACACCTTGGTCTGCCAAATGGTTAATGAAGTGGACGTTATGACAGCGAACAGATGTCCCGTCCTCGAGATCTTCAGTGATAGCAGCGGTTCCTTCCCAAGCAATCCAGATATTGAAGAGTCATGTCCGGCTGGCCGCGAAGAGAGGTGCTTTTGCGTATCGTGTTCAAGAGGATGGATTCCTGGGGTCATTGGCGTTACTGGTGTTGACATGCCCGAGGGTATCTCGTTTTGATTCTCATCTTCCACTTCGGACCCATTGCTTGGAGCATCTACCAGCGATCCGCTGCCCTCGGTCGTCTCGCGCGACTCCGCATCATCGTCGGATTCCAGAAAGCGGTCCCTGGGAGCTTTTCTATTGCTGGCTGCATATACCCTCGGGGCTCCAATCGGCCAGTACATGCCGAAGAGCTGGGCTGGCACATCAAGGCAATGCGAACGAGAGCAGCCGAAGCTCTAATCTGTATCTTCGTGATGCATCTTGGAGAAGCTGGGGATAAGAATAAAGTGATGTTACCTTCTGCTCAAAGTAGACCACCCGCATGCGGGTAAGTGCCGCACTAGTGCACAGGGGTCCCACGAGCCATGGGAGGCGAGCTACGAGGTGAAGGGTCATAATACAATATACAACGTATCCGGTATTGTCCATTGATTCATTCCAACAATAATTACCTTGCGAGTCATCGTCTGTGTTTTCGCGCTTATTACCCAGTGTATAGAGCCTCGGTGTCCGTTCGACAATTTACGATGTACCACTGAACAGGCAACCATCCACCAACAAAGGGCTCGATATCTCGATTTCTAACCACATTTGCGGCTCTGAGAGCTCGATAATAACCATCTAACTTCGCATTATCATGGCACCACTTCGCGCGCGTCAGAGTATCTCCAAAGACAAGTTCTCGAGCTACTTCGGCAGCCTTCGGACGATAGCCTATCATGATCCCTCATCTCGAGGAGTTGGTTCTCATGGGTATGTGCTGCTTTTTATGGCCATTTACTCAGACTGTTGCCTATGTTTAATTCATTGTATCTTTACGCTTGCAGTCTTATTGTCCTTAGGGTCCATTTCACTCTTGTTTGGACTGTATCTAGTCACGTGTGGGTCCAGCGGTGATCAGATAAGAGTGATTAGGTAGCAAGGCTGCAATTGGCAGCACCAGCTTTTCTCGGGATACAATGCTCTGGCTTATGCATTTCATGTCCGTGGAACCGTCAGCTAATGTTATTGTAGCATTCGATCAATTGCGTGGAATCCTCTAGGAACGTTAATAGCAACAGGCGCAGACCGGACGCTTCGAGTGTAAGTTCCTTTTTTCACTAGTTGGAAGCCCTTCTAAGTTGACAATTTCAGCTGGAATCCGGAACGACAAAATGTGAAGTACTCCACAGAACTCAAAGGCCACACAGCTCCCATCGAGAAAGTAGCGTTCAATCCCGTCAAAGATGCGGAGCTGTGTAGTGTCAGTAGTGATGGAGTTGTGAAATTCTGGGATGTCCGAACCAAAGCTGTGATAAACGAGATCAAGGGGCTTGGTGATGCATTCACTCTTGCGTGGTGCCCTGATGGAGAGAGTTTAATAGTAGGCAATAAGGTAAGTTCGGCCAGCTATTGTTAAGCAAAACAACTACTCGCTTCGCACCTTATAGCAGCACTTCTAACGCAACATTTAGTCCGATAATCTCTTCGTTCTATCACCCACTCAATCCACGCCAATTACTTCTCACCAACAGTCCATACAGACGAACCAGATCACATTCTGTCACAGCGGCAAAAAAATATTCGTGACGACAGGGGAAGGTAGAATCAAGATCCTCTCGTACCCAGAATTTGAGCCAATCTTCTACTCAAAATCTGACCCTAGCAACGCATTCACTCTCAATGGCCATACTTCGTCTTGTATCTCTGTTGACTTACAGCCAACGGCTCGATTTCTTGCCACTGGAGGATCCGACTCGATCATTGCACTTTGGGATACCACAGACTGGATCTGTCAAAGGACGCTAATCGACATGACCGGACCTGTCAGGAATATATCCTTTAGTTTCGATGGAAGCTTCATTGTTGGTGGAAGTGAGGAGGGATCAGGACTCGAGATCGCGCACACTGAGACTGGCGAGTATGTTCACAGTATCAAAACAGCAGGCTCTTGCCCAGCTGTAGCTTGGCACCCGAGTAGGTACTGGCTGGCCTACACGGATCTTGGAAGTCTTCGAATTATTGGAGTCGATCCTGATAGAAAGTAACGCATGTACCTTTTCACAATGCAATACAGGCAGATAGAGTCTTGTAAGATACCTTTCCTACTGTGTATCATAGCAATGGTAATTGGAGCCGAGACCGTTCCCTTTACGAAGTGGATTTGGATCCCAGTAGTTCTATTTATTTAACCACTTTTCAAGTCATCAGAAGAACCGGAAGAGCTGCCAAGTTGAATCATACAAACAGTAGTCAAACAAATTGATCAAGCTCTACCAGGACTCGGCAAAGGCCGTCATTACCCGATCAAATGAACCAGCAAAAGTTGAGAGGCTTGCTTTTGCCTTCACGATTCTCGTAATTTTCGAAAGCTTTTAAGTTTCCTAACAAGACGCAGCTAGATACGTGTAGATCTCCTGGAAGGGGTTTTGCTACTGTATGAATCATCCCAGAACGCTCTCTCTCTCAAGGAGCGGCCAACTGGTCACAAACTCTACTGTACTGGTATCCAATGATGCGGCATTTCATTGTTGACGGAGCCAGGAAGAAGCCACGTTGTTGAAATACGGTTTGTGTACTCGCATCGATTGTCCTGCAAGCAGCAACCTCGGTGATCAGATAGTTCCATGGCCTTTGTCCAGGCAAACCAGGCCTCGTGGCGAGACGTCACCTTGGGCTTTGGCGCTGGATTGGGTAAGCGAGGGAAGGGGGTGGAAATGGAGTCGGCTTGAATATTAGGCCGATTGAGGGTGGGTCGATCCAAGCCTGCTCAGAGTCCACACGATTTTCACCGCCCGAGATTGATTGGTAAAAGCTCTCCGCAAGGCTGAGCTAAGTGGCATCAAGTTGATGCATGTGTTGCAAGAGCGTGAGGTCGAGGTTGTCGAGCTTACGGAATCAGACTCAGATTCCGCTGGTGCCTGGGGATTAGGCCATTCTACTGCACCTTTGACTTCCACTCCTCGTCGTTATGGCGTTGAGGTTGCATCAGCCGTGCCGTCTGAATCACAGCTATGTACATGGGATGCTTGGGATTGAGGAAGATGTGTGCATACAATACTTGTGATTTGCGCCAGTGACACTGCCACAATAGAATTACCACCACAACCATACCCGTTGGCAGCGGGCAGCTGCTCAGGTGGACCCTGGGCACACTACCTGTACTACACTATCGACCCTGGTCTTTACTATCTGTGGTATGCTGCACGTTCAGTAAAACTAAAAGCGCCCCAGACCTTCTTTACTTTACTCTATCGCGTTCCTCGCGTTTTCACTCAGGCCACCATCCATTTCTTCCATTTACGCTCATCAGCTGCCGATGAATTGATGAGCACACCATTCTCCATTTTATCATTCTCAACATCGAGGAGTCTATTACACTTTACCGAAAGTAGTTGGCTTCATTTGAAGTTGCAAGAGGCTATTTTGAGCACAGACACCGGCCGGCTTTCATCCCCTCTTGTTCCTGAACGCCGGGCTTTATCTGCAATACTCAGATAATCAAGCTCAGGTCCAGCACTGCATTCTGATCAAGAATATCCAGCAAATAGCTATGTGACAGGGACAGCTGGGAATACAGACTGTCAAACTCAAGAGAAAGAATCTTAGTCCAGAAGCGCGCACGGAAGTGGCCCACTACGTCGAGCGGCACAGCGCAATTGGAAGTTGATTACTATTCTTCTAGACCAGTTTCAACACGACTTTCGCAACAACCACCGCTTGGAGATTGATACTCCAGTGGCCAGAACTGGGATTCTGTTCCGTTTTTACAGCAAAGGCTTGAAATATGTCTACGAGCTCGAATACACCACCAGACGGCTACTTCAACGACCTCTCTCGTCCGACAGGGAATGCGGGACGGAACAAACGAGCGCGGAGCCCCTCAGGAGATGGAAATGAAGCAGCGGGCCATGCGAGTGGAGGAGATACGAATGTACCAAAACCAAAGAGAATAGCGTGTATCATTTGTAGGAAAAGGAAGCTCAAATGCGACGGCACGAAGCCAAGTTGCTCGACATGCACACGACTAGGACATAGTTGCGCCTACGACGAAGTACGCAGAAAGTCCGGTCCAAAGCGAGGCTATGTGAAGGCATTGGAAGAGAGACTCAGTAAGTGCTTCATGCTTGCGGAGATGGAACGGCGATTTTCCCATGAGCAAGACTAAATTGATTTTTTCTAGAGCAAGTTGAGACTTTATTGAAGACGCAGGATCCGGTACCTCCAACGCCAGAAATTCCCCAGAGTTTCTCTAATGGATCGGGAAACGTCAGTGGAATTGGTCTCCGACCTGTCCCTGCGAGCGATTTCAACATTTCGAACCCTACAATAAATCTTGGGAGCGGAGCAGATGCAGATCGGTGGGCGTTCAACGGAGAATCGCCTCAACCGCCTATTGATATGGCTTTCACGGCGGATATGAATATGGGCATGGGTTTGGATGATAACACCTTCACATGGGAAATGATTGGGCTTGGTCTGGAAGAGCCCCTGCCTCCTCAAGACACCATTGATGAATTGTACGTCCCCATGCAAAATGACGGAATGTGTGCTCATACTATCTACAATTCAGACATCAGATATATTTCGACAAAATCCATCCCTCAGTGCCCATGATCCACAAATATCGGTATCTTGCAGCAATGAACCTGTACGTGAATATAGTCTTTCTTATATGCCATCCGCCGTTACATTTCGGTTCTGGGGGCAGCGGGTATCGGGTTCTTTCGCTATTGCGCATCATGTCCAGATTCAAATTTACACTTCTCCTGCATGTCTCTGTCAATTCTCTGCAGTACTGCCCTCCAATTGTGGCGAGCCAGCCTATCCCGATTTCTAAACATGTAACGCATCTCAGCTAATGTACTGGCAATCGCACAGAGCACCTAGTCAACGTCCTCCTGTGGCGCTTCGTTATGCTATGTGGACACTTGCTGCAACCGTCGCCGACAAATTTATGGACCTGAAAGATCATTTCTATCACCGTGCTCGCAAGTACATGGAGACGGATGCCCTCAAAGGTCATGGTGAACACATCATTTCCATTGCACATGCCCAGACGCATGCCCTGCTTGCCTCCTACGAGTTTAAGATGATGTCTTTCCCTCGAGCCTGGATGAGCACAGGAGCTGCTATTCGAATGTGTCAGATGTGAGTGAAATGAACTTTTTCTTTTCTCGATTTTGTATATGAGCTAACACAACCAAGGATGGGATTACATCGACTTGATGGAGCTGGCCTGGATGTAAAGCAATGTCTCCCTGCTCCCCGAGATTGGACGGAACGAGAGGAAAGGCGGCGTACATTCTGGTACGCATTCTGCGAAGACCGCTATGCTAGTATTGGCACAGGATGGCCAATGTCTATCGACGAAAAAGACATCCTGACAGACATGCCCGCTTCGGAAGAGGCCTTTAATATGAGCAAACCGGAGCGCACCCTATCTCTCAACGATTCCATGTCCCCCTCGGGCGCTTCCAAACTTTCGTCGTTTGGTGGTGTTGTATTGATGGCTTGTCTCTTTGGACGGAACTTGATTCATCTTCATCGACCAGATTCCGACGGCAGAGATGGTGATTTGAATGGAGAGTTCTGGAAGCGCCACAGGAATATGGACAATATTCTTCTCAACACATCGCTATCTATGCCATCACACTTGAAGCTTCCGAATGGCCTCAACAATCCTAATATTGTGTTCACGAACATGAATATCCACACATCGACGATCTGCTTGCATCAAGCTGCAATTTACAAGGCAGACAAGAATCATCTTCCCGCATCTATCAGCGCTGAGAGTAAAGTGCGGTGCATTACAGCAGCTAACGAAATCGCAAACATCATGCGTCTAGTCTCTCACTTAGATCTCTCATCTGTTTGTTTTTCTCTTTTCCTTCGCTACACTGGAGGCTAATCTTCAACAGACAAACCCGTTCATCTCCTTCTGCCTATACGTAGCTGCACGAGTCTTCGTTCAGTATCTCAAGAGTCGACCGGATGACAGCCAGACAGCAGACTCACTCAGATTCCTTCTATCTGCTATGAATGCTCTCAAGAGGAAGAACCCATTGACAGAGTCCTTCTTAGTGCAGTTGGATGTTGACTTGGAGGGTCTTGGTATGCGCAATCCAAAGTACAAGTCCGTCTTTGCATACAGTGAAGATAATGTAGGTTTAATCGTATATTGTGAACGCTCATGCTAACAAGAAGTAGCTCGGTATTTCAAGTGCAACAATGCCAAAACTTGGACAAGGTCCCAACGGGCTCCCAAACACCTTTCGAAATGAATGCATATACACAAAGATTCTAGGGGAAGTCCCAATGGGAGACGAAACAAGCCCAAATGGCACCAATGAAAATCAGAATGAGTTCCGGCGCGAAGCAGAGCCGAATTCAGCGGGAGCTTCGAATTCGAGGAGTGAAGCCTTTGGAGATCAAACGAACTGGATGCCACTTCCTGACCACGCAGCTACAGATTCTGGGAACGAAGTACAGCGAAACCTTCAGGGTTTGGCTATCGGCGACATTCATCGTTCAGCAGCCTACGGATCTGGGGACTTGCATAGCTATGGCAACAGTGATAGTAGCAATGGTGCAGATACGGGACTATCTCCAGATACGACACAATCTTCTTCAAACCGGCCTACACCAAATGCCTCAACACCATCAGATTCGCGGCCAAACCTAAAACAAGGACAATCTAATTCAGGAGCTGTATCTTATGAAACCAGTCCTGCTTCCTCACATCAGAACCGGCCTCCTGCTGACAGCCGGTCGATGTCATCCTTCTTTTCGACACAGCCAGACTACAGTAATATACCATCGACCGGTATGACCCCAGACTTCAGCATGCCGGAGACACCTGGTAGGGGCTTTGAAGTCCCACATGGCTGGGAGATGAGCAATCAACCTACGTCAGGGTTGACTCCTGTAGGCGAAGGAGTCTTTCGGCAGTTGCTAGGGCTCGGGCCTATGGATGCAATGTAAGTCACACCGCTCCAAATCCGAATTCAGCACTCAAAGATCTAATAATAAACAGGGACATTGCATGGGAAGGCGGCTCATAGACATAATTCGATTATCTTCACTCAATCTCAATTGTCAAAGGATTCTTGGAAAGCAGGGCAAATATTGGATGATCTGCAATGAATCGCACGCGGCGTTTACATATTCGGGAAAGCACTGGGACGGGGAAATTGCAAACTGCTCTGGAGAAGCAGAATACCTACCATTGTGTAAAAGACTAAGATACCATTCGTTTCTCATTTTGACTAGGCGCAGTATTTACGATTTGTATGTACAACAGACATAACTGGGGCCTTTGGATTGGGTCAGGTCAGGACGGCGAAGGTTTGGATAGAATTCATTATGCAGGATATGATTACGGATTGGGCATTCCCACTCTTGGCGACTGCAAAACTTGGGCGCTGATGGACACATAGAAGAATTGCTACATGACGAATATACTATTTTTATACCACGATCCTTCTTCACTCTCTCCCCTCCATCGTACCTAGGGCTTCCTCTACATGGATGACAGATCGTTCAATCTCAATCTTGCTCGTGCTGCGAAGATACTTCGAACCCATCTCTGACTTCTAAATATGGAAACCCCGCGCATGAGCTAGCACTTCCCATCCAGTGAATGATCCCAGCTCTGGGGAACCGACTAGAGCATGTAGCTGCGAGCAATGTTTAGACGTGGGAGTAAGAGGATGTGTGTGAGGGAACGGTACTTTTGCAAGACGTGACATTGGTGATTCTGCTCTGTTCCCAGTTTCTGGTCGCGAACTTTACATAGACGAATGAGAATAGGAGACTCTCGAGGTAGGAACGTAGCATGCATACTACTATGCATGGATATCTGAGATTAAAAAGAGTTGAAGACATGGTATGGCTGAGACGCGAGCGAGCAAGCAGGCAGACAGACGCGTGAAAATGTGATTCTCCACTATTCTGAGTTCTTCTGCCGCTTCATCTGCACATCGTTCTCTCCTCCTCCGGATTCGACGCCGGGATCATCGGGTGCGTGCAATAGAATCCGAGAGTGAGGTCTTCTGGAAGGGTGTGAGTAGTTGGCGTTGCACAGGATCATGGCTTACCTGAGTTGAAGGCTTGGCCGTATTTGCGCCTATCATGTGCAGCTGGGGCTCCGAAGCCTTGCAGATTGAACCTGGTCAGGATAAGATGGTTGTGATGGCACGAGGATGGGAAAGGAGATGATCTTAGATGAGTCGATTGGAAAACGGGCATTCCGTCCGCGGAAAAGCTGGGTTTGAGCCGTTGGCATGATGCGTGGGTGATTCATTTGCCTCGGCTGGTAGTGTTCACCGTGTTGGTAAAAGAGTGCTTATGATGCCAGTCATACAGAATCTTACATTTTCCATGTACTTGTACTGGTACATGTATCTAACGTCCTTCTTTTGTACATGATGATCTCTGATCTTGGAAAGAATTTCCAGAGCACGGAGACTAGAGTACAAACATGTCTCTACTTGACTCTTCGCTTCCCGTGATTCCTCTCTCGTGCCGTCACAACCCACTTATTTGGTTTCCTAACCTTACGAGTCTTGTAACCTCCTTTCGCCTAAGAAGAATTAGCGACAATTTAGAGTTAATCGGTAGCGAAGCAAGTACTCACAGGCATACCCCAGGGGCTGACAGGATCGACATTACCCTTAGACTTTCCTCTTCCACCACCGTGCGGATGATCAGCTATAAGATGTCAGTATCTCTTGGGAGGTTGGGTTAAGCTTGAAGAGGAAGTCCTTACCGGCGTTCATAGCAAGACCTCTGACGGTAGGACGGATATTCAGCCATCTCTTTCGTCCAGCCTTACCCAGCTGAGTATGTTGGTAGTGAGGGTTGCTGGCTACACCGATTGTAGCGCAAGCATCTCTGCTTACTTTTCGTACCTCGCCACTTTGTAGACGGACGTTGACGTATTTGTTTCCACCGCTAGTAGTTGCATCATCTTTGGAAACAACAACAGCGTAGGTGCCTGCGCTTCGGCAGAAGACGGCACCTTTCCCTTTCGTCGAACCAACGTTGTAGATAATGGTTCCAATTGGAATCATGTGAAGTGGCAGACAATTACCTCTCCAAGCAGTCTTTGCAGCCAACACACCAGGATCCACAAATCCTCCCATACTCTCCAGAAGGTCCTCAGGGATACCAGCTCTGTAACTTTGAACAACATCTCCAGCTCTCATCCCCTCAGCAGCTACAATATAGCTCTTTCTCCCCGTAGCTTCTTCATTGAGCAATGCAATGTGCGCAGTTCGTCCTGGATCATGCTCGATGCGCTCAACAGTATGCTTTCCGGGAGTCATTCGCTGGAAATCAATGGTCCGTATCCTTCTTTTGTGTCCACCACCACGATGTCTGATTGTCACTCGCCCACTGTTGTTCCTCCCTCCCTTTCCATGGCCCTTCTTTGCAAATGTCAATGCCAGAAATGGTCTCCCCTTCCATAGATGGTCGTTGATGGGACGCTTCAGATGGCGTACACCTGGAGTTCGAGGCTTATATGTCCGCATTTGAAATGTAGAGCTGGTCTCAACTGTCGGAGGTGGTGCAAACCCTGGAGTTGCTGCTGTTTGCGAAGTAGCCTCCGCCTTGACGGGGTCAACGGCTGTAGCATAGTACCGGGGAAGTGTATTTCGTATCGAAAGGTATTGACATGAGGTTTTCTGGGACTGCCGCAGCAGTAATCGTGGTTGTAACATAACGGCCAGATTCAATTGACCCGCCCACCAGAGTTGGGTGCCCTGGGATGGTTATATGAGGTTGGACAATGGCGTCGTCGTCCAATATCGAGAGGTCTTAGAATTTGAGGAGCACTAGTGAGCTGTGGCTGGTGAGCGCGCCGGCATTGAGCCACCGCTAGACCTGGTGTCCCGACGGGTTGCTGGCTCGTTGCTAGGCAGGTGCAAGTCAACAATGTGGCCCACCCTCCTCATGAATTCTTCTTTACCTACTACCAGAACTTTGTCAATGCAACTCAAATCAATTGTATGGAATTGCCAAAAGTTCAGTTCGGATATCCTTTCTTGACACGCTTCTAACTCGACCTCTCAACTTCTTTGTCGCCCTTACATCACGCTTTTCTCGCGGCATCCAAGTTTGCCTTGCATTTTCTCGCAGGGACCCACAGTCGCGCCAAGCCCAGCCCATAACAGAGACACCTCCAAGCTCCCTTGCCCAAGTCCTCGTCTTCTTCTCGACTTCATACCTCTTCTTCCAAAAGACAACAACAACCCTCCTACCAATCCGCCTCCAATCCGAAAACACGTCTTTACTTCTTCAGTCCCAGCCATCTCAAGTGTTTCACGACGCATTTGAGTACCTGCGGACGCCCCTCCATCAATCTCAGTCTGCCCATCAACATTGTTGATATCCTACGACCAACTTGTACCTCGACATTTCCACCCACCCTGAGCTCTCCTTGGGTCATACCTCATCTCATGTATGTATCCAACCGCCATATGTCCCTTCGATCATTCATTATCGCGTCGTTACGCCTAATATTTCGCCTTCAAGACGCGATTATCCACGTTTTATATCGCGTTGTACTGACCTTGAATCAGATACCCACACCCAACCTCCACTCCCTAGGGGACCTAATTATTAATACAACGAAACACGATCATGCCTCCCGTAAGTGGACTTGTACGGAAACTATTCTTGTTCCCAGGCACCTTTGGGTGTTTTTCTGCATACTGACTCTTCATACAGAGTAGAGCAGCTCTTGGCCGTCGGGCCGTCACCAACGAGAATGACGAGAACAGTGCAGTGGGAACAACACGGTTGACACGATCCAAGTCGGCTGCGTTCAGTGAGGACTCTACGAGTGGTGCAAAGAAGCCCCTTCAATCAAAGAAAGCTACAGCCAACCAACCCCTTCGAAAGCGTGCCGCGTTGAACGATCTTAGCAATGTGACCAAGGGAGAGATTGTAGAAGGCAAGAAGAATGTAGGAAAGGGGGGACTGGTATCGAAAGCTTCTCAACCAACTGGTGTCCAAAAGAATTTGTCCCGTACAAACTCGTCGAGATCAGCGTTAAGCACGAAGGATACAAACAAGAAGCCTGAGCCAAAGCGTACCGGATCTGGGGTCCTCGCAGGTAAGCGGAAGACTAGCTCGACATCGTCAAACACCGCGTCAATCAAAGAGGAGACCCCAGCAGAGGATGAGCAGCCATCAAGAAAAAAGATCCACATTGAGGAGAAGATCACGATCGAGGAGTCGTACAAGGAAAACATTCTTGAGCCTGAGCTGGAACCCGAGGTTGAGGAGGAATCAATTCCACAGCAATTCGCCCAGGGTGTCGAGGATCTGGACAGAGAAGACTTGGATGATCCCTTGATGGTCGCTGAATATGTTGTTGAGATCTTCGAGTACCTGAAGAAGTTGGAAGTTGACACAAAGCCCAACGCCGAGTATATGGACCATCAAGAGGATCTCGAGTGGAAGATGAGAGGCATTTTGGTCGATTGGTTGATCGAGGTTCACACGCGTTTCCACCTCCTGCCTGAGACTCTCTTCTTGGCCGTCAACATTATCGACCGCTTCCTCTCCACCAAGGTTGTTCAACTTGACCGACTTCAACTTGTTGGTGTTACTGCTATGTTTATCGCGTCCAAGTACGAAGAAGTTCTGTCTCCCCACGTCGCCAACTTCCGTCATGTCGCCGATGATGGCTTCTCAGAGGCTGAGATCCTCAGTGCTGAGCGATACGTCTTGACTGCGCTCAACTATGATCTGAGCTACCCAAACCCAATGAACTTCCTTCGACGTATCTCCAAGGCCGACAACTATGACATTCAAACTCGAACACTTGGGAAATATCTTATGGAGATCAGTCTTCTCGACCACCGCTTCATGGAGTACCTGCCAAGCCATATCGCTGCTGCTGCTATGTACTTGGCCCGTAAGATCCTTGACCGAGGCGAATGGGTATGTTAAGCTTGCTCCTTCTGCTATTGACCTTGCTAATGTTATGTAGGACCCTACTCTGGCTCACTATGCCGGATACACTGAGGACCAAATCGAGCCTGTATTCAAGCTCATGGTCGATTACCTTGCCCGTCCTGTCACACATGAAGCCTTCTTCAAGAAGTATGCTAGCAAGAAATTTCTCAAGGGTAGGTTATATCGCGTTTCTTGTCTAGATCTATTCTAACATGTCCCAGCATCCATCCTTACAAGATCGTGGGCCAAGAAGCACGCTTTCAGCCTCGGCGTTGATGTTTCTCTTCCTCTTGACATGGTCGCTCGATAGAAATGACGACGTGACGACATCCGTACATGACCGGCTCTAATTGCTCTCTGGATATTCCGTAACAATGCATTACTTGGATGGGACACGAATGGAACTTATGATAGACAGATGACTTTCTTATGGACTCTGATCTCTATCCCTGTACATCTTGCCGGATCATCGATCTTGCGCTGGACGATGTCCATGGGTGGACGTTAGTCTTTTCTACAGAGTTAGCTGCTGGTGCTCGCTGCATTTCTATCTTGCTTTTCCCGTCGGCTTGGCGTTGTGCGAATCGTGGAAGTCTGGAGTTTGGCTTCTTTTGTTATTTCTGTGCAGGACTTTTTGTCTGAGTATTGATCAGTTGCAGAAAAGTCCCTGCCACACACTTTGCCTTTGCTGGGAGAGCTACACAGGCTGAGGGTTTCCGGAGTAATGGAGGCCCCTTGTAGATATTCACCAACAATAAAATGGTACTCGAAATTTCAAATCAAACCTATCCGGTATAAGAGCTAGTTGTGAGATGAAAACAAGCTAGGATCCATTCTCACTTCAAAGCTTCAACTACTCGGTATAATTGTGCTGGTTGCTATGGTCGATCATAAAATTACGGTAAAAGCCAGTCAAGCAGTAAGTCAATTGGACTGGAAGAAGTTCCCAAGCTATTGAGTATTGGAGTAGAGTGAGGTCGAGTTGGGATGCATCGAAAGAGAGGCTACCCTTCGTAGAGCGAGTCTACCTATGAGCAGGAATTCCAGAATTAATGACATGTGAGCTGGAAAGAAGCTTTTGAAACTGCGGGCATACCTAGAAATCTCGCTTTCATCACGTATTGATTCATATTTATATTATTTGAAAAATGTGAGGAAGGAGCTTCTCAAACTTCCGATGTTTTTAGAGATTCTGGGACTCTGCCGGAGGCGACAAGGCCATGAGCCGCTAGCGCCTTCTCGATAAGAGCTTCATCCATCAACAACAGCTCCATCCTGCCACTGCTTTTGTCGTAAGCCCAAATTCTCTCCGCATATTCCACATCCAAGGAGCTGAGGAACGCAGTAAAGATGTCTTTGGACCCTCCTCCATACCTCGCCTCGCTCCAGAACAACATTCGCAGTCGACCAATTCCCTGGGATGGCTGTTCCAGAGCTGGCACGATCAGCGACGACCAATTGAGCAAGATCAGAGCTGTGGATAAGGTCAGGAAAGAGCAGCGAAAAGAGGTAGTCGAACGCGATCTAGATGGATACCGTACGCTGTTCGTGGGTGGTAATGGAAAGCCCAGCGTCTTAGAGTCAGCTGTGAAGCGTGGAGATGTGGTGCAATACATCTTGGTCTTGTTGGACGACTTGCTTGATGGTAGAGAAATCAACCCTCTACTATATAATTTCCTCTTACCAACGAATCACAGGTATCCCAGCACTTGCGAAGGCGCTTTCTGAGCACCCAGATCCATATGGTCCTCTAGTACCCCTCCTGTCCCAATCGAATGACCCCGAGAGCCCAATACCATTGCTCACATCGACTGTTCTCACAAGCATGATCGCTGGTGCTCCAGCATTCTCGAAGAAGGAAGCCGCTGCGATTCCCCGACTATTCACATACCTATCGACGTTGACATTGGTCACTGATGGAGGCTTGCAAGATATCGCAGTACTGGAATACTCTGCTTTACTACGCAGCAAGAAGTCGAGACACATGTTCTGGGAGCAGAGACGGGAGACAGTTGGTCCTTTGGTCAGCATTTTGAAAGCTGCGGCTGGTGTCTCAAATGGCGATTCTGCTTCAACCCTGTGGAGCGGTGCTGCTAGCATGCGAAGTGGGATTGAGGGCACTATAGGTGGTGGAGTTGGCTTACAGTTGCTCTATCATGTCCTCCTAGTGCATTGGCAGCTCAGTTTTGAAGGTGCTGACATTGGAGAAGGTCTTGATGAGTATGTCCATTGGTTTATTGCTTTACGATTGAGCTAACATCCAGCAGGGAGTATGATATCGTTCCGCTTTATACCCAGTTGTTGAGATTATCTCCCAAAGAGAAAACTACGCGACTCCTTATTTCGTCCCTCTACAACCTTCTCTCGACAAATCGGGCTACATTGCTGCCTGCTGCTGTTCTTGCCAGACTTCCTGCTCTTCTGCAAAATATCAACGGACGTCATCTTTCGGATCCTGACCTTCTAGAGGACTTGCAGAACCTCAGCGAGATGCTCGACGAGTATACGAAGACTCAGACCACATTCGACGAGTACGCTGCAGAAGTCAACTCGGGACATCTGCGATGGTCGCCACCTCACAGAAGCCCAACGTTCTGGGCTGAGAATGCTCGCAGAATTCTTGAGCATGAGAAGGGAGCACTTCCTAAAAAGCTTGCCGAGATTATGGGCAAAGGATGGGAGCAAGACAAGCAAGTACTTGCAATTGCATGCAATGATGTGGGATGCTTGGTGAAGGAGGTGCCCGAGAAGAGATCTCAGTTGGAGAAGCTCGGTCTGAAGACGAGAGTTATGGAGTTGATGCAGGAAAAGGACGAGGCTGTTAGGTGGGAGAGCTTGAACGCATTATCAGGATGGCTGAGGTACAGCTTTGAGACCAAGTGATGGTCACATTGAAGGGAGTTTGCTGTATTATCATTCGCGAGCAAAGGATATGGGTTGTTCCATGGCTTTTCTAGCTATATAGTTCCTCACTAGCATCTCTATTTAGTGCGTTGATGTTAGAGTAGAGAAGATTGAAATTCTTAAAATCGCATTGATATTGCGCCATGTCCGGATTTACTCTACCAGTCAAGGTTCTCATGAAGATCAGATAATAACACAATAAACGACCAAACGGCAAGCTCTCATGCGGAAACCGCGACCCTTTGTATCGAGCAAGACGCGCGTATAGGCCGGTCGCCGCTTTAGCGGAGTACAAGAAAGTGGCGTCGTTCGTCGTTCGCTCTTTCTTTTTCATCCTTTTTAATAACTACAAAGTCTCTGCCGTTCTCGATCATATAGCCATAAGTTTGAGTCAATACTACCGCAACCAGCCACTCCGAGCTGTAAACAAATTTCTCCTCTGGATCGGTGGGTATTGTGACCCGATTGATGACATCCTTCAAGATTTTTGTGATTCGAAGACAGGACTATGTTTAACGAATGGAGTTGCAGAGGAGGACAGAAATTCATATAGTCTCTAGGCTGAAATTGTTTGCACTTCATAGCTAGAAGACTGCCGCGGTCGTTGAGCGTCCTCTGGTCCCGAAAGACCACTACGGTGAGAAAGCCTGGCAGCTCCTTAGAGTCGTCTCTAATTCTCTTCGCTCGACCAAGCACCGGCTTCTATAGATAACTGAACCCTTCTGACATCCTTTCTCGAGCACACAAACCAACTTAGAATACCTGGAAGAAGGCAACCTACAATGGCTAATATCTACCTTTCAATTTTCAAAGCCTCCGATTGACCAACTCACGCGTCGTACTTTGTTTCGCTATATCAGAATGGTTGTTATGCTCTCATTGCAGACACATTCATTCATCCAAGGGAGTTCTTCCGTTGGCCACATTCCCGAAGCTTTCGAACCTTGTACAATATGGCCTCAGCTATGCCCCCCCAAATATCCCAATTTTATGCCATCTCACTCTCTTCCCCGTCCCATCCCCTCGACAAGCACCCCCTGTCCCTGGAGAGTCCATCCAGTACTTAGGAGAGCCACCTCTGCAAAATCAGTTCTAGTTTTTTTTGAACCGCTGTTGTCTCAACTTCAGAGCTCGGTGAAGTACCGGAAGTAGTATCCAATTGACTCGGGGAGAGTGAGTCAGCGGGAACTATACTTTGTCTTGATCAGCCTTCGCTCCAACTTTTCGAACCTTGGAGCTGCTACGGCCATCATGGTTGATCAAAAGCAAGGACAAGTGCAGGATAATCGGGAGGGGGAGGACGACAACATATCTAAGTCAGCTTTCACGGCAGTGGCTGAGCCTGACCGCGGGTTAAGCAGTGGTTCAAACCGTCATGATATACCTGATCTCGGCCAGTACACACTACTTACTGTTTCGTTATCTCGAAGAGTAATTCCAGCTGCAAGGTTTGATCCACTCGATCTCCCTCCGACAAGAACTTTGTCACCGTCTCCACCTATGGCATTTATATTGTCAAAGACCCAGTTCAAAACACTAAATGTGTCCTCCCTCTGGGCAGGCCACTGCCACTCGGGGGTATGACGGTAGCAGGCATTGGCGACGATGATTCCGACCTTCTCAATAATCCATGAACAGAACCCGTCTTCACTGGACAGTGTGCCAAAGCAGTACCCACCACTATGATAGAAGATGAACACCGGGAGTTTACCATCATTTCGTGTTATTGAAGGGGGTATACATTCGCAAGGGAATGGACTGCTCATCCGTCGAGGCATAGGTGAAATCGCGTGTCTTGATCTCGGCTAGTTGTATGTAAGCTACGATGAAGTCCGCTAAGGCGTCTGGGTGAACTATTACTAGTGATTGTACTGAGTATCTCCCGCGAATTTGATTCTCTGCCCACATTTGTCATATGCTGTAGCTGAGCAGGGGTCACATCAGGAGGTATCTGAGGCCGTGGATTTGCCGCAATGAAGATATTCCAATCTTCCGATACACCACCAAATCGAGAAAAGTCCTCCATTATTGAAATTACCATTCACTTCGTTTCCTTGGAGGCTTGATTGACTATTGGGTCTCATATTTGGGGCTGAATGAAACTATGTAGTTCCCTAGAGCATCAAAATACACAGCTTTACCGAGCTCGGTTATAAACCCCCACACGCCACTTTGCCAAGCAACAACCCATCCCATCTCGCAGCTCCAACGGCAATACACCCAAAATACTCAGCAGGTTTCTAACCCACTAGAAGACATCGGCCCCAGAGAGATGACACTAAAACAATATGGTCTCCCAAAGCCATACTCTCTTCCGTGAAGCTCTTGATCTCCATGTAGGCATCTCCGCCAAAGACTTTGATATAGCAGTTGGAGACCCACCATTTAATCGAGGTGGTATCTTCAGGTGCAGAGTGTGAAGCCGTCGAGTTGAGCTCAAGGCTATGGCTGAGAATCTTACAGTCCCGTTTCGATTGCCTAGAGTAGGTTTAGCAAACGATAAGAATACATCCGCACCACAAGCAGCAGCTTTCTTCAACCCTTCCTCATTCCCAAGCTCGCCTTGAATGGCCGACAATCTTGAATTCGAGGATAAATCTTTGGGAATCTTAGAAGGCGTCCGAAAATAGAGAATTAATGTATGAACAGCTTCCAGCGCAGCCTCGTGAACATCAACCCGCTGATGCCAGTGCCTCCAAGAAGGAGAATATGATACTTCGTGTCTAGCTGCATCGTATCGCTCTCGAATCTTATTTTTCGTCGTTTTCGCGATCTTGAATATCTTGCCAAGTTACTGGCAATCAGTCTGATTTACGTCATGATAATAAGCACCTTCACCGTACCACCTTCTCTGTACCACCTTGTATTTGAGACTGCGACACAGACATCGCCAAGATGGTTTTTGTGTTGCTGAGTCTGGAACGACTTATCGGGTACCCTGACTGCCCAGGAGGCCTTAGCTGGAATCCTTGGCAGTATCAGTTTAGCTACATGGATATTCTTATTGGTGAGTGGTGTGATGTTGAAATGAGGATATGATATAATTAGATATATTTGCCTTGTGGTTGAAAAAGTGGATGGAAGATTTTCCTGCTTCTTCTTCTTCCGTAGAGCCGCACGCGTATAATCATGTTAAATGTTCAAATCGCGATTGAGATAAGAATATGGATCATATGTGCAAGCAACTTTGCTTCGCAGACTAGGATGAAGAACCCCAAAGTGCCAATGGCTAGGCACACTGGTAAAAGGAGGACCTAAAGTTATAGGTAAAGAAGGCTTCGTACAAGTCTTTCCGTTAGCTATCTGAGCCAAGTTCCAAGACTCCTCGGACATTAGGGTAGACTTCCCTGACTTCTATTGTATTCCGAATCAAAGACAAGCAGGTGTCGCTTTTTATTGTGCCAAGTGAAATCAGCTCATTAACCTCTCCGAGTTCCAATGCCAAGTTTTTCCGCGATTTGAATCGCACTCTTCCAAATCGAATTTTCAGGTTGCCAGAGACTCTTTGGCTGCATACTTGAGCCAGCAAGCAATGGCCAAAGGTCCGAGATCAAAGAATCAATGGCGACCTTGAACCGTCCCGGGTATCCATCCTCCATCTGCGCACCATCGAAATCATAGCTCACATCCACAGCCCAAACCCACGGGTCTTTGCCCTCAACAGGTTCCAGTAATGAAGCCATAACCTCCTCATCAAGCATCAAACACATCCCAACGTCCAACCCAGGGCCAAAATCTCCATTCTCCTTCACATCCGCAAAAGCCTTGGCGACATCCGAAAAACCCACACCGTCTAAATCACTATCGTCAACAAATATCACCATCAACCGTTCCGCAACCCTCTCCCGACCAGCACACCCCACCAAACCCCCCTCCAACCCCGCATCGAAGTTCTCTTGCCACTTCTCCCACCTCGCATCATCAGCATACGTCGTACGGAAACATAGATATCCAAAGTCCATGAATCGCTCATCTTCGACAATTTGTACGTATGGGTCGCGCTCGGGTTTGGTCTTTGGTGGGGCGGGGGGAAGACCAAGGGAAATGCGCTCGAGACGGCGGGATTCGGTAAGTTGGGCTGTGAGGACAAGGTCTCGCGCCGAATTATCTGCGAATGACATGTAATTGAGGTCCAATTTGTGTAGAGTCTATGACGAGTTAGTTGAGAAATAGAAAGAGGGAGGGAGGAAGATACTTACGTCTGGAGGTAATTGCTGGATGTCGGAAAGTGTGGCTGACTCAAGCTGCTCAGCGGTCCAGCCTGGTGGAAGGTAGGTCGCCATTCTTCTCCAAACCACTATCTATCAACTTCTCGATGGTCGACTTTGTATAGAATTATAAATGTAGCTTAGTATACTGTGCCGCGCCTTACCAAAGAAAAGACAATGAGATGAGAGCTAGAGCCGAGGCAGCAAGGTTCTTTATCGATTAATCTCCGTAAAAGCTTTTCATCAGGGGATCCTCGATATCCGATGCATTCGCCCCTGAATTTGGAACAAGGATGGTGGAAAAACGGGCTGTGAAGAATGCAATTTCAGCGGCTGCGGGGAGTTGCTATCTGTACATCAAAGCTTATTTCGAGCCCCTCCATAGTTATGTTCTTTGATTGATTTGAGTTCTCAACTTTCTCGACATCCGGAGTTGTGGCATCAAAATGTTGACTCGATTTCCCGTCTTTGGTTTCGTACTATCGTCACTTTTACACTTTGGTATTTTTGCGCAGTTCCAGGTCTTCGAAAATGGAACAGTTGCAAATTCAACAAATGTGGCTCTTTCAACCGCTTGTGTAATACTCTGCAAAGTACCGTTCAATGCAATTCGAGTTTGGTGAGTATAGCTGTTTCCGACTACTTCTATCAGCTCGATGATTCGGATTTCACATCATCATGTTCGTCCACCTGTAGCTCTTCTATAGCAAAGTATCATATTTCCGTGGCTTCATCCTATGCGGGACAGCCGCAGCCGTGGTCTGGATATCCAGCGACATACTTTGGAGATGTGTACTGGTCGAGTTATAACCTCACATGTCTGACGGATTCGAAAACTGGAAAATCTTGCATGTGTACGTCGCTGTATCCTCAAAGCTCTACTCCCTTTACATTATGTCTGACATTAAAAAAGCACAACTTGCCAATATTTCTGCCTCATACACCAACTATACGGCTGCCACAAGTCTACCAACTAGTGTCTTGTGCTCGCCATGTGTTCTGTCACTCTATCAGCAACTTCAAGGAACAGCGTATAGCTATTACTATTCGATCATGGCAACAGAGTGGGCGACTATTCAGAAGACTTGTGGTGTGTCATTCCCAACGGCTGTACCCGTGAACCCGACCAATGTTACAGCCATTCCTGGCTACGCCCCGAACAATTTTACAACCTCGAATGTTTGTTATTCGGGAAATACCTATACCGTGGCCTGTGGAGACAATTGCATAGCAATTTCTAAAGCCAAAGGTGTTTCTACTGGGCCCCTCATTAATATGAATAGTCTGCTGCCAGATTGCTCCAACCTTCAAGGTACGTCAAAGTCAGACTCTATGGAATCCAACCTTTCCTCATCTTTATCCGAGATTTGGCATGCTCAATGTGTTTGAGCTTAAATACTTACTCATCCTATCAGTGAGCTGACAAAACTTGTAGCCGGTGCGACGCTATGTCTTCCTCAGCCTTGTATCACTCATACAGTTGTAACTGGCGATACCTGCGCCTCTATTACAAACGATAGTAGCATCTCATTCACACAGTTCTCAGCCTGGAACCCATCCATCAATAACTACTGTACCAATCTCATCGCAGGGCAGTCAGTTTGCATTGGTCTACCTGGTACTCCATATAATGGAACAACAATCGCTGGAGCTACAGGCACTCAAACAGCAGTTATGCAACTGCTACGGTTGCAGCACCAAGCAATCTAGCCTTTCAATCCACTACTCAGTGTGGTAAATACTACACTGTCGTCACGGGTAATGATTGCAGTCTCATCGTGGTCAACAACACAATAACCTTATCGCTCTTTGAGGCTATCAATCCGTCCATCAACGCAAACTGCACAAATCTTGTCCCGGGACTTGCCTACTGCGTCTCACCAACTGCAGATTGGAACAGCACTTCTACAACAACCACAACTTCAGGTTACGTCTCGCCACCCGATCCAACTCCAACCGTCACAACGAGTTACTGCTACGTATGGCATGCTATTGTAGCCAACGATAACTGTGCTCTGCTCGAAAGTGGTACGGAATCACTTTCGCAGAACTGCAGCAATGGAACCCTAATCTCAACTCTACCTGCGGCAATCTAATCCTCGGCGACGCTTATTGTGTCAGCGGTGACGCTGCCATTTCAAGGACCAGTACTACATCTAATCCAATGAGTACAACTACGTCAACGAAGACGACGACTGTTTCTATTCCCGGTCCAACACAATCAGGAATCACCCCCGGCTGCACAGCATACTACCTCACCAAAAGCGGCGGCGGCGTCACTTGCGCTTCCATTGATTCCCAATTCGGCATCACCTTTGCGCAGTTCTATGCTTGGAATCCGGCCATAGGAAGTAATTGTGGTGCTCTCTGGCTCGGGGAAGCATATTGTGTTGCAGGACCGCCGGTAGCAACTTCTACAACTGTGACAGCTCCGGCTCCAACACAGAGTGGAATCACTGTAAATTGTAATGCATATACAGTTACACCAAGTCAAGGAGCTTCTTGTGCTGCTATTGAATCTCAATATGGGATTACCTTTGCCCAATTTTACGCCTGGAATCCAGCTATAGGGAGTGGTTGTACGAATTTGTGGGCTGGGGAGACATACTGTGTTGGGGTTTCATCATAAATGTACTTTAATTTGATGACTTACTCAAATACTAATTCTGTGAAGTCAGACTTGTTAGTCGATAGGAATTGAAGCTTCGAGCGTGCAAATTAAGTGTGAGAGCAAACCGCTTGACTGGAGTTAGTACCAACATTTGACCTATTCATTCTTAAAATATCCCACTTCTAGGTGTTTTCCATACAATCAGATATTCACAAAAATACGCAACACAGTTAGTCTCTCGCACAATCGCGACTCGCGGAGTCTGCAAATCACCCACCCGCCGAAATGGGACATCATAGGAGTCTCTTTCATATCAAACTTCCTTACCAGGAAACCTTCAAAAGTCATAACGATACTGATTCTAGGCCCAGATACAATTGATGTCGGTCAAATATAAATCCTTCCCAGAAAACAGGTTCAAATTCTTGTTTGTTCTTCAAGGGCGTTGAAGAGTCTAGATATTCTGATTTCAACTGCCCATATTTATGGTTTGGGTTCTTCTATAGAAGACTTTTGATCATTTACTCAAGTCTAGCTGCCTTCCTAGTTCTTGGATAATTTCGTTTTTCTCGCTTTTTCAAAACTGCGTTTCTCGACGTCTTTCGGTAGTCAATTCTTCGGGAGTTAATACGAAGCTTGCTAGATGAGCATTAGTACCGGGTTCCTCAAGCAAGCAATTGCTCTACTTACGATCTTTGGGAAAGACGGCTGTCGTAATACGTAGCCCTTAGATCCATACGTCTCATATTGACCATGCTTACAGATGAATAATAATACGTCGATACCATCGCATTTCCCTAATTTATGAGCTTTAAAAATTAATATTTCCTTCTTCCTGTTGATCCCCTCGTTCTCTCTTTTCCTGATATAAAAGTTATATTGAATCAATAAGTTAAGAATTTATTTATATAATTATTCGTTTTATATTAAGTACGAGTTATTTTAATCAGTAAAGAACCCCACTTCCGATCGTAGCCGAGAGGGCGCATGTCAACAGACCTCCCGACGAACATGTTTAAAAGTCAACCTCCAACTTTTATTTACAACACAACGAACAATTGACTCAAAATGAAGCGTCTCAGAGCTGTATCAAGCGTCACTGACGCGATTCTACTACCACGAGCAGGATCTCGAAGCTCGCGCACTCTCTCAACAGCTCTACACCGCAGAACCCCTCCAACAACATCACCCAGACCTCACCACCTCACCACAAGCCCACGAACATTCGCACCATCCACCTTCAAACGAACAACACGTCACTCCTCCTCAGCACCTAATAATGAAGTCCTGCGCAAGACGCCCCTCTACGACCTCCACCTCGCACACGGCGGCAAGATGGTGCCATTTGGCGGCTTCCACATGCCTGTTCAATACACATCCCTCAGCGTCAGCGCCTCGCACCACTTCACACGCTCGCATGCCTCCCTCTTCGACGTAAGCCACATGGTACAACATAGGTTCTCCGGCCCAGGCGTCAACGCCTTCCTCGAGCGCATCACGCCTGCTGGGATCGCGGGGCTGGAAACACATAAGAGCACATTGAGCACCTTGCTATGGCCTGTTACGGGTGGCATTGTCGATGATACTATCCTTACTAGATTGGGCCCGGAGTTGTTCTATGTGGTCACAAATGCTGGATGTAGAGAGAAGGATCTGCCATATTTCAAGGAGCAGTTGGAGGCTTTCCAGAAGGAGGGCGGGGCGAAGGTCGAGTGGGAGGTGCTGGAGGGGTGGGGACTGATTGCGTTGCAGGGTCCATTGAGTGCGGATATTTTGGGGCGAGTGATGGTTGAGCCTGCGGAGAGTGAGCTGAAGGAGATGTACTTTGGCTCAAGCAAGTTCATTAAGATCAAGCTGTTGAACGGGGAGGTCTCGAGTCCATTGTTGGTCAGCAGAGGTGGATACACTGGTGAGGACGGCTTCGAGATCTCTATTCCAGAGTCAGAAGCTGTTGTTGTTACGGAGACGCTATTGCAGAATGCTGGGCCAGAACAACTTCAACTTGCTGGGCTAGGTGCTAGAGACAGTTTGAGGTTGGAAGCTGGTATGTGTCTTTATGGCCATGATTTGGACGACTCCACAACGCCTGTCGAGGCGGCACTGAGCTGGGTTATTGGAAAGGACAGGAGAGAAACAGGGGGATTCCACGGCTCGGAAATTATCCTCAGCCAACTGAAGCCCAAGAGCAAAGGCGGAGCTGG
Organism: Cadophora malorum; assembly: GCA_017365405.1. Lineage (NCBI taxonomy): Eukaryota > Fungi > Ascomycota > Leotiomycetes > Helotiales > Ploettnerulaceae > Cadophora > Cadophora malorum. The sequence continues at coordinate 183,661 of JAFJYH010000008.1, read as the reverse complement.
TGTTGAGAGGAGGCGAATTGGCTTGATTGTTGAAGGTGCTCCGGCTCGTGAGGGAGCTGAGATTGTCAATGACAAGGGAGAGAAGATTGGAAACATCACGAGTGGATGTCCCAGTCCGACTCTTGGAAAAAATGTCGCGATGGGTTATATCAAGGATGGCTTCCACAAGTCTGGGACAGATGTTGAGGTTGTAATCAGAGGTAAGAAGCGCAAGGCGAAGGTTACGAAGATGCCTTTCGTACCGAGCAAGTATTGGAAGGGAACTGCGCCGTCATAGATAGTCACGATAATATGAATATTTTGCTATACACAAAATTTATTGCATGACATTGGCTCTTGGGATCATTGGGTCTGAGAAGCGGAGTAGCCAGATGCTTGTAAATTTTATTTCGGTAAAGTTTGTCTAAAAGCATTTGTGACAATCGTCTCCTTGTTTAAATTACTTTTCAGTAGGAACTGTAAGGATCAAATTCGAAATGGTCCTAAGTACCATGCTGCAAGAACGATCAAGGCTTTGGTCATCGGTAATGCCGAAAAGCGCATTATATCTCCTGAACACTAGGTCTCGAGGAATGCTTTCCTTCACCAACTTCAGGGAGAGCCGAAATCATTCAAAAATTTGTGTTCGAGGATACGTGTTTCTGTTTACAGCCAACCAAATGGGCCTTCCTGTCATGCCACAGTAGACACGGTTCGTTTGATCAAGACTTCTCTCAAGGGCTTCCATGCTTTCACAGATATACTAGAAGTCCAGCAGAATCTCAGCGTAGAAAGCTTTATGGAGAGACCACGCTTTGGGCTCGATTCAGATCAGATCTATATTGCTTATTCGAATAATCAAAGTTGACATTTACAATTTGATACAAAAAGAGGCTCAAATCCATAGCAGCACGCAGTCTTTTCCCCCAGCACCTTCTTCATGGACGGTTAACACTCGCGTGGGATACAATTAGTCCAACTACCAGCAACAGAATGTTCGCCTCACTCTCGCTTATTGGTTATTAAGCAACAAACAATATACCACCGCACCTAATGGTCTTCCTCCGTTCTCATGTATCACAGACCAAGCTTCTGTTCTCCGCCAGGCTGGTATCTATACACACCACTATCGGGAATTTGGCCAATAAACTACTTTGCACGCTTTAGAAGCAAGCTTGTTGCGGTGCCGATTTAGAATATGTTGCTCGCTTACTGCGTTTTTTCTGATATGGCCAGAGACATACACTGCTTTCAGTGGTATGGCGCTTTGGCTATGAACATTAGTCAGAGCTTTGGGGATGCGGATTTGAAGTTCATCATTGTGATGAGGAATAGTGATCGAGTTTGAGAATCCGCGTGTGAGGGTGATGAATGTGCATCCGGGCGTGCTGCAGACGGATATGAATAGGCAGGCTATAGAAGCTGGGTTTGTGTTGCCGTTTGATGATGGTGAGCTCTTGTATTTCCCTTTGTCTTATCTTCCTTGAATTTATTTATATGGTTTGAGATAAGCTGAGATGAGATGGCTTTGCTTGTACTCGGAATTATACTGACTTTCTATACAATGGTTGAGTTGAGCGCCTCGTTCATTGTGTGGTCTGTTAGTGCCGAGGCGGAGTTCTTGAAGGGGAACATGAATTGGTCGAATTGGGATGTCGAGGAGTTGACGCGAGGAAGGGGCTCTTGGAGACCACGTCTGAGTTGACAATTTATTTTATCCAACGGGGCGTCTAACCTTCAGACGATAGAATAGAGCAAGACTTAGCACACTTCGTACTTGTCAGCATTTTGTATGTATACCATGTCTTACCTTTTGGTCATAATCGAGGCCGAAGAACATTGGATGAAATGACAAAACGGGTTGTATCAATTCTGATAGCCGTCATACGACGCATGCATGCAACTAATGATTACACAAGGACGGACACTTTTTCCAATTCCATATCCAAGACTCCTCGCAGTGCTATGCAAGCTAAAGCAAATTGACCACCCCTATCCGGAGGACAGCAACCCATGTCTGCCCTCATGCTTTTATCTTTACCGCCTACCCACTTATATAAACACTTTATATACATTTCCGCAATCAACCAGCAGTTGTTAACACATAAGAAGTAATTGCGCTCATTCTCTCGCTCGTGAGCTTGAGTGAGATACGTAGTAATTCTTGTGCGACTTCAGGCTCCGTCTTCTGCAGCTTCTCCCAGTTGTCGCGGTCCATAAGCCAGGTCACACAATCGCGTTCAGCTTGGACAGTGGCTGTCCTGTCTGTCTCTGAGAAGAATGGAAGCTCGCCACAGGTAGTGCCTGCGACGATACTTTCGAAGTATCGGCCTTGAGGCAACTCGTAGTCAGCTCGAAGGATGCCGTCTTCGAGAAGGTAAAAACCCTTTGCTTGCTCGCCACGTTCGTAGAGAACAGTCCCGGCAGGATAGTCTTTCTTGACGAAGAAGGGGAGACTCTGGAACCAGAAGTCCTCGTTCTTGTCGGTCAATCCTTGGAATGTCTGCAGAATCAGACGTAGGGGCTCCTTGAAATTAAGATATTTTGACTCTCCTGGGGTATCGTCCAGGGTAGTGGTAGCCGCACGATGCAACTGGTTACGCCTAGGGGAGCTAAATTGCGTGTCGAAGGTATGTGACCCGCTTCGTGGCCTGGCAGGAGCGTCAACATGCGGTGTTGGGGCGTTGCGAATTGCGCGTGCGTCTCTACTGGCGTACAAGGTCTTGAGAAGCTCATTCTCACAGCTCTCGAGTGCAGAGTTTAGGTCTTCGAACATCTTGACTTCGTTCGCACCATCTCCGACTCCTGTAGCTCGAAGACCTTTTCCAATCGCACTCTCATCCCGCACCCCACTCATGAGCAATGTAACCCCTTTAAGACCCAAGATCCGACTGAGTCTATTGAATGCCTCAGCGGCGGAGTAATCGACTCCGGTGACATGGGTAAGGTCGAAAATAAGGAATCGAATTGGCCTCTGATGGAATGCCTCTTCCTCAACCAAAGCTTTAATCCTGTCTTCTACGCTGACAATGGTGCCGAAGAATAGGTATCCAGCTAACTTCGTGACATGAATCTGTTGGCCAACGTCTCGCAAGTAGCGATATTGCGTTGGATTCCTGCGGACTGTGGATCCTGCAACTTCGCCAGAATAGGAGGCTCTTACAGCAGGGACGTTAGATGTCTGGAAAATCAAAGAGCAGAAGGCAAGGCCAATGCCGATAGCGATGCCGGCAACAAAGTCGTAGAGACCCATCGCAAAAACGATCACAACGACCTGAGGGTTATTAGTGAATGTATTTGCCGATAGCGGAGGAGAGAAGAGATATTGTTCTTACTGTAAAATACTCAAGAGGCTTTAGCTTCTTCCACGGCACCCAGAGAGCCTCTTTTACGAGTTCAAGACCAAGTACGAAGATGAGTGTACCGACCATCATGACTGGAATGTATCCAATGATGACTGGGCCAACGACCATGACTGCAAAAGTACCCATGGCGAGCATGACACCTGCCATCCGACTGTCTCCACCAGAGTTAATGAAGAGAACGCTATTAGTATAAACAAGATAATTCTGGACGCTGCCGGCAGCGCCAGACAAGGCGTTTGACACGCCATGTGCCATCAACTCCCGGTCAAGGTCGACGTCGTCTATTTCGAGCTTGAAACCAAGAGATGGTACATTGATCGGTACATGAAGGACACCAAAGAATGTAAGGGCAAGCATGGAAGGGATCGTCTGCGCCACAGCACCCCAATGTACAAGTTTGAAGTCTGCGTACGTCAGTAGGACATCAAGTAAGGAATTCAAATAGCCTACCATATAAAGTATAGAAGTACCACCAGGGTTCCCCAGCTTCTGGCCCTTCGAATATCCATCCTTTCTTCCTTAGATCCACCACATTCAGCTGATTGAGGGAAAAGATGAAAAAGTAAAAGATTGCTGGTATAAGTAGGATGAATGTGGGAAGCAGATATTTCGAGTCATTTCTGTGCTGCAGGGTAAAGAGTATGACAGCCAAGGTGAGCGGAATTATCCATAGTTCGAAGGTGTCTGGCTCAAACAACTTCTTCAAGGTTGGGAGGTCGAAGTTGAGGTTGCCGTTGAGCCCAGCACAAACCTCTACACCTGTGATAATTAAGAAGAAACCAACACCACCAATACATCCGATGAGTATATGTCTTGGTATGAAACCAACGATATATCCAAATCCGAAGAACCCCATGATGAAGAATATCACTCCAGTAAGGATGCTGCTGAGTGCATAAGCCGTTATTGTGGTGGCAATGACAGCTGCTGGATCATCTTCTCCAACTCGAGTCAGAATAAGGAAAGCCATTTTGTGAAAGAAGGGCACGACTTCGATCTGTGTGGTTGAAATTAATGACTGTCTATTTGTGGAGGAATTCTTGACATACCATCTCGGACCCGACTCCACCCTTGAATTTACTACCACCGCATGAGTATACCAATTGGGATACTATGCAGCTTACGTAGAACATAGCAATACCAGCAGCGCCTAGCTTTTCGAAGATGGGTTGCCCCAGAGGGAACAGAATCATTCCTACATAACCAGTTAGATTTTCAAAGACGGACGATAAATAAGCCCAAAGATTGTAAATATTTCGACGGCGTAGAGCCTCTTATCATGTTAAACATACCATATGATAAAGCGTCCAAGATATTGAGCAAAAGGCCAAGGATAGCTGCGGGAAGTGCCCCCACAGGTTCCTTGACCGCATGCTGCCAGATAGCTTTTCTATCCCACGCCCTCGGGTCGAGAGCAATCCGCGCAACCTCCTTACCTTTCTCCCGCGGCCACATTACAAGGTTCCGTAGCTTTGGCCATGCCGGTGTTCGCTTAATACTTTGTCTCTCAACGTCTTGCTCTCCACGTATCCAGTCAGGATGATGAGTTTCGAACCTCGTATCTTTCCCCAGCAACGACGTCCGTTCCGTCGGCTCAGTATCCCCACCCTTTGGTGTCAGGATCAGGCGGCGCTGCCGAGGACTCTCCTCGTCCCGATTTCCATCTAGAACCTCTGCATTATCTCCATCTTCCTCGCTGCTCTTTGGTGGTGTGTTTGGAGGAGATCGCTTCAGCATGTCTGTAAGAGCAGAAGCGCCAGGGGCTTTGACCGACGATGGGTTGCTCTCTGGTGATACGGGCTCTGAAACCTCTTCGATGATGTGGTGGTGTAGCCCCTCGGCATTTCTCACTGGGGACCTTTCCTCCTCCGTGCCCAGATTGAAGTATGATTCGAGGGAAGTCTGCGTCGGCCGTTGGCGGGGAGGGGAGACGCTTCTTGCCGAAGCTCTATCTGAGAGGGCATACGACGCCAATTCTGCGGTGTCTTCACGGACACTTCGAGCTGTGAATGTGTTGTCGACATGTACTAAAATCTAATCAGTAATCGACAATGCGTTTGAAGAGAGTAGCAAACATACCTGGAGGACCGCCTCGGTAGGAGAGATGTACAGAAGACCTTGTTGGTTCTCGCTGTCCGGAAGCTGTGGCAGCATTGAGCGCAGATAGCTGCGAAGCCTGAGTATCTGGACGTCCGCGTAAAGAACCATAGTTCATGTCTAAAGCTCCTTCTACAGAGGGTACAGACGAGCCAGGAATCAGTCTTGGGCTTGAATGCGAGCCTATAGAGGGCGCCCGCAGCCTCCGAGCAGTACCAAAAGGCGATTGTGACGTTGGTAATGACATTTTGTTTGTAGTATTGTTGGCAGAGTACCCCAACGGCGATGACGAGGGACTTTAGTATCTCGACCACGCACTCGAGCTGCGGGTGGAGGGGAGAGGAGCGGGAAGAAAACGGGCACACAGCTGTAAGGATTGTAGTGTAGGTGAAATGAGGGTAGAGGATTAGAACAGGGAGCTGGCTGGCTGGCTCGCTGGCTGGTTCCCGTGGTGGACAAGAAAGTCAAAAAAAAGTCCAGCCCAGTTGTGTTGGAGAGACTAAGAGCGGGAAAGATGGAAGCCAACCTAGCAAGGACAAGCTCAACTGATAACAGAAAAGATGAAAAGCATGATGAGTAAAATAGCTAGCTTATCGATCCAGTAATTAGAAGTACTGGTGCTGGAGGAAGTGTGAAGTAACTTTTGGTTCAAGGATTGACGGTCTCGTCATTCTGGCTGGGTCTTACCTTACCCTGGTGGAGTAATTGGCACTGGTGAGGTTTGAATCGGGAGTGACATGACATGACATGGGCTGGGCAGGACAAGGCAAAGTTCAAGTTCAAGTTGGTACTTTTTCTTCCAGGGAATATTCCCCGCTTGCATTAGCCTCATGCAGCGCAGTTGCAGTGCTGCAGGACGCGAAAATCTGAGCACCAGCCGCTATGAGAGCCCCGCTCTACAGGGGAGAAAGCCCTTGGCAGCCTCGCCTTAGTGAAGTTGATGGTCCAGCCCTTGCTCTGACTTTTCACTGAACAGCCCTCGTGGCAAGCGTGTGTGAAGATGCACTTCTGACTTGGTATATCTGCAACTGAATCGTAATTTGTACTACTTCTACAGCTAATAGTAACAGGCTAACTCCGTTACATGAACTAGTAACTGGTGAGCATTGCTTAGTGAAAGACCAATAATTGGCGACTCTATTGCAAACGAGAGCACGCGAACATGTCAACACTGCCAGTGACCCGAGCACGCCCTGAGCTTTGGAATTGTGCAATCAGATGTCGCCGTGCTCACCACGAAACGCAGGGTAGCATTGCTGAGCTGCATGTGATTTCTAGACGCCGTTTGGAGCCGAACACCGTGATGCGCCACCCCCGAGTTTTCTTTCCGCAGCCAACGGGTGGCGATGAAGATGCCTGCAACTGCTTGAAGTCTCTGGGTACTGCAAACTCGAAAGTCGAAAATTTCATTGGTGATCATAGCCTGTAAATCTACCGGAGAAGGTGCCCGACGCCGTCCATATTCATCCAGAGATGATCGAAAGACAACACCATAATCACAACACCTGTTCCTATAAGCACATCATAGACCTGTCGTCCAATGTCCATCCTCCTGCAAGCCACAACAGGAGTCTGAGTGAGCCTCGTGAGACGAGGTATGTACTCGTCCAGTACCCCGCACCATGCCTTATATGCATGCAGCTCGAGAACGAATAGAACCCTTCCCTTTCTTTCCGTACTAGTAGTCCGATGTTGCAACTCATCATCCACCGCCATTCGCTGCAGCATGTGCGTGCAAAACTCTGTACTGCACCTGATACCTTGCAACGCAATAACAACTTGAGCAATTGTCAAGGCCCCCACTGCGGGTTCCGGTGCTCTTAGAGGCTGACTTGGACAGCTGAGTACATTGCCTAGTCAACTGAGCCTAATTGGCACGCAGCAAATTGAGCTGTTCGAAGAAGAAGACCCCCAAGGCCCGTCATAAAGAACCACTTCTTCTCCAGGACCCTTGAAAATGATTGTCAAAGTACTTTGCACCCGGTGGGGAAAGGCGGCTAGTATTTCAGAGGGTCCACCTAGTCTACCATTCGAGCTTCGCTGTTTGATCCCAAGCTCCAACTTCACCAATTGCAACTCCTCACTGACCCATTTCCGGCCTTACTCCTCGAGCCTCCTGCTCTTGGCCCTTGTGTGCTTCTGAATTTTCTTAGCTCCCGCAGGTAGCTGTTCATCTACCCCACTCACTTCCGGCACCAACCGTGATGGGTCTTCTCAGAGCGAGAGAAATTGGTACACATCTTCGCGGACGCTGTTCGCACTTCCGCAATGCTTGTCTCGACCATGTTGCCCCGCTACGATCTTCCTTCATGATTCTTTGGCTGATGGAATTATCCTATTCTTTCCACAATGAACCCCACCCAGGCGGAAGTATTCCTCGAAAGTTCGTCACGGTATCTCTCAGCTCAATTTCTGCAAGTATCCCTGTGCGATTAATCGTTCCACATCTCCTTGCCGAACATAGAACTGCGAGTTCTTGGTCAAGTTGATGGTGCTATGTATCCAATCAGTCAAGTACAATGAAACCGTGGGACTTCCAATTACATACCCATATTCCGTCTGTATCTCTCCTGCATCCTTTAAGACTCGAACATCGATGAAGAGGTCCCGTGGCGGTTCAAGACTCCCAGTCAAGTCAATATCAGTCCATTGGCCCTTGTATGCTGCCAATAGATCACTGTATTGCCTGACGTACTCCTCTTCCTCAGGGCTTAGACTGCTACTATTCCCCTCTCCATTGCCGAGATCTGCAGCTCCATTCTGACCCTCACTTGGTGCCCTCTGTTGTGCCGCAAGATCCGCAACGTCAGTCCCGCTCCATACCATCTCTTCCAACTTATCAGTTCGAGTGCGGTGGTATGCGAGAAGACATCTCTTATTGCGTCGCATGCAGAGATGGTCCACCAGAAGCGTGCAGGCCGTGGCAGGGTTCGCAGAAGGCTCAAACGAGCCTTGAAATGACTGGAGGATGTTCGAGACGTCCTTGTCCAGGTCGCGCACCTCTCTCGTCACGGCTCGCACAGTTTCGGTCTGGTATGGAGGGAGATGTTCAAGCTTCTGGGTCCTTTTGGCATGTTGGACCTAGAAAATATTAGCGACGGTTTCAAGCAGTCAACGGAGAGACTTACAAGCTTGTTGCCCAAGTCTCCATACATGACCGAAGAAGGTAATTCGAGGAGCTGAGAATGACTCTCAGCCTTGTAGTGCTCGCGAGACGAAGATTAGAGAAGAGTATTCCAACGTCAGGTGAACACAATACTCGGCCCAGTTGTGTGCGCAGGATTGGACTTGCCGAAAAGAGTGATCTGAGGAATGGTAGATACAATGTTCAGCCTTGCGGTGCCCTGGGAGTTTGGTGTCGCGTCGCGCGTTGTGTTTATGTAAGCATTTTCCCTTCGTTAGCGTCTTCAACAGATCTCAACACTACTTCTCTTCACTCTCAAAATATGGCCAGAACGCTCAACCATACATGTCTCATATGCAATCTGAGTTTCAAAGGAAGCGACTAGCAACCGACCAGAGATCGCTTTATGTGTGTTCATACGTGCTGGATACATTCTTCTGGTCAGTGATCGGCCCGTCAGATGCCTCAACGGCTACCTGCATGAACAATGGAATTGTAACATATCTTGGGACATTGGCTCTCGGACTCTCCTGCGTCAAAATTCTGCAAGTTGGGCGATACCGTTCCTGGTGTTCCACTGATCTTCTGCGGCTCGAGATCTTTCATAGCGACTTCACTCTCAAGCAGTGAATATATGCCGATGAATGACTTCCCGGATTGTCAACAACCTCGCAATAAACGTGATGGACTGAATTCACACATTCAAGATTAACACGTTTGGATGAGGAGATGTCGGCCGACGATTGATCTTCCGGAATGTCCATATATCGAACACAACAATCACAATATTCGAACCAAAAGACCAGGCCATTCGAAGAAATTCAATTACTACATGCAATATCGGGGTATCTACCCAAGAGGTGTTGTTGTCGGTGTTACTTTCCAAAAGAAACGCCTTTTCAAGATACCAAACCGTGGCAATCATCCTCCAACGCCGTCCATGCTGCCGGAAATGCTCAATCTTCCCCCTTCCATTTCTACCACCCGCCAATTTTCAATGAACAACAAATTCCTGCTGTGTCGCACCTAGTAATTACAACGCCACCCGATAAGATTATTATGCCGCGCTCAGTCATCATGCCTTACTCAACCCATTTGTTGAACTGGTCGTCGTCTTCCAAGGTCTCCACGTGCCATCCCTCCTGGTTGCCTCCCAACATATGAGCATGTGGATCTTGGATCTGGGTAGCATCATGGCTCAAAGCAGGATCGATATATGGCATTGGATCTTGAGCCGCGAATGGAGCCTCCCACTGATGATCACCGTTATGACTCTCACTGTAGTATGAGCTTGGAAGACCAGGGTCATGCATGCTGCTGGCATCAAAGAAATGCTGTCCCATGCTCGCCAAAGCCGGATCAAGTTGCCTGTAATCTGGTGCTGGAGATGGTTGGTATCGTTGGTATCCCATCAAGTCAAACTGGTTGCCGCCACTTGGAAGACCAAGATACGCATGCGGACCTGGAGTTGTTTGTCGCTTGAGAACAACATCCTCAACATCTGTGAGGTTGTGGTTACGGCGAAGTATTTGCTGATAGTATTCTCCTTGATTTGGGATTTGATATTGTGCTGGAAGGGGCCGTCCGGGGTTGTTGGCTTGGTACGATGATGGGTGGAAGTTGTGAATTGGCTCCATCGAGTTGTCTCTCGTTGTGTACTGGTAGGCCGATTCGGTCGTGGGGTATGCGACAGGTTGTTGAATCATCCTGGGTGACGGCCGATGCTTTTTCGCGCTTCTTTTCGAGCTGCTGTTTTGCCACTCAAAGTCGTCCAAGTCGGACTCAGTCATAGGCTCCTCCGAAATCTTCCTTTTGTTTGCCTTTGAAGCGCCTGGCTTGCTAGGCGAGAATTTGTATCCTGGGTGAGCATTTTGATGGTTGATTCGCTCAATTCGAGCCCACTCGCTGTACTGCTCCTTGACATGATCAGGCTCCAGTGGCCAACTGTCGCCGCAAACCTGCGAAACGATTTGATGGTTATTTTGCAAGCACCAGTCCTTCGTCCGTCCTTGATATGCCTTTCTGTACAGCATGAACGAGTTCATCGGGCGCTTGACCTTGCCGGGTACTTTGCCGCTTTCGACCTCTTTCCTCCGCTCCTCTGCTGATCGGTTGACGTATGCCTCAATGTCAACGATCGGTAGATGATCCCAATCCTTAGTCAATTCACTCAGTGGCTTGTCAAGCTTTGCAACCTTCTTCTCTGCCTTCGCCTTTGCTGCTTTGGCTTTCTTTGGTTTTGGAGATTTTGCGGTTCGCGATCTTCCCTCTGGCATTGGTCGCAAGTTTTGTTGGCCTCTCTGGATTCCCAAACCACTTCTTGTCCGTAGCATATCTCTCGAGCCCATTGATGGCGTTGGAGGTGAGGTCGCGGGAGTGCTGTAATGGTCTTGGTAGACTTGTCTGCCATATCCATCCTATCGAGCATTAGTTGCCCATTCAATGAGAGATGCCCATGAACTCTTACGTATTGGCTGCCCATGCCTTGATCATACCCATAGCCTTGTTGTTGGTAGTATCCGTCATCTTGTTGGGGCATAGGAGAACCGTAGTGCGAGTGCAGGTGAGATCCATCATCATAATGCTGCTCTTGCGGGTACGAGGTATTTGAATTGTGTTGTATTATATGGTGGAGGTTATGGGGCAGGATATCGCCATCGTTCGGAGGCTGTGGAGAGTTTGACATGGCGTTGTTGAGGAAGAGTTGTAACTCGCGCCTCAATGATTTGAAGGCTGAATCTCTTGGGAGTCAAAGAGTCTGGGTTGCTGCTTCTATTATATGGCAGCTCAGTCGCGGCCTGGATTTTGTGAGCCTGGCTGGAGAACGCTACGCCCGATCGAAAGCCGTGGTATTGATGGATGCTGTGATGAAGCTATTCACCTCGAGCGCGTGCGGATTGTATCTGTTCAGGTTGCACGTGCCTGGCCACCGAGCAAATGGAGGCAAATGTGCGAATCGCAGGCCCCTTCGTTGACGTCCAGTGCTCTTCAGTAGCAGAATCAGAATTCAAGTGAGACCAGAAAGCTCTGGTGAAGAATATCTCAAGCTTCTGGAAGCAAATTCTAGCGGTGTTCTTTTGCTGGAAAAGAGTTCATCTGAAGTTCTGGTCATTAGACTTTTGGTCTAAGGGATGAATCAGGCGGGAATGGTTTGTCTTTACTCTCCGCTCGTGCAGTATCAGAGAGTTTGGTATGGTCCTATGGCGGGCACCCGTCTCTTGCAGCCGTGGGACCTGTCCCTAGCAGACCAGATATTCTGGAACCGCAGCGATGGGCAAGTGTGATGCGAGGTTCCAGTGTCCAGTACCCCTGACCGCAATGCCGCGATGCTGAGGTTTCTCTGGTCTTAGGAAATGTTTCTTTGTTGGGATGATGTGTCAACAAAAGGAAAACTGGCTGAAGCACTGACTGGGAATCACAGCGTCCACGCGAATATGAGATGGTCTTTGTTTTGAAATCAAAGCTTGGAAGAAAGGATTTCCAGGTGAGCTTTATGTATTTGAGAATCCGACTTTCATGAAAGGAAATGGACGAATTAGGTGATTTTGGCGAGAGGAGGACGCTTCTGTTTTCGGCCAACCACTGCTTCCGTACACATGCGGCTCACAACCAAACCTGCGAGCATAACCGGAATCCAGACACGTGCAGATAGACTCACGAATGCGATTGCTGTACTGTAGCGTTCAATATTTGCTTCAGAATCTGATCAAGAAAGATCCAGACGGTGGATTCAGCGCTGCATATCACTGGACGTTCATCACCCTTGAAGCCAAGCGGCCCAATACCACAAATCAAAGTCTACGTCTCTGCCCTGGACAAGACATGGCTAATAAGATCGATGGACACCCGTCTGTCGAGGCTTGAAGTGAGTACAAACAGGCAACGGCCTCCTTTCCAATTAAGTCCTCCCCATACTTGATGGTCTTCAGGTCCCTCTCCACCTGTTCACGCACCTGCGCCAGTGTGCAGCGACATCTCCAAGCTAGCATGGGCCAGCCCTGTCGTTCTCCTCGACCGCAACAACCGGCAGCGAGGAATGCTTGCAGGTGGTGGTGATGGTGAGGTTACACATATCTTCATCCTTGACTGCCCTCTCGTGGCTGTTGCTGCGGTTCCTGGCATGAAGAATGCAGTTAGACCAACAGCCACATATAAACCTTTCCCGTCTTTACCCGGTTGGCCTATTCGACCTCACAGTCTTCAGTAAAGAAGGTGCTCAGGAAAACTACATCACATCGCATTGCAATACAGTACAGTAATCAAACACATGCAAGATGCAAGTAGCAAAAGCTCAACCAAAAACCAACTGCGTTTATTACCAGCGTACTCTGCCAGGAGACATTACGCCCGCATCTACCGCGCAGAAAAACACTCTACCACATCAAATGATGCCTGAAAGTTTGGTTGGGAAGTGAGCTGCCAGGTCAACAGACAGTTCTCCTTTCCCTAGTTCCATCCTGACCGGCTGGTTGGCTGGCTGGCGCTGTTCGGCTTACTGCAGATGAGAGGAACCACACCAACGCGAATCAGACGGGTACTTGCAGTAGTAGCCCAGCGCTTGTCGGCCTGCAGCGAGACTGTTTGAACGTCCGTTTCATGCGGATGGGCTCCATAATCCGATTTTGATTCTGCTGCTGGTTGTGGATGGCGTAGGTGGTGCTGTAGGGAGAGACTGTCTGTCTATCTAACTGATTGACTGACCGACTGACTTACCAGCTGGCTGACTGAACGAGTGACAGATTGACGGACGGAATATCGTGAATGAGCCTTGCGCTAGACGCATGGCATCATCATTGGTCTGCGCTGGGATGACGGCTTGAGAAGCTTCATCCCTTCTCTTGGAGTGAATGAGGAAGTTACTTAGCAAGGCTTGACCGCAACTCCATATCGTCTGTGCTCATCAATGATGTCTGTCCATGACAACAAATCCAGGCCATGGCCGACCTCGTACATTGACCTTCTAGGACCGTTCGCTTGCAATCCAATTGCTCCGAAGTGCCATACATGAACAGACCTAACTTCCATACTCCAAAATGCAGACAACAAATCCCTTGGGGACCCCAAGCCTCCCTTTCCACATCTACCCCATGACTTCCTTCGCTACCCACCCAATCACTTCACCAGATCATCCTCAATCTCATGAAGCTCCCTCCCTATTTAGTCGCTCACCCACCCACTTCAGCATTTCTTTTGAATTATGCCTCGACTATCTCAGCTGTGCTGTTCCCTGCCCTCGTACAGGGACCAGTAAGATCGCTTACGCCTGACTGCACGATTGCAATTGACGCGGTTCGGAGGCTACCGAGCACACTTAGCCCGACTAAAGGGATATGCCGTTTGCTATTCACCTCACCTCCATCACTCCCTATGTATATTCTATATAGCTGTGTGTGCATTGTAGTGATGCAAGCGGAAGGAGATTCGTATTCAGCGGAGAACGTGACAGATGACGAGGGAGGGATCCGGGAAGGGGCGGAGGGATACTCCGTACTTTATGGTGCACGCATTCTTGGGAGCAAAGACGGGAAGAGTAAAATGTTGGAGTGGAATGCACCGACGGGGTATAGCCCTGAACGATGGAAAGTCGAGGACTCTGGTCTGAATGAAGCACATGATGTTATTACCGTCATGACTTTGGTTTTTGTGACATCGTCTTGCTTCACGACTGTGGGGAGATGGGTGGGCTTGGTCGAAAGGGCGATTGTATAAACGGAAGTCCTCTGCTTCCTCTCAGCCATCGCTCGTTGTACTTCCCAAACGCTATCTAACATCAGCGTGGTGCAGCATGGTATTGCATTGCATGTAAGCAGGCAGGGAAGACGGCAGTATTCAAAATAATTCTTTGCTCGTTGAGGTACATTACTTAATACACTGAATTATTCATTCATCGCTCTCCAGATCATTTGTTTCCATCCATTATGCAAATGCAAATGCAGGTACGGCTGCCTGACTGTCTATCGCTCGTTCGCATCACTCAATCAATCAATGAATCTGCCATGCCTTCCTAGAAACCAGCCAGCCAACCATGCACATGAATGTATGCTTCCTTTTCTCCTTATTTCCAAATAGAAGCATAGAATTCTTCATTCATCCTGCCTGCCCACCTGCTTCTCATCAACAAAAGAAAAGATACCGCTAAAGACCGAGGAATCATAAATAGAAATCCGTACAAAGAGAAGAAGATCTCCTAGAACTGGCATGCGGCTTTCAATACAGCCCTGCAGCGGGCAAATGAAAGGCGTATTGAGCGATCTAATCTGAAAGCCGATGCCGCCAGTCGTTTTCAAAGAGGGTGGCCCTTTGTGTATCCCATTTCATGATACAATTTCATTGACCAGCAATCTGGCCGTTTGGTCTCGGACCCTCAGCCGGCTTGATAGGCGGAGAAAGGTTCTGGTGCTGTGGACTCGGTGACAAAGAGGTAATTGGTGGTAGAATTGAGGGAGTGGCTGAGCCAAAGCTTCCATTCGAAGCTGGGCGAGGAGGTGAATGTTTCGTAGGGGACAGTCCCGTTGCGGCGGATGGTAGTGCTGAAGCGTGACCTGAGTCTGTCGAATCCGATGGTAGCCCTTGTGAGGATGGACGTGGAGGAGACGACTTGATTGGTTCCGTGGTCGTTGAGTGTGTAGGTGGGCTATTCGAAATACGTGCCATCTGGGGTGGAGGTGGCTTATTGCTCGGGGTGAGGACTGGAACCCCTGCAAGGGGCGACGGCATGTTAAAAGAGCTTCGACGATGACCGCTGTCACTGGATCCTGGCCGAGGTCCATTCACCATGTGAGATGAAGGGGTCGTTCCGTAGATGTAATTACCAGCGTTTGATGGTGTGCCCTGAGCTGGAGAGTACCTGGCAGATGGAGGCTGCACTGGGGTGTTACGTGCTGTCTGAGCTGAGTTTTGCTGTGAAACGCTGCCATTGTGAAATGTAAACATCGGCGGTTGCCCTGGCGGAGGTAGACTTGTTGGACTGTGCGGATGTGGCGATGAGAACGCATGTGAGCTTGCTGGTTTCGAAGAGCTGTTGAGAGATTGAGCCGGGGTACCAGTGTTGACTTGAGGTGGGCCGTAAGGCACAGAGTAGCTGCTGCTGGGAGTACCTGAATTGACAGGCTGATGTGGCCGTTGCGGCGAAGTCTGGTATCCATTGCTTTGCGGAGGTTGCATTACTGGCTGTCGTTGCAAAGCAGTGTTCTCCAAGGAAGGAAATCCATGCTGAAGAGTCGGGGTCCCATTCTGTCTTGGGAATTGGATGGGTGCCACATGAACAGCTGGGGAAGAGTATCCGGCCTTTTGGGGTGAGGAGCCTGGATTCGAGTTCCCGTTGGTATTGATGATAACGGCAGAAGTCCCGTTCTGCTTGGGGGTTGCTTGTGATGAAGATGACCCAGGGCGAATCTTAATCTTGATCGGGGGTTGATTTTTGGCCCGCTCAGCATCCTCTGCACGGCGCTTGCAAGTGGTGCAAATGAAAGTGAAATCCTCGCGATCCGCCTCTGCTTCTTTGACGCCCACGCATTTGCTATGTTGCCAGATGTTGCATTTATCACATGCAATACTATGAGTTCCATCATCGATTTGCCCGTAGGCTCCACAAATGCAATCAAAGATCCAGTCCTCTTCCTCTTCGAGTTCCTCCAAGGCCTTCTTCTTTCGTTCAATTTCGGCTTTGATATGACGCTCTGAGAGGCGACCTTCTCCAGTCTCAACCTTCTTACTAGTGTCTGACAGGTTGGCGAGTTCTTCCTCATGGAGTATGCGGCGCGCATCCCGTTCTCTGAGACGCTGTTCACGGGTCTGCATCCGAGACTCTCTCTCCTTCTCCAACTTCTGCCACTTCTCTTGTTCCTTCTTAGCCATCGCAATCTCTGCAGCTTTCTTGCGCTCGGCTTCGCGCATTTCATCTTCCTGTTTCTGCTGTTCCATTTTCCCTGCAATTCTGCTCGATCTTTTGGCAGTTGCAAGTTTCTCCAGGTTCAACAACTCGCGCTCTTTCTGTGCTTGCTTTCGCTTCCTGGACTCTTCCTGTTTCTCAAGTAGTGGCAAGACATCATCAACGATTCGCTTCCTTAGGACCTTTTCGTTGGCGTCCCGGGTTTTGTCTAACGAGGCAGTGAAGGCATTGAACTCGTCTAGAGTGACGGCAATACACTCCCAAACCATACCACCGAAGCCATCATCCTCCTTCTCAACGATACCATTGTCCTCGGGCTCGGCATCGTCGGCCTGTTCTGTCTCGCTCTCGACTGCCTCAGATACTTTTCTTCGCTTGCTAGCTCGTCGAGAAGCTTTCCCTTTCTTGCTGTTCTTCTTGGGCTTCGGGGCCGGTGGAGGGGGTGGCGGAGGATCTGTACGTCGGTATAGGCGGTTGTCATCGAGTACAATGTAAGTGCGGTCTTCGGAATCCCAGCCAAAAGGCTCGATTCTCTGGAATCAAATTAGCCCCTGATCTCAATAAATTCTCCTATACGACGTACCCATAATGTTTGCTCGCTATCCTTTTGTTCCTCCATTCGCTCTCGAATACGATCAGGATTACCCATGGTCCATATTGTAAGTTGTTGCAGAACTCGAATCTAAGAAGGTTGATCAGCCCTGGTTTTCTCTACGCCTTCGCCTTCACATACCTTTTGGAAGATATCAAAGTCCTTGAAACTATTCGGCACTTCCTCGACGCCGAAGGGATTTCGTTCTGGTGCCTTAGCGACATATTGTCGGCGGGTATACTCGTCGAAGATTTCGGGGCTTTGCAAAGTCAGAGGGGTACAGGGAGGGATGAAGAGAATAACATACGTAAGACCCCTATGTGACGATACAAACTTGAGAAGCGCGAGGCCTATTTCTGCCAGCACTGTAGAGTGTGGCTTCAAGCATTCCATCTCCAAGTCCTAAATAGTATGTAAGTATTCGAGCTACGACCTGAATACCAGTACAGGGGCCAGAAGAGGAAGCCGTACCTCGATGTCTAGATTCTCGTCGATCTTCACCGCTCGGCCGAATGTGAATATCCATTGTGCCAGGTTGGCAAACTCCCACATATTTCGAATGCGCTCCAAGAGACTAGGTTCCTTAGGAGGTTCGACACTCTCCATCTCCTGTCGTCCCCGCTTCCTGGACGAGACCATCTTGCAAGTAACCTCGCGAGATCAACCTGAAATATTGTAGTCGAAGCGGGACCGTGTGCGCGTAGAACGAGACGCAGAAAGTCATCCAGAGCGCTTGAAGCTGGATGGAATAGTTTTGTGTAGCAATGCTATCGCTGTTGTTAAGTTTGCGCGTGGTCGTGGTCGTCCAAATTTCTAGAGACTGAAGGTCGACGCGATCAAAGCGTGATCTTTTTGGGCCTTAGGTAGCCACAGTCACGTGCAGATAAGCTTATGAGCATCCTTGGCAAGGGAACAATCAGGGCTGCAGGGGAACTCAACTCAGAAGCGAGACCAAGCACGTGTTCTTCTTTTTACCCAGGGAAAAGGTGACTTGAGAATATTGAAAGTAACCTAAAGCAGATTATACCGGTCGTTACTGGACCATCTTTTCCAAGAAGATCTGTCCCTGTTTACTTGCCATGATGTATAAATCCTGTGTTGGTACAAACTCGAACTGAGTCCAAAAGCGTGTCTGATCTTCGACCACAAGGAGACCAGCGTGAGATCTATACCCGGGCAGCAGAGCTGAATTTGATGCCAGGGCCTGCAAGTTTCAATAGACGGTACCTAGGTAATAATTACCTAGTTGTTGTCCCCCAATATATTACAATTCAGATAATAAGATCCTTCGCTTTGTATTTCCTTTGACCAATTCTGCAGAATATCCTCTCTCGTGCGACTCTGGACATCAAAACCGGCAGGTACTTCCGTCTTGTACTCGTCCTCGTCGTACCTGATCGCTCAAGTCAAGGCAAGGGGTTCAAGACATGCCTCGCGGTTCATTACTCCCCAACGCCCATGCCCACGCCCACGCCCATGCCCGCACCACAGACACAGCCCTGTCCCAGAATAGCAATCCTAGCAATCCCCGATTTTCAACAGCCCGCAAGCCACTAAAATACCCTGAAGTCTCCTGTCCGCCAGTGCCAGGCCTGCTGCGCAACCCACTCGTACCCGCTAAACTTGCCGTTGCGGTCCGGCTGCAGTTGAACCAGACCCAGACGGGGACCAGAAAGAGTGAGAGGTGTTACAGAAGCATTTCAAAGTCAACGTCGTCGCCATTCCCCCCTCTATTTCCCAGCAAACAAACAACCCGTCATTCTTTTAGTCCTGCCGCTGGTGAAGAAGAGAAACCCGTCCCATCTGCAGTAATATCACATGCGAATGCGACCTTGATTATGGCGACTTGACGACTACACAAGCTGCGCGCGTTGTGTTTTAGTTGCAGCGTCTTACGCTCACTGCCCTCGATACGATAACCGCGAGTTGAACACAGCACGACAATAATACAGTGACCTTCGGGTCCGTGGCATAGGTCACAATGCCTCCTACAAACAATCAAGATCCTGCGCACCCCTCAACCCCTCCACAGTCGATACCTTTGCGAGACCTTACACGCCCACCCGATTCTGCCGACATTGGAGATGGAGAGAGACGGCATACGCGTGGAAGAAGCTTGTTGAGTGGTGGCTCAAGACCGACAAGTGGAGGAGGGACTGGACCTCGTTATGAGAGATTGGGAAATACCTCTCCAAGTCCAACGGAAAGGCAGAGCCAACGTGGTGCATTGCCGGGGTTATCAGTACCAACGCAGCAGAGGCGAATGGCGGAGGATGAGATTGGAACGCCTGTATCACCAGTCGGAAATCCTGGGGATTTCCAAGCTGCGATGGGATTTGCAGGCCTCTTGGTACCAGATATCAGCGTTTCGCACGCTCCACGAACCCATACCCCGTCATATGGATCTGCCGATTATGACCATTTCGATTCCGTATCGCCTTATGGCGACGGAATGGACGAACATCAGCATTCATACTTTCCTTCCGAGTCCGATCAAGTCCCTCTGACGGATCCCGCTTCGCTACAACCAATGAGTGGCGCTCAGGTGTTGACTCCTGGCCCTCAACGACACGACAGAACCAGATCTAGCTTCCAAAGTGTCACCTTTGATACCCCCGAATACAGCAGGGGATCCAGATTGGGAGATGATCTAGAGGATCCAGAAGCAGGAAATCGGTCAAGGGGCCATAGTTATGGCAACTCCTTGACCCCGGATGGACGCAACAGGTCTCGGTCGCCTTCAAACGCATCAGGCGCATTGTTCAAGGCTGGATCCATAGTCAGGGCTATGTCCCAGCGTGTGGTCAATCTGAGTGGCGAGGCGGAGCTCATTGAAGCAAGTGCCCGTCGAGAAGCACGAAGGGCATCTGAACGGGCCAGGCAGCATAGCACACCAGAAACTGCCGATACCATAGGGAGCTTAAGTGACGAGTCCGAGACGAGGTTCCAGCCGAAACACAAAGCAGATCCATTAGCAGCAGGGCCCAATTACCATCAAGATCTCCCAACAGCACCTGTTGAGAAAGCTATACGATTTTTGGGTGGAGCCCAGCCACAGGAGACTTTGGAGCAAGGGCCGGAAAAGCCGCCAAACCCATTGCGAGGCAAGACTCTTGGAATCTTCTCCCCCGAAAGCAGGATTCGGAACAAGCTTTGTGATGCACTAGTATATCCTTTAACGGAGCCAGCGATTTTGATCCTCATTGTTATTCAGACTATTCTACTCGCGGTTGAAGCTTCCAAGAATGTGTACACTAATCCACGGCCGAGGCACTGGGGCGAATCATTGATCGACTACGCCATTTTTGGACTCTTTATTGTTTTTACTCTGGAACTGATTGCCCGTATTATTGTTTCTGGTTTCTTCATGAACGCTCCAGAATACAGCACGAGGAAGAACAAAAGTGGGTTAAAAGCCACGTTCTTCGACAAATATCATGCTGTCTTCAAACCCCAAAGAACTTCCTCACTGAGAGCCCCTCGAAACCCATCCTTGGGAGGCCAGACTGTGATTCGGTCTTTTACTGCAATTCAAGGAGATTCGATCCGAACCGTCGAGCAAGCTCAGCGTCTGCAACTTGCTAGACGGGCGTTTTTGCGACACTCCTTCAACAGGCTTGATTTTCTGGCTGTCGTCGCTTTCTGGATTGCGTTTGTCATGAGCATAAGTGGCTACGAGAATTCTTCTCATCTCTACATATTCCGGATGATAAGCTGTCTTCGGATTCTTCGCTTGTTAGCACTCACAAATGGCACAGCTGTAAGTATTGCAACTCTTATGGGTGGCTAGGCTGACCGAAATTTCTAGATCATCTTGCGGAGTTTGAAGAAAGCCACTCCACTGCTTGTGAACGTTTCATTTCTGATCGGATTCTTTTGGCTCTTATTCGCTATCATTGGTGTTCAGAGCTTCAAGTCTAGTTTCGATCGCCAATGTGTGTGGATCGACCCAACAGATCCCAGAAACACGACAGGTACCGCGTATACCCAAGTTTTACAATTTTGCGGTGGTCATCTGGACAATGCCACTGGAGAACCTCTGCCATACCAGGTCGGGTATCCGGACAATATCAGAAATGGCTCTAAGTCCTCCAAGGGATATCTGTGTCCTCGAGGATCACTGTGTCTCGAATTGACCCCAGATAAGCTTCCATACAATGGAACGGTCAGTTTCGATAACATATTCCAGTCATTGGAGCTTGTGTTCGTTGTTATGACTGCGAATACTTTCACGGATCTAATGTACTACGCGACGGATTCCGACTACCTCGCGGCAGCACTCTTCTTTGCCGGAGGCATTGTAATCATGACTCTCTGGCTACTCAACTTGCTGATTGCCGTCATAACCTCCTCATTCCAGGTCATTCGAGAAGAAGGAAGAGCCAGTGCCTTCGCAGCTCAGATCAAAGACATGCTTCCGTCCGAGAAATCCGATGCTCCCAAACGACATAGCGCATTGAAGCGGATGTACAATAAAACCTACTGGTTCTGGATTGTCGTGATTTCTTATGATCTCCTCTGTCAGGCATTTCGCAGCGCAAGCATGTCCCGGGACCGGGAAAGGTTCATCGATAACTCCGAGGTCGTGGTAACGTTCATCCTACTTGTCGAGATCGTTATCCGCTTTGCTGTCGATTGGCGAAATTTCTTCCAGATAAACAAGAACCTTTTTGACCTGGGTCTCGCGATTATCACGACAGTCATTCTACTACCGCCCATCCGGAATTCCGGCCAGCCATACGCCTGGCTCACTGTCTTTCAGATCCTGAGGATATACAGGGTAATTATCGCGGTTCCGGTCACCAAAGCGCTGATCACGCTAGTGCTGGGAAATTCAAAGGGTATTGGGAACCTGATGCTTTTCGTCTTTCTCATCACCTTCCTGATGTCGATATTTGCGGTCCAACTTTTTCGAGGAGAGCTGACACCGACTGATCCTTACGGAGACACGATTGAGATTACATTCTTCACCATCTACAATGCTTTTCTGGGCATGTACCAAGTCCTTTCGAGCGAGAATTGGACATCTAATCTTTACAACATCACGGCATTCAACACCGCTCGGAATACAGCCTGGATCGGAGCAGTGTTCTTCATTGGATGGTTTATTCTGGCTAACTTTATTCTGGTAAATATGTTCATAGCTGTCATCCAAGAGAACTTCGATGTTTCTGAAGACGAAAAGCGAATGCACCAGGTCAAGTCGTTCCTGAATAGAAAGGAGCTTGGCAGCAGCTCGAACAACTTGTCCCTATCGGCACTCTTTCGGTTTGGACGAGCTAGATCAACCAAGGATCCGCTCGACTATGGGCCGGCAACTATGGAGATGTTGCTGAAAGATGCGGTTGTTAAAGACTTTCTTGATGATGAAATGCTGAACGACCATGAATCTTCTGCCGCTAATGCTACTCCGGTCGAGCCGACGGCTGCGAGCTCCAGGAACGCACCGTCGCTTTGGGGCAAGTTCAGGAGCCGTATATGGAATCGAGAACCGAATCCATTCTATTCCAATATACAATTCTCAACCCGCTCCGACGAGGCGACCGACGCGAGGACTTTGGCCAAAGAAGCTGTTTCTGCAACTTCCCAACGCAAGAAAGCACAGCGGGAGTTTCTGGCACGTCACCCTAATTATAACAATGCTTTGTTCATATTCAAACCTTCGAATCCTGTTCGCCGCCTCTGTCAAAAGATCGTTGGCCCGGGTCGAGGCAGTGAGCGATTTGGTGGTGTCGAACCGAACACGGTTGTCTGGTATACATTCTCTGCCTTCATTTACATGGCTATTGTGGCAATGGTTCTACTTGCCTGCGTGACCACACCGCTCTATCAGAAAGTCTACTTCGAAAGCCACACGTTCGATGTGAGAAACTGGTTCGTGTGGGCAGACATGGCATTTGCCATCGTCTTCACCGTCGAGGCTCTGATCAAGGTCATCGCAGATGGATTCTTCTGGACTCCAAACGCATATTTCCGGAGCTCTTGGGGCGCAATCGATGGTGTTGTTCTGATAACATTTTGGATCAACGTTATCACATCTCTTTCCAACGATGGAGCAGTGTCAAGAGCCGTTGGAGCATTCAAAGCACTCCGAGCATTGAGATTACTTAACGTCAGCGATAGTGCTCGAAATACCTTCCATTCCTTGATAATCATTGGAGGGTGGAAGATCTTTTCGGTATGTTGTCATGCTACTTGCTGAACGAAATTTTCTGACGTTAATCTAGGCCGCTTTTGTTTCTCTGTCTCTTTTGATACCCTTCGCTCTGTACGGTGTAAATCTTTTTGCCGGCAAGATGTTGTCGTGCAATGATGGAGGCGACGCTATCGTCAGTCTCACAGACTGTTTCGGCGAGTTCACAGGTACACCTTTTAGCAACGACTGGCCTATTGTCATGCCGAGAGTTGTATCAAATCCGTTCTTTGACTTCGACAACTTTGGAGGATCACTCTTCATCCTATTCCAGATCGTATCCCAAGAAGGATGGACGGATGTGATGTGGAGTGCTGAATCTATTGTTGGCCGCGGACTTCAGCCTCGAGATTATGCCTCCCAAGGAAACGCGCTGTTCTTCGTCATCTTCAATCTGCTCGCTACTGTCTTCGTGCTCACGTTGTTCATCTCGGTCTTCATGCGTAATTATACCGAGCAGACCGGTGTGGCATTCTTGACCGCAGAACAGCGATCATGGCTCGAGCTGCGAAAATTATTACGACAGGTCTCGCCTTCGAAACGGCCTTCTAGTACCGATGGGAACAAGTTCAAGGACTGGTGCTACAAGCGAGCAGTCAGGAAGCATGGGCGTTGGCAACGTGCCGTCACTATCGTCCTCGTGTTCCATCTCATACTGCTCTTGGTGGAATACTACCCTGAACCAGACTGGTGGGACCAGATCAGAACTTATACCTTCCTGGCATGCACGCTCTTTTACGCAGCGAACATCATTGTCCGGATTATTGGACTCAGCTGGGCAAGATTTAGAAGAAGCTCTTGGGACGTCTTCTCAATCGTTGTTGTATCTGGTACTCTTGTGACCACAACACTACTTTTGACTCGATTCGACAGTCAAGTCTATATTCAGCTTCATAAGCTGTTCCTGGTCTCCATTGTCCTGTTACTCATACCACGGAATGATGCGCTGGATCAATTATTTAAAACAGCTGCTGCTAGTGTTGCTAATATTGGCAACTTGTTGGCAACATGGTTCGTTCTTTTTCTAGTCTTTGCGATCGCTATGACGCAGACTTTTGGTCTCACACGATTCGGCGAGAACGAAAGCGATAACATCAACTTCAGAACTGTCCCGAAGGCATTGATACTCCTTTTTCGCATGTCCTTTGGGGAAGGATGGAATGCTATCATGGAAGATTTCGCTACTATCAAACCACCCCTGTGTGTCGACGACCCCAGTTTCTTCAACAGTGATTGTGGCAGCGCCAGTTGGGCTAGAGCCCTGTTCATTCTATGGAATATCACAAGCATGTATATTTTCACCAGTTTGTTCATCTCTCTCATCTACGAGAGCTTCAGTTACGTCTATCAGCATTCAAGTGGGCTTGGGAAAGTCAGCAGAGAGGAAATTCGACGCTTCAAACAAGCCTGGGCAACCCTTGATCCTGAAGGTACGGGTTATATCACGAAGGACCAGTTCCCCAGGTTGCTCGGAGAGCTTTCTGGCGTGTTTGAAATGCGAATCTACCCGCACGAACACTCTGTTCGAAGGATACTCGAAGACATCCAACCAGAGCAGAACTCTGGGAGGGTGATGTCTATGTCGTCGACAAGCGCAGCTGTCACCGGGGTCAATGTCAGAGCACTAAATAAGAGGCTTACTCAGATTGATGCGCAGGCTATTCAACGGTCTCGCGCTCGTTACAATCTGTTCTTTGAGGAGGTGATGGTCTCAGCCGATGTTGATCGGGGCATTTCATTCACTACCGTGCTGATGATTCTGGCACATTACAACGTCATTAGCGATAACAAGAGTCTCAAGTAAGTAACAGTGCCAAAGTTTGTGCACGCCGCTAATTTTCATCAGGTTGGAGGAGTTTCTGCGTCGTCGTGCGCGGCTTCAAAGAGTCGAGGAAGAAGTCCGAAGGCGGATTGTTCTTGGCTTCTTTGATACAATGTGAGTGGTTCTATTTGGTAAATTGTTCAAGACTAACGGTATTAGGTACTGGTCGAGGAAGTTTAGGAAGCATCTGGAGAGAAAGAGGTCTGGTCGTATGACTGATATCCCACAATTGGGACCAGAAGTGTACATTGATGATGAGGCTGATATCGCGGCCAAACAAGCGAGAGCGACAGTCTCGCCACTCCTCTCACCGATGGATATCGCCGATCCTCGGTCCTCGTTCATTGCGCATGGCTTGGATGGCGCTGCCAGGCATAGGAGAGGAGGATCTTCTGTCTCTGGTCCCTTATCGCCTGGTACTCCAGGCATGTCATCAGGACTATCTTTAGGAGTGTCCCCTAGAGGGTCACCCGGGGCTTCTCCGCAATTGTCACCTCACCGACCAAGTAACTCAGCATTCAGCTTTGAGGGAGGTGAGCTTGGTGGAGGAGCTGGAGCGGGAGGAGGCTCTGGACAAAGCAGCAGACGCGGCAGACGCGGCAGTGCAGTCAGCGCAGAGAACGTCCTCGACGTGCTCGATAACTCAGCCTGGGGCGAAAGTATCCGGCGAAGTTTCACGTTGAGGCGACCAGGCGATCGACCAGGTCGTGGTGGAAGTGTGTCCTAAGCGAGCCTCAGGCGGGTTTGAGAGTGATGTGATGATCACAGGCTCCGCAAGTGTTTAGTTGGGATTCGGAGGCGGGAAGGATGTTTGTCTAGACTTGAATTTTTTCTCCCGGCGACCGTGCGAGAGGTCCTCTGTCGCATAATGGGTTTGGGGGGCGCAGGCGTGGCGTTTTACGGGACGCATCATCATGAGTTGTTTCGATTCTTCGTGCTGGCAGGCATGTTGTAAATATGAGAAGAGGGTATCACGATCGATTGATGGGCTGTACGACCTAACTGTTGGGAGGGAGGCAAGGCACTGGGTGGCGATGATGGTGACGGGCTTCGGCTGTATTATTGGATAGAAGTCAGAGGCGGTGGTGATAGGTGGATGGGAGGGATGAATGTGTTTTATATGCATAGCCATGGAGTTTATAGAAATGTATTAGGCAGAGAAAGTCTGCTCGTAATTATTCACCCAGAAAGTAGAAGTATTTATTTGGCATTAATACGTGGCGAGTATCTACAGAGGGATATAGATTGGGCTAATTGCCCCCTGGTATTGGTCTCATATGCTGTATATTGATTCTAGATTAGATCAGTGTGTCACTTCAATATACTGTATGCTTGCGATCCTCAGATCCTGATAATGATGTAAGAACTTCATGAGCTGATCATGGAAATCAATAGCATCAGAATCTGCAGCTCACCACATCGAGTCTTCCCAAACTCACGTTCCTCTTCGAAGATTTCGAAAAGAGTTCTGACTGTCCGGCTGGTCAAAGCCTAAGCATCAGTGCATCACCACAAATCTGCAGGCGAGAAATGTCCTTGGCAGTGTCACCCCCTAGTTCTGCATCCCAGCACCCCCGCGGCAGAACCACCACGACGTCCCGCTCTAAACCCCATGCAGCAAGTAGAGTCCGTGGCGGGGACACCGCCTCATCAGCTTGAAACTTGTCGTTCCTGGAAGGAGAAGAAGAGCAAGAAAAGAGTGGAAGGGTTTTTGGTCGGTGAAGGAGGAGAATGGGCTGAGAGTGGATGGTCGAGCCGGACTTGTTTGATGTTCATGGAGATGGCCGCGGCCGCTGATCGATGGCTAGGGACGGGGAGAAGGGTTCATGCTGGTCGGGTTTGAGGTCAGTGGGGAGGGAGGCTTCTTTTTGGTGATGATGTGCTGTAGGAATGATGGTTGAGGGGGAGATCGAGGCTTTGTTTCTGCACTCCTGGTGATGGTGATGAGAACATTGTCTCGGACGTGCTTGTTGATCGTGTTCGGCCTGTCACCAAGGGTTTGCAAGAAGGATCGTGCTGATTGACCTGATTGACAGCGGTCGATATCGATAGGAATGCAGGCCGTCCTGCATGCACTTACTCAATATTTGTCTAGCTGTCCTTGCACTGCAGCTGATGCGAATACTACACTACTCCATCAACAGCTGTATTGCTCTTGCGAGCTGAAGGCTTGGACATGTTGGTAGTTTTGGTAGAGGGTTGTGATGCATTGATTCTGGAAACATGCTCAGTAATGCAAAGTCAAATGTGTTCGTCTGGACAACAACAGATGGCCACAAAATCGGTCTGCGGTCTTCGTGTTATAAATAATCCGTCCCGACTGCGTGGCACCCTTGGTCATCTCTCCTGGTCCTGGTCCTTGTAGTCCCTTGGTCACTTCAAATTCCAGACATCTCATCGCCCTAACAACTTCTACCCCTGATCGTCCTCGCTTGTCTTCAACCCCTCGTCTCCGAACATCATCATCCCAGCATCTCCCCTCCAACACTCTCAAACCCCTTAACTCGTGCCTTACAGCATCGTATTATCACAGGCAGACTCCCTGTCTCTCTCCCATGCCATGCCCTCTTCGGCCTCAACTCTCACAGACATGTAACGCAGGAAGAAGCCACCTGGAGTCACCGGGGCACCATCAAAGGCAAGGAACTGCCAGGCAAGACGCATTAATATTCAAGCAGAGCCCCCCTTTCCATGCTTTCGTCCATTATTGCATTCTCGGATTCTCTTCTTTCTCCTGGCAGCGCCACTTTGTTCTCCCTTGCCCTTTCTCGCCTTTACCTGCCGTTGCGTTACAACCCCTACATAATTCCCCTCCCTAATCAATCATCACCACCCTACCCTTTCTATTTGCAGCCGTCCCTCGTCATAGCGTCCCTGGCACTTAAGTACTGGGTCCGCCGGATTACCTTCGGATTGATTGTTCTTCTGGAAAAATAAGGTGTCGAGCATCCTCTATCCCCGGCAACCATTCTCTGTTAAGGTCTACAAAGACTCGTCACTCGTTCATACGTTGCTCCACGCGTACTCCTTCGCTCATCATCCCAAAAATACACCACCACAACCACCAATCCGCATAACATCTAATTTTCGAGGCTGTGCCGTCGACCACACTTGCATAACCTGCACATATACAACATCGAGTCAACATCAGTCAGATCTTTCTCGAATAATCAAGCAACATTTTACGCTTTCAAATCAGACCTCCCCTCAAGATCTGCACGAACAACCGAAGAAGAAAGTAACTTTTCCGCTTCGTCCCTACACCGATCTTCGAACCTAAAGTCCGAAACTCCCCTGGAAACTCTATCTCGACATATATCGAACCGGATCTCCCATCTCATAACAAAGATCCAACTCTACTCTACTTCACTTCAAGTCTCAACATATCCACAGCTCATCAGCAAATATGCGCACCACACGCTTCCACTCTCTGTCCTTCTCCAGCTTCAGATCATCACTTCGTCGCTCATCATCTGGCTCAAATGGCTCCATCATGTCAAGCAACCGAGACTCATATGCTTCCAACTCATCGTCGCCTGTGAGCACCATCAATGCTATTATGCATAAGCAACCGTCCATGTTGTTCATGGAAGAGGAGAGACGGAGCTTCGGAACTGGTCTGGAGATTCTGGAGCCACGACCACTTGTTTACTGGGGTGGTTTGGAGGAGCGAATGGGTTCTCTATAGAGCTCTTCTTGCTGTTGGACTTGTACATTGACTGAGCGCACGCTTGGTCGTGGATGTTGGTCTGGTCCTAGTTGGTGAAAGGCATTGGACCTAACCTTGAGGAAAGAGATTTGGGGTTCGATGAGTGCATTTGGATAGGTACCGGACAGGAACGGAATGGACTACCGCAGGATCGAGTCAGTGATCGGATCATGGCGTTTACGATTCTCATGGCTTGGGATACACACATTAGGGGATTTTATGGGCGTAAAGGTTTTCTGGGTCTTAAACTTCTTGGGTGGATGATTTGGATGGATATGAGATGAGACTAGGATTAGATGAACCGGTATATCACTTTGTATTACCTAGGGTCTTCGGGCTAGCAAATGTGCTAGATATTTTTGATATTTCAAATGCACTCGTTTACATTTGCATCCTTTGATCAAGTGCAGTTTATTTGTGATCTTTCTGGGAGGATGATTTCGTTGTTGGTCAATCGTGTGTTACTTCACAGTAATGGCCAAGGAAAACCGCGGTCTTGCTCCTGCCCCGCGAAAATCGGATGACAAGCTCCATCAATCCCTTCTCACCGACAGATGATTCGAATCCCCCAAAAGGGACTCCCAACGATGCTTAGAACTCGACAAACTTACATGTAGAACTCTACATCTATCGCTCTCCTTCCTCGTATGCTTTCTCGGAGCTCATCCACACTTCAGAGACAATGGCTTCAGCCAATAATTCCGACCTCGGCCCTGTTACTTCAATACCAGAATCTGAAGACGTCAACAGCATCCCACTATCGCCGATGTTGCAAGCGATGCCAGACGAGGAGCACAATAGCATGAGCAGGTCCCAGGCCTACAATCTATACACTTCTTATTTCCTGTCAACCTGGAATGTGAGGACTTATGAGTTTGCCGCGGTAAGGAACGATGGCATGGGACGAACATGAGAGGTGGGGCAGAGACTGATGAGAAGATAGATTATTTTCACGGCTGCTGCATATCCCGATACTCTCACTGCGGCTGCTATCCGGTATGTCTGAATTCTTCTCACTTGAAATAACCTCCCTATTCTTTCATCCTGAGGCGGTTGGGTGGCACACCCTTCTTATGACCAAGCTTATGACACTCTGTAGTGGCATCGTCCGAACCCTAGCATTAGTATGCTTTTCCTCTATGGTAGGAAGATGGGTCGACCAAAATCCAAATCGCCTCAAGACACTCTTGAGCACCATATCTGTAAACCGAGTTGCAGTGATCGGTGCTTCCATCCTATGGTACTTCATCGTCAATCCACGTGGCTCGCCATCACCACTTACCCTCAGAAACAATGAAGCTGGTGGTGTTGACGTCCCGGTAATTCTGAAAGGCGGTATATTTTCAGTTATCCTTATCCTTGGGATCCTCGAAGCTCTCAGCGCCTCCGGAAACATGCTCTCTATGGAACGAGACTGGGTGGTCACAGCCGCAGCACCAGATGGCGCAGCATATGATCTCACGCATCTGAATTCGGTTATGCGGAGGATTGATCTGATATGTAAACTCATCGCTCCAATCCTGATCTCGCTCATCATCTCGGCAACCAATACACGGATCGGGGTTCTTGTCGTAGGCTCAATGAGCGCCATGAGTTGGGCAGCCGAAACGTTCTGCGCGAAGAGGGTCTGGAATCGGAATCCGCGACTTCGGGGTTTGAAGGTGACAGACAGTGAGGCGACTGTAGACACCCAGGTCCTACGCCCTGTGGGTCATCTTCACATGTTCTTGCAAGGCCTTTATCGCTATGCGCAGGACTTCAGGAATTACTTTTCGTCGACAGTCTGGGTCCCCTCATTGGCACTAGCACTGCTTCATCTTTCGGTTTTAGCATATAGCGCTACCTTTATCACATTTCTCCTCAGTGCGGGTTTCTCGTTGCAATTAATCACCATCGCAAGAGCCGCGGGGAGTCTGGTCGAGATTAGCAGTACCGTTGTCACACCTGTTGGGGTACAATATCTGGGAAAAGCTAAGAATCACGGACGATTCGGGGGAAGAAATGTGCTCCGTGAGGGCGACGCAGAGACTTTGTTAGGCTTGAGTGCCATTTCGGACAGAGAAAGTAGTACAGAGACGGGTTTGGAGAGGCTGGGACTCTGGGGGATCTCGTGGCAGCTATTGAACTTGGTATGATTTCACTACTTACACTGTTTTTAGGGCTTCAACACGCTAGTATTGACAGATTCCTAGATACCCGTTGGCTTCGCCCTCTGGTCTCTCTCTCCGAACACCTCGCCGTCTCCGACTCCAGATGGAGAATCTGAGCTCCCAAATCTTCTTGCACGCATCATCCCGCACCCCTCGCCTACCCTCCTCGCCCTCACACTCTTCACGTTCCTCTCCCTATCACGCCTTGGCCTCTGGATCTACGACCTCACGACCCAACAACTGACACAAACGCTCACCTCACCCACTTCTCGCTCCTCCTTCACAGGCGTAGAATACTCTTTCGTGTCGCTCTTCGAACTAGCGCAGAATGTATTGGCGATTGTGTTGAGTCGGCCGCAGGATTTCAAGTGGCTTGCGCTTATTAGTTGGGTGTCTGTGGCATTTAGTACAGTAATGTATGCAGCCTGGGTCTGGAGGATGAGAGGGCACTTAGTACATTGGGAGAGGCTGGGTAAGGGGTGCGAGTGTGTTGTCAGGAGAGATGACCGTGGTTGGAGGTTGGGGAGGTGGACTGTAGGGAGAGGATGATGAGCATAGAAAATAGTAGAACTGCAAGTCAAAGGAGGATCCATGCTAACGAAGCGCATTTATCTACATGTACACCTCTTCTGCGCGGATGCTAGTTGCGGTCCGCCGCAAGATAATTCTCGCTTATATCAACGCAAAACAAAAATCAAAACAAAACAACCAACGCGCCCAGCAAGCAAGAAAAACACCAAAAATTTACCCACAACCTAAACCTCGTAAGAAAAAATACGTTTAAAAAGCAAAAGAAACCCCCGTCGAGTAAGGATTTTACTTTTCGAATTTGTCGTGTTCGTGTTTTAGTGTTTTCCGCTGGTCCGACCTCGATTCGCCATCGATCCACGCTATGATCCGTAAGACCTCCAACCCCGATGAACACAGTTTGCCCTGACCGCTCGACCATAGAGGGCTGCCTGCTGCTGTTCATGGAGAGCGCTTTGCTTATTTGGTTATATGTTGACGATAGCGACGCGTCGGGAATCGGGTGCGGGTGAGAGAAGCGAGGAAGGAGAATTTCTAGGATTTCCACGCTGGGCGGAGCACTTTCCTCTCAGGTGTCAAAGATGCTTAAAGAATCTCATTTTATTAGTATTGTGATAACATGGATTACATTTGCAGGCAAATCTCTATGATACAAACGCCAACCTCCCAACATATCCGGGCATTTCATGCTCCAGAATTCAATCACAACATCCAACCTTATCTCCCTTACTTTTAATCTACACTGCAGCAAGCGATGCAAAAGACAGACTCTTCGGCCTGTTCCCATTGATATCATCAACTTTCATTGACGACGATCGCCTCCTCCAGATCTTCGGCCGCATGACCGACAACACCGAATTCGCCCTGGCAGCCTTCTTCGACGACGTCCCGGAATCAGTCCTGGGAACGGCCGAACCTCTACTGGTCGGTTCACTATCTTCAGGAATTATTGCATTCATCTCTGTAAGTCCCAATCCCCTGGAGAGCGACCTCAAATGTCCTTTGGTTATTGCTTTCACATATTCAGCCTTCGTTTTCGTCTCCGCCTCCAGCCCCGCCAATACTTTATTTCCAATTGCTCAAACTCAGTAACTGTAGCCGCAAGCTCGTTATTTTTCGGGTTGACCTTGTGGATGGTCTCCTTCAAAAAAAAAAATGTCAGCTCGAACAGCTTTGTCAGTTCTGTAAGCTGCAAGTCGTAACTCATGCTTGTATATTCTCCATCCTCATTGCGGACGAGAACAAGTTTCTGTACGATGTGCCTGATGGCCTCAAGTCGAGAGTCTGGCTCAGATTGGGCTTGTAGCCCGATCTTGGTGGCCATCTGAGAAATTTCCCTGTGCGCTTTTCTCTAATGTACGGGTGAGATTTCGTGTTTTCGAAGAACTCAACGATAGTTGCAACGAGGAGACGGACGATGTCTGCTTCTTTGGACTCGAAGGTGATTTCGTCCGAAGCTGTTTGCTTTGGTGGTACTATTTTGGTTGAGGACTTCGACGAGGGAGGCAAGAAATTTGGTGTTACTCAAAGATTAGCAGACGACCAACGAGAAGCGCAGTTGTGATGCAACTTACGGGTGCCAATAGCAAGAATCATCTCTGTAAGATCCATGTCCATTGTAGTAAATGACGAGGAGTGTGTCCTTGTCCTTATACTGATCCACATCATCGACGAAGTCGTTGATCTTTCCAAGTAGCTTGTTGTGCGAGTAGACCGGTTTCTTCGATTTCTCATCCACAATTGGAAATGAAACCCTCTCCACTGAGAAGTTGAGCTTATCTTGAAACAGACCTTGGACGGCCAGTACTTCGTCCTCGATCATTTTGTTCATTTTTGTAACATCGTCGTCGTCTTGCTCGTCGTCGTCTTGCTCGTCGTCTTCTTGCCAGCTCAACAGTAGTGCCTGGACTCGGCTGTATCGAGGCTTCCGAGTCCTGCTCTTTCGTCCAGCAATCATTAGATCATGGACGAAATCATCAAAGTTCTCTATATGATCGTCTATATGCACTGAAGACGGAACTCTTTCCCTGACTTGTATATCTAAAGGGTCTGTTTCTGTTTCCGAGACCTACGCATATGTGAGTAGGGCGTGCACACCTCCCTTGCAGAGCACTTACACATTGAATGACTGGCAGCTGACTATGCCCGATATACTGAGGCAATTCAATATCCCCATCCTCAAACTACTTCCTGGGATCTGTCTTTTTCATTCCCTGAAGTCTGTGGCAATGACTTGAATTTCTGAGATCAGCTGTGCATTCGGGTCCACCGTTACAGAATGATCCAAAACAAAGTGGTCTTCTGGTAGAGTTACGGATTGTCCCAGACTTAACCTGTTATTGTCCTTACTCCTTTCTAAGAGATTGAGAATGGCGTTGAGAGCAATCTCCGCTTGAAAATCAGGGGTAGTCTGTGTAGTAGCCTGATCGTCTGTGCCTGGTATCCGAGATGGCATTTGTTCATTCTCTGATCGCGGAATACGGCAATCAGGACTTCCGGACGTCATAGTTGTGGAATACCATATAGTATATGGATATGAAAATGATAGCAAAGAACTGCGCGAAACTTTCCGGGTGAGGGACTCGATCTTGTATACGCCGAATCGGGCACTTTGGCTGAGAGGTAGCACAGGTGCCCTGCAGCCACCGCATTGGCCTGCACTAGATGAGTCTATCATGAGCGCCATAACCAGCTCAGGGCGTATTCGGCCTCTAATTGCATAGACCACGGGATAAGAAGCTGTAGCCCCATCCCATAAGGCGTCCAGGCACCGCCAACTCGCACACCGTCGTCGGCCTTGTTACTAGAGGATTTCAACAAGAAGCCTTTGGAATGGATTTGAAATAGCCCCTATACAGAGGCATTGATCAGCATTCTGGCCCGACTCTTGCCAGTGATATATAGAAAGCAAATTGCAAGAATGGTTCGCAAAACACTCTACCAAAAACTCTCTGATGTGATCGAAAGCCGAACATTTTGATCCGGAGCCATCCAAAACGACACCTCGTCCAGTCATCTCAATCTCGCAGATGACGATGAGGCGCAATGGGCACTCGGAGTGTTGTCACACTTGTGAGACATTCGAGGCATTCTTTGATGGCGGTGCTGAGGTGTCGCCGTCCTGCAACAGCTCACCGAAGTTGGGGGCCATGAAGCGGCTGAGTTCGTGTGGAACCTCGCGAATTGCAGAAGATATGCGACGGTATTTCCAGTGATGACCCAGTGGCTCGACAGGAGATTGCACTGTTCAAGAGCAGCCTGATGAGATTCTGGAGAGGCCGAAAGACTTCTGCCGACCGAACGAGACACTGTACAAAACCAGGAAGGAGCGACTCGAGTCGAAGGAAGGATAAAAGTTGCTTATTCCCTACCAACTTCACAATGACAGCATAAAAACTACCTGGAATATAATTACCGATACACTGCGGGAATCAGTGCTATTGCCAGCTCTCTCCTAGCCAGCCAGGATTCCGCGCTTCCTTCTCGTCCTCCTCAGCAACCTTGATCATCAACTCCCCGAACAATCCATTCGCCCAGCCAAACCAGGCTCTACTCCATTGATGCTCGTTGAAAGTGTCGACACTCTCATGTATAACTATATGGCGCGTTAGCAAGTTCCATTTGACCCGGTACAAACGCATTATGGATAGACGTGGAATGTCCTTTTGAGGTTCGCAACGGATCACCCAAGCAGAAAGAGGACGTACCTCCAGATCCATCTGTTGAATTCAACACCATGTTGATTTGTTGCTTAACTTCTTCCTCGATATCCTTCTTCGACACTTTATCAAGACTGTTTGTTGCTGATGAGCCGAGAGTAGAAAAGGATGTGAGAGCTCGAACGATGGCCGCCATAGGCCAAGCTTTTCCAGGGCCAACATGTGGGCCTCCAATAGCGGAGATGACTGGACCTTTCATAAAGTATGGATTGCTGTCGCTAAGAACAAAGCGTCTCGTATTGGCGTAAATCTCACCATAATTTTTGGGCTGCTCGCCTTGTGGAGGCGGAGGAAGCTTGAAAGCGGATTCCGAATAGTTCCATAGAGGCATCGCTAGTAAAGATGGGACATTTGCATCGTCCATCAGATTTGAACCACCGTATCCATCGATCTCATACGCAAAGATATCCCCAAAATCACGGTGATGCACGATTGCATCTTGGTCAATACCTTTTCGGATGCCAAACGCGAAGTCACGCATCGCCATGGTGAGGTTCTTTGCATCATCGCCTGTCAAATGCTCCATGATCACCGAGCCGTCTTCCAGATACTTCGCCCACATCATGTTTGCCGGAACAAGCAGTTGGTATATACAGGCATCATCTGAAGGTCGGAAAGCAGTTCTGACCATTCCGTTCTCCTTGGTGGGGTTTCCAAGTCCATCGTTAGTGAGGGTTTCTGATCCTCTGTTTGTCCATCCGGTAAATGTCCATGCCGACGCTTCGACTTTCCCGTCTTTTGAGTAGGTACCT
Organism: Cadophora malorum; assembly: GCA_017365405.1. Taxonomy (NCBI): domain Eukaryota; kingdom Fungi; phylum Ascomycota; class Leotiomycetes; order Helotiales; family Ploettnerulaceae; genus Cadophora; species Cadophora malorum. Next base: position 147,740 of record JAFJYH010000008.1, on the reverse strand, counting down.
AGTCTCATAGCCCCAGCGGCATCAACTGCAGCCTTCACTGCAGGGATCCAGTTATACTTTTGAAAGAACTCGATACTTCGAAATGTTAGTGACGTCTTCACAACAATAGTCAAGACTGCCCGGCACAATCAGGGGGCAATGTGACGTTTGACCGCACTCACTCTCTGGTACGTTCATAGTAAGCCACTGATATCTGTAAAAACGACGCAAGAGAATCCAGTTCCCACTTGCAATCGAATACCTTGACTGGGTCATACGGTGGCATGGGATGGTTCTGGCTATAAGCTCCGTTGTGAGTGGGAGGGACCCCAGACTCAGGTGGTGGCTGAAAACTATGACAGTAAGGTGAAATGATTATATAGCGAGCATGAATGTTGATAAGTCCTCGCCACAGGCTTGCAAGCGAGTCTTTGTCCTGCGAGGCTTCAAGAAGAGGCAGGTACGAAAGGACTTGTGATGCCGAATCTCGTAGCCACATAGCATCGATCTGGGCAAGTCAGCTTGTTTAACGCTTCCAAGAAAACATTCTGAGAGTGCTGGACTACATACATCACCAGTTATAACGTAAGTCAGCTCCTCGTCTGTCACATTGCCTTCAACGCCATCCTCTTCAACCTCTTTAGCATATCCTCTCCACTTGATCATTGTATCAAGCGTATTTGGATAGCTGTTTTCGAACAACCTGAAAAGATCAGGATCCTTAATGACGCCCTTCATCTTCTCAATAAGCTTCTCCATGGCTGGTAAATTGAATGTTCGACATTCAGGGGCCGGCCGAGAATAGGGAAATTGCCGTGACCCTTCAGACCATGGCTTTTGGCGGCTCCTTTGAAGACTTTCGTAGCCCATACATTCTGCTGCTGGAGAATGCGAAGGTTCGGGACCCAGTACCGAACTTGTTGGTATCACTGGCTGAGCCACTTGTGGTTCTGGCGATGTCGTCTCAATTGTTTCATGTTGAGAAACTTGAGGGATAGCGATAGAAGTTACATCAGGCTCCTCTGCATGTATAATGCTCGTTGGTATTGGACTGGAGTCTTGCTTGGCAGGGATTTCCTTTTCGGAATCATATGTGAGCACATGTATTTTGGTTTCCGATGTGTACCAGACATAGATGAGAGCAAGGGAGATGAGAAGAGCAACTCCTGCTACTCTCTGCTGTATACGCCTCATCCTTTCGATGTCATCCGAGTCCAAGGCATGACTGGGCTCCTCTCTTTGAAGAATGTGACGGAATGAGAATGGCGTTTGGAATAGAGGCCAAGTGGTGGAAGTGAATTTCAGCCACAGAGAGTGTCTTGGCTTTGTTCGACTCGAGGCGACACTTGTGCCTCGGCCGTTTCCTCGCTAGCTGTATCATGCCACAACAACGCGTCTTGATCAACGCCAGTTTTTGATGACATGGGAAAGCCATGCGAAGACTTCCCATGCGATGCTTTCGGTAGCCCGTTCGGATAGTACGCGATACATTCTGTTCATCCATGAGTTCTGGACTGAACACGGACAAGAGCTGCCAATGGCTCGTGGTAATGGAGGGGGGATTGAGTATTACAGTAGATCTCATGCTATCCCCCACTCTTCCTCTCCCTCTCCCTCTTTCTCCTTCTCCTTCTCCTTCTCCTTCTCTATCTCTCATTTGAACTCTATACGGAACAATGTCTAGACGACTCCGACTTGGAGTTCTCGTTCCCTCTTCCAATACAGCCTTAGAGCCTCTCACAACAGCCATTGTCAATGCTATCAATACCCAGCTTGGCCATCACATTACAGTCCACTTCTCTCGATTCGCAGTCACGACAATATCCCTCGCGCCATCTGCCCTCGGCCAATTCGAGCTCCTTCCCATACTCGCTGCAGCAGAATTGCTTGCGCATGCTGAAGTCGATATCATTGGGTGGTCTGGAACGGCCGCAGGGTGGCTAGGCTTCGATAAAGATGTGTCATTGTGTGAGGAGATCAACAAGAGGACGGGAATCAAAGCTACAACTAGTGTGCTGGCACTGAACAAGGTATTGGAGATATGGGACATCAAGAACCTCGGTTTAGTGACTCCATACTTGGACGATGTGCAGGCCGCTATCGTGAAGAATTATGGGGCTATGGGGATCGCAATTGGGGATGGGATGGAGCGGCACCTGAAGGTACAGAAGAACAACGATATTGCTGCCGTTGGTGAGGATATCTTGGATGGCCTGGTAGACGACGTCATCGCTGGGAAGGCTGATGGGGTGACAACATTCTGTACGAATCTCATTGCGGCTCAGAGGGTCGAAATCTGGGAAAATATGCATGGCGTGCCAGTTTTTGATACCGTTACGACTGTGGTATGGGACATGTTGCGGCAATGTGGCATTGATACGGCTGGGGTTGAAGGCTGGGGCATGATATTCAAGAAAGGTTAAGTAACTACACGGTCAATGTCTGAATCTGGATCTTTGGACTACATCACTGTCCCCATACTGGGATTTTCAATCCATGCATCCCCTTATATCTGGCTGGCTCGCTTTCTTTCCACCCCTTCAACACTTCATCTTTCTCCTCAATATCATATACTGCTACTCCCAGTGGTCGACATGTATCTAACATACGCTGAGCTGAATCACCACCCCAGCCATAGACGGACAAATCACCTCCTGGGCAAGTAGACATTGCACAAAGCACGTCGGTCTCGGCGAAGAAAGTAAAGTATTCTCCAGGCTTTGCTGGGCAAGTTTCCCTACTCAAGGTCAATGTTAGTCATACAATAATTGAGAGGAGACTAACATGCAATATTTGCCGTCTTCGTTCAGCCTTGTGACTTGAAAGACATTCAGAACATCGTGAACATCTGTTTCGGTAAGGCCGTAAGGTAGAACAGCTCTCACGAGGTTGGAATGGCAGTGGTAATCAAAATCATCTCCACTGAGGAGGTTGTCCACTACAAATATTCAGCAAAAGTTTTTAACATGCGCTCAAAAATCTCACAGACCGTAAGGATCACATCTAGTCAATAATTAGTATTTCTAGGTCTAGACTCAGTATAGGTTGCTAACCTTGTCCCCAGTAAATCATGGCAGCGACCCCCAACTTCATCGACTCCATAGTCTTTCAGACTGTCTGCAACGATAGTGACCAAAGGTCTTAGATACGGTAAATTCGACCATAGTCTATCACCAACAGAAACGTGAGACGCGTGTAGTTGTCTCGTCCGTGCAGCCCAGAAACGCTCTCGAGGATTGTGAAGCGAGAAGATATTTAGATCTCCGACTTGAGGTCCATTTGGAGTCGAGAGAACACAGATTTGTCCTACCAACGAGTCAGTGATGTGCTTGTGAATGTCATAAAAACTCATGTGAGGAGGATTATGACAAGAAGCTTTTGGCTACAGACCTTTCTTCACCACCCAAGCTTTGCCACTTCTGATTGGAATCTCAAACTTCTCAATCAAAGACTTTCCACTTTCTTGCTCGGCAACGTTGCCAATCCGTGCATACAACTCTTTATCACCATATAGGACAGTGCTATCGGCAGAGGGGTATGCCGGAGGATTGGGAACACGAGCTGTCATTGTGATGATGTATTGAACGCTTCAATTATATTGAAAGTAAGAACAACTTCGGTGATCTTGAATCGGATGTCCAGTGCTGGGGCGTGGAATCTTGACGCGAAGAACGGCGTTCTAGAGCTCTTGCTTGAAATAGAACGAGAGTGGGATGTTTACGGTATAGTCTAGCAAATCAAGTAAAGCCAAGTAATGTTTAAACAGAGCGTCTAATTCATATACCTCTCTTGATCGAGATGAGAAATGATACGGAACTATACTGTCAAATTTCTAAAGGAGAGTCATATACGTCTGGTTCGTAAGGACCATTTCAGTTGATAGGGGACTGAAGAGCTTCGTTAGCCAGCCGAGGTGATGGCTGAGGCTGCCAATTAAATGGCCCGTGGGTCAGATTGCGAAGAGAAAGGAGAATATTCCCAGAGGTTAATAAACAACATGGAAGACACTTAGTCAACCATTCAATTACACCTTCCAAGAATGTCAAGATGGGCCGCCAGGAAAACTTACGAGGCTGTGTCATTGGCTACTGCCCCGCGCTTCAGCCTCGCCAAAGCAACACCCCTCCTGTCTCGGGCACATAGGCAACCCCTCTCCACGGTACGACGTGTCATGGTCTCATCTTCACCTTCATCTCTCACCAGACTATCAATCATCCAAAGGCATCTCACTATGAACGCTCAAGAGATCAAGAACTTCCTGGCGGATGCGCCCCCAAGCACCGTCAACCTCGAGATCAAGAAGCACTTCGATGCGCTGACCGACCAACAAGCGCGTTATGCACACTACATAAGCAGGTATGGCAAAGCTTCCCAGAAATATTAGACGGTGTAATCTAAGTCTATCAAATCAACTTGAGCTATATGTCTCTGCAAAGCAATTTGCTAACCATAGTTTTAGGGCTGCCTTCACTGGAACCAGAATCACCCTTCGTCAGGTCTCCCCCGAATCCGAGAGCATCTTCGACTTCATAATCGAACTATTCAAAGCTACAAATGGCGACTGGAAGGCTTTGCAGGAGAAGGCTGGCATTACTAGTGAAGAGCTACAGCAATTCCTCGAATACTCCACCCAGTTTCTAGGCAACTGTGGCAACTACAAGGGCTTTGGAGATGCCAAATTCGTTCCACGATGCAGCGAGAAGGTCTTCGATTCTTTGGCTGCTGCTGCCCCGAAAGCTGCGGAATATTACAAGGCAACCAATGGAGCTATATTCTCAAGTGATAACTCTGGAATTATGCACTTGGGGTAGGTGTGTTGTTCTCTGTGCTAGTACTTGTTACTTACATACGTCTGCAGATATCTAGAGGATGGGCATATGACAACCTACTACCCCGACTCCAAGGGAATTACGAAGGCGGAAATCGGAGCTGTGTCTGACTTCATGGCCAAAATCGGTCTGCTTGTGGAAAACACTCGACTCAGAAAGAACCCAGACGGCAACTTCGACTTGTTGATTGCATCCGCAGTAACTCAGGTCCCCGCAGCTGGCGGAGATGTTGGCACGACCACAGAATTCGATCTTGAGGCTGATGTGGTGAAGGGCAAGAAGTTGAAGTTGGTGTATGGTGATTATTCGAAGGAGATGGCTCTCATCACTGAATACCACAAGAAGGCCGCCGAAAATGCTGCCAACGACAACCAGAAGAAGATGCAACTTGCCTACGTCAAGTCTTTCCAAGAAGGTTCTCTTGAGGCTTTCAAGGATGCTCAGAGATACTGGATCAGAGATAAAGGTCCAATGGTTGAGTCCAACATTGGTTTTGTCGAGACTTATCGGGTATGGATCACATATTTCCCTGACTTCGCAAACTTGTTTGATGTTCCATTTACTCAAGACTAAATCTGACTAGGATCCTCATGGTGTCCGTGGAGAATGGGAAGGTGCGGACAGATCTTATGATAAATGGCTCTCTCTTCAAAGACTAATCGACTGGCAGGATTCGCGTCCATGGTAAACCTGGAGCGCACAAGAGCTTTTGGGTCGCTTGTCGATGCAGCCGAAGCTATGATCCCAAAGCTTCCTTGGTCGACCGAGTTTGAGAAGGACAAATTCCTGAGCCCTGATTTCACCAGTTTGGAAGTTTTATCTTTCGCTGGTTCTGGTATTCCAGCGGGAATCAACATTGTATGTTTCCAGTCTTCAATCCTTTGGGACACTACATTCTCACGACCGTGTGTTATCAATGCTGACTGGGCTTAGCCAAACTACGATGATATTCGTCAATCGGAAGGATTCAAGAACGTCAGCCTGGGAAATGTTCTCAGTGCGAAGGCACCTAACGAGAAGATTCCTTTCATCTCTGAGGCTGACCTCCCCATCTACCAGAAATATCGAGATGCAGCTTTCGAAGTGAGTCTATTTGATTCCAATGCATGAACCCTCAATGGCCCGAGTCAGGCTTTGGGCCATTATCTGTATATGTGACTAAAATAGCTCTTTCAATCCAGGTACAAGTCGGCATCCATGAGCTGCTAGGTCACGGTACTGGAAAGCTCTTACAGGAGACAGAACCCGGCAAATTCAACTTCGATCCTAAGCACCCACCTATTAGTCCTATCACCAATAAGCCAGTCACCACTTACTACAAGCCAGGACAGACATGGGGCTCCGTATTTGGCAGTGTGGCATCAAGCTACGAGGAGTGTCGAGCTGAGACTGTTGCCATGGCCCTGTCCTGTGACTTTGAGATCCTCAAGATCTTTGGCTTCGGAGATGGTTCGCCAGATATGGACGGAGAGGCTGGAGACGTACTGTACGCAGCTTATCTCTCTATGGCTCGTGCTGGAGTGGCGTCACTTGAAATGTGGGACCCGAAGTCCAGACGCTGGGGTCAAGCACACTCTCAAGCTCGTTTCAGTATCTTGAAGTGTTTCCTCGATGCTCCAGATGATTTCTGCAAGCTTGACTATAAGAATGAGGATCTTTCAGATCTGACAATCAAGCTCGACCGAAGCAAGATCACCACTGTTGGAAGAAAGGCGGTCGAATCGTACTTGCAAAAGCTTCACATCTACAAGTCAACAGCTGATTTCGACGCCGGCACTGCATTGTATGCTGAGATGACCGAGGTAGAACCCAAGTGGTGGGGTGAGACACTCAGAGATGAGGTCTTACGGAACAAACAACCGAGAAAGGTTTTCGTGCAGGCTAATACAGTGCTTGATGCGGCAACTGGAAAGGTTTCGTTGGTGGAATACGAGCCTTCTTTAGAAGGCATGATCAAGAGCTACGCGGAGAGAAACGTCTGAAGATGACGGCTTTTGGCATTGCTTAGGAAATGTAGCATAATGAGCGAGTTAGTTGAATCTCTTGAGCCTGGATTTAAAGCTCTATGTGTCACTGAGAACCCGGGGAGATTGACAAAGCTAGGTTGATGAAGCATTCGTTGTATCGGTCTGGAAAAAATCTGATCGTTCCTGCGGCAATGCCATTGCCAAAGTACAGCCCGGATGACCTATTCGGCACAACTCACAGTCAAGCTAGAGACGAATGTTATCAATAGTACACTTCACTCTCTCACTCCTCCTCTCGCAACGTGTCAAAGGACGAGTAGTAGAAAGATACACGGTGATGTGAGTTTCGCTGGAAGTTTTTGCAAATGATATAACGCGCAACACCCAATCAAATGAGATAGGAACAAAGCCCGGCAAATAACCATCAGGATAGGACCCTCTGAATGCCACTGGCACATAAATAGCCCATGCTCCAAAAAGTCGTTAGACCTGAACTCCTCACCCGCATGGTTGGCAATATTGAAGTTTTATCTTGGTCACGTGCACATTGGCCTGCAAGTTCGGCTATTACCCTAGTGGCGCTAGCTTCCCACACTCGGTTTGAGAAATTATCGCGAAGAAGTTGTAAGTAGCGACGACCTCGAATTCAACTCCCCCGCCATTCCGACAAATCCACAGGTCCAAAATGAAGTACATTCATTCCGAAGAGACCTTGACCGTCCCCGAGGGTGGTGAGTGCAATTGCCCATATTCGTCCTTGGAACACACCTCAGAGCGCGGCACGAAATTCGAGATTGGGGGAGAATTGAGGCTGGCGCATTGGAAAAAGAGCAACGACTGACGAATTTGTGTGCGAATAGTCAAGGTCACCATCAAGTCCCGACTTGTTACTGTTGAGGGTCCACGAGGTACGCACCGAAAACTGGAATGACTTGCGAGGGACATGGGAGATCTAATGGAGGAAATACAGGCAAGCTCACGAAGAACCTCAACCACTTGGCCGTCAACTTCTCCCACCCAAAGAAGGATGTTATCAACATCGAATTGCACCACGGTGCCCGAAAGAACGTCGCTACCCTCCGCACAGTCCGAACCCTCATCAACAACCTGATCATCGGTGTCACCAAGGGCTTCAAGTACAAGATGAGATATGTCTACGCACATTTCCCCATCAACGTCAACGTAGACAAGAACTCCGAGACTGGTCTGTACGAGGTTGAGATCAGGTACGTCGTAATCTCCTGGATGTGGAAGGAAGGCCTGGATTGGATTGGCAGACTTGGAGACGGGAAGGGAAGTGAGGGCGAAGTGCTGACGGAATACATAGAAACTTCATCGGTGAGAAGATCGTCCGCAGAGTCGTCATGCAACCAGGTGTCGAGGTCGAGCCATCAAAGAACCAGAAGGATGAGCTACAATTGTTCGGTAACTCGCTCGAGAACGTCTCACAGTCCGCCGCCGACATCCAGCAAATCTGCAGAGTGCGAAACAAGGATATCCGGAAGGTAAGGAACACTGCAGACTTCCCAATCGTTCTCCCTCCTACAGGATCCATACAGAAATGGAGTTGTTGGAAGAGAGGTACACAAAGTGGAACTGGGGCTAACATGATTGTAGTTCTTGGACGGTCTGTACGTTTCGGAGAAGGGCAACATCGAGGAAGACGCATGAGCGGTTTGGGCTGGGCAACTTTTTCTTACGTACCTGATGTCTATGGGGGTGCATAAGGGTTACTTTGCATGTTTAGTAGCAAGGTGCTTGGAATGAAAATCTTGCGAATAAACAAAACACCGGGTATCCCTATGGACTGTGGAGTGGGCCCGAAACATTTGCCGAGAGAACGGAGAATACCCGAATACTACAGAGTTGCAAGTGCAGCTCTACGACCATTTTAGCGATTGATACAATCTGGAAGCAACCACCCATCTGAAAGCTGCGCCGGAATGCGTGTCAACATTTATTCTGTTACATTCTTACACGCAGTTCACGAGAGACAGTATTTAAGAGCAGAACTGCGGCAAATCTTCTGACTTAGCTAGCTATCTTCTATACATGAAAGAGAAGACTCGACACTGGGTTGGGCTTGGACAGGAACGGATCAACAGTTGAACTGAATTAAACTGCTGACTAAGCACTACTGTGTGTTGAAGCGGACAGCAGAATTCCATCCGTCTTCTAACAACCTTCAACTTCATCTCCATCGAATGCTCTCCTTCAGTACAATACGACTCAACGACGATGTATGCTGAATAGAAATTATTGTCCCAATCCTCTTCCAGATGGACATCATACTATCCTCGGTATAGTGACGGCCGAGCATGATTTATGACTGACAGCCATCCAGAACTCAATGCACCCCTCTGCAAGACAGCCAGAACTGGGATGGAGCGCCTCATATCTCAAGACTTCAGATTGGCTTCAGACTTTGGCTACCAATAGAGCAGATGCATGCGCTTGTGATACTGAAAGCAGTCATTCGTCTGATCAAAGGACAAGCAGGTCCATTTCACAGCCACGTCGCAAGCACAACGGGCAATCATGTTGAACGATCAGCATATATTTCACTTCTTCCAAATCCAAGCCATCGATTCGCAGTACCGGCCCCTTTGATTGCTTATTTCTATGTACAATATGAAGGTACCCAAGCATAGGCAAGTCAAATGCCCACTCACTCTGCTTTTACACATGCCTAGCAATTCCCTCCCATTCATTTGTACAAACCGCAATCAATCAATCAAATTTGTAATCCTTTGTACCTTTTCTGCGCATTGCTTGTCTCGTATCCACCCTCCAGTTACTCTATATGCGTTGCTTTTCCTGCCGTTTTCTTGCCATTTTCTCAAAGGTACAGTCTCATCCGATGCCCTGGAGCAAGCCACGACGCATCATTCGACACCCAAGAGTGCGATAACTCGAATGCAACATGCAATCAGCGCTTTTTAACATTCTTCGGCGCATCGTCCTTAAGCATAACCTCCTCGAATTCCTCCTTGCCGTCATCCCATTCGGAATCTTCATTGTCTGGCCACGAACCTGGGGTGATAGTTGGATGGAAACCAAAGTCCGAGGACGTAGCTGAATTGTCAAGGGCAGGGTATCCTGTGTCTGTTCCATCTTGAGGTCGCACCTTGAAGTAGGATTTATCTATCTCAAAGTTGGTGCTAGGCTTCTTGATGTTGATGGGCAAGCTGCGACGGGGGCCATCGGCATCGGTGGGACCAGAAGTTGTTGAGGCTTTGTTGATGGCTTGACCAATTGACTTTGACTTCGCAGAGGTAGGTGGCATCGAGGGCGCTGATTGGCTTCTGCTGGACGACGGTACTCGTGAGACAGCAGGCTGCTTGGTGGAGGCCGAGTTCTTGACTGCGGGACTCTTCAGAGAAGTGATTGTCGAAGCAGTTGATCGAGTCGAGGCAGTCGAGCGAGCTGTCTTGAACGATCCTCCAGTCGAGGAAGCGTCCGAACTACCACCGAGGGCGCGAGCATTATCTTTCTTCGTGGGCTTGGGAAGTTCAGTCTTAATAGCATCTTCCAAAGCTGCTGGAAGACATCGGACACCACTTCCACACGGAACAACACCTGACATCGTAGGCTCTGTATTATTCGAAGCTGGGACTTCCACCTCAACAAAGCCATTCTCAACCTCGGACTCTCCTCTCGTTGTTCCTCCCGGACCTTGAACGCGTCCCTCTCCACCACCATTCCAGACATCCTCCAAATCGTCTCCGAAGGCGCTCGCATGTTTCTCCTTTATAGCCTTCAGGCGCACCGCCAGACTCAAAGTGCTATCTTGATCTGGAACCTCAGGACGAGCACGATGAGCAGTAGAACGGGTCAAGACAGGGGCCGCAGGTGCAGCTGGTGAAGCAGAAGAAGAGCTCTCAGAGACCGCCTTCGTAACTTCAATCTTGTACTTCGCCATGTTGTTTTGTCTCGAGATGTTGTTATCGGTGATCTCGAGTGTGATTTTTTGTTTACGTTCAGGTTCGAGTGATGTTTTATCATCATCATCGGCTATCTCAAAAGAGGCAGGCGAGAGATCAGGTCTGTCGTCAAAGGTGATATTCACCAGGCTGTCCTCAGAATTCATTCTGATCAAGTTTTCACCTTCCATTCTGCCAAGGTTTCCTTGACCCTGATTATCGCATTCGCAGCCGTTCTTTGACTTAATGCAGCAGTTCAACCAGCTCCAATCAGTCTTCTTTCTCTCAGTTCTTCTCCTAGGCTTGAACTTCGCCTTTGATGACGCAACAGGAGATGGTACTTCGGAGGCTGCTATAAACTCTTTGGCTCTGTCGTGGACAAATCTAGCTTTTTGGGTCGATGGGCCAGCCAGTGGATTCAGAGCTCCACCTCCCGGCAGAGTTCCAAGCTCAAGCAGCGAAGTCGCTGCTGAGCTTGACGGCGGAAGCTTGCAGGTATCTCTCTGGTGGGATACGTTTCCGTTTGGGTCTCCAGCCAAACATCCTCGGCATTCGTAGAATTTGGGCGGTAACTTAGCAGTAGTTATGGCTCCTTTTGCGACTCTGGTCTTGGGACTCTCCTTGTATTTGGAAAATCCTAGTTTAGGGGAGAAGGACTTGGGTGGTGAAGACACTTGGGCCGGCCTCCAGTAATCATTAACCCGCTCCAACAGTGTTAGTCTATGAGTCGGGAAAGCATCCACCCCGGTCTCTAATACCTGGACTCTTCTTGGTTTTGCCATCTTCTGCCACCACTTTCGCCACCACCTCTGCTTTTTCCTGTCCTTGATCTTTCTCGGTTCTTCAGGGATTTCTATCTTGGGTGATTTTGCATTCAAGATCCTCGCTGCCCCGACTGTATCCCACACTTCGTCAGGGGGAATGTATTCACGCGGACGCCAAATCGATTTCTCGCCAGTGCTGCTGATTAAGATGATGCTCCTGTCTTCGACGGCCTCAGAAGACATGGAAGCTGAACTCAAAGTCAGGCCAGGAGTTTCACACGAGTCTGCTAGAATGAATGAATTACTTACTGATAGGCGGCTATAGTGAGATCATATTGGGAAGGTCAGCGACAGGCTCGCTCCTGTTTTGGGGCGGGTGGAGCCAAGCTGGTGAATGATATGCGACATGCTTGCCAGTACGTCGTGAATGTATGGAGTCATCAGACTGATTTGAAGCAAGATTGCTACGTCCGGGAACGTGGTGGGCGATTCACTGCCATACTCATGCGAATGGATGTCGTGGTGATTAAGCGAGAGCAATCACAACATTGGCAATGCGGATTGCTCGCCTTGCGTCACTGCTAAAAATGACCTCCCAAGCCTCTCATAAGAATAGGAGGATGGCGCACGAAAGAAATATCAAAGGTGAGCTTGAAAAATTCCGTGCCCCTATTGTAACAGACAACTTTGGTGTCGCCAGCAGTGCTCAGAGCGCGAAGAGCAGCTATATTGCCTCAATTCTCGAATGCTGACAGCGCTGGACGTTCAAATGGAGGAACCAATGTATCTCTAATATCTCTTCAGCAGAGACGAAGCCTTTTGTGCATGCTCAACAGCAACATATAGGATGCAATGTGCCTACCTCTAAATATACCGAAAGCTCTAGGTATACCTCATTCATACAATAGTGCCGCCACATCGATAAGACTGCTTGCATTTGCCTTTTATAATTAGGGTTGTCTCTCATTATGAACCGGCATCTAATATGATTTCTTATTTCCAAGTTCCACCTCACGAATTATGTCTTAAATCCTCCAAATGATACAAATCCAAATACGCCGCGACATCACAACGCTAATTCCCCAAAGTCGCCCCGGTATCAGTCCTATACCAATTCTCCTTTGGGTCACCCAAACACTCTCCGACCGTCACAGCCTTGTAACCCGCCTTCTGTAGCCCCTGCAACATATACTCAACGAGCACATTAGCCGTCTGATTATGTATATCATGTCCTATGACTAGAAATTCATCCGTCGTAGGCGATTTCCCAGCTAATGTGGTGTCGAAGATGGTTTTGGAGTTTTGGATCAGAGTTGGGGAGTCGTTGAGGTAATCGGATGTGTCGAGATCCTGAGAGGAGAGCGCGTCAGTGGGGATCATGGGATGGGACAGAAAGAAGAGGTTGAAAGAGTGAGAGAAAGTGAGGGAATAGGTACGAAATATGTTATGTGATAGCCTAAGGCGGCCATGTCTGCTTCGCATCCACATTCTGTACATATCTTGATCAGCTCTGTTGTCTCTCATTCTGCTTCGAGAGGGAGCTTCGAATTTCTGCTTACCTGCGTTACAAGAAGAATACGGCGGACGCATATACGTCGGAATGACACCGACGATGTTCCGTAATGCCATCTCGTTCTTGTACATCTCGTCTTTACGTTGTGCTGATGTGATGTTGCAGAGATCGGCGTGGGACCAGGTGTGAGATGCTAGTTGGTGGTCCCCGTCGTACATACGTCTGTTTGACATTGTTATGCTCAAATCCTCGTTCCAGTTGACAAAGCGGGAGACATACTTTATGAGAGCAGGATATTCCGTGCTTGCATTATCAATCGCTCCTTTGCCTGCAATTTCTGTTAGTTACATACACTGCCTGAGCAAGAGTGTCCGAACAAACTTCACTTACCGTTATTAATACCAGTAATGAAAAATGTCGCCTTTGCATTGTATTTGTCCAACAGATCCATGATCTGACTCGTATAAATGAACGGTCCATCATCGAAAGTCAACGCCATATCACCCGCATTAGCACAATCGTATATACCAGCTGAACCGTACAGGACGGATCCGATCTGGTCTCGGGGGATAGACGAGGTGTTGGTTCCTGAAGGAATCTTGTTGGCGTCGCAAGCGGGACCATAGTTGAATTGACAGTCTGGTGCGTTGCAGTATGCTGTTCACGATGTTTAGCTAAACTCGGGGTGAAATGTAATCAAGCAAGGGTTGTTTACTGGGACCCGTTCCACAAAACCCAGCAAGCGAACAGCACTCATTTGAAGCACATGTACCGAAACTCGCACCGCATTGCCCACTCGTACTCGTTCCTGGTGTACCTGCACTTCCTGTTGAGCTGTTCGAAGAGCCAGTGCAAGTTCCGAAAGCAGATTGACAGCCTGCTTCGGCTGTACAGTAATCAGTGGTATTTCCACACCATCCACTATTCACACGGCACCATCAGCACTAATCAACAGTCAAAATCGCGAGTCCCATCACTTACTTTCCAGAACAGCAAGGACTATCACTGTCACAAGTGTATCCATTAGCACCTGCTCCAGTCAACCCACATGTCTCATCCGGTGTGATTGTTCCTGCAGACGGAGCTGTGCAGTTTCCGAAATCTGACTGGCATCCCGCGGTCGTCAAGCAATATGCATTAGTTGAGCCGCAGAATCCATTGACAGAACAGCATGGTAAGTCGGCAGGACAAGTATAGCCATCTGCTCCTCCGCCTGTACCATTGCGTCCACAAGTGTTGTCTGGAGAGATGGCTCGATTGGAAAATGGGTGCAAAAGGCTGGCTGATATGGCGGGGAGACTAGATAGCAGAAGAGCAAGCGAACCCGTAGGGATACGCATAATGATAGGGTTATAATAGAATTCAACGAACGAGATGACCAGATGAACAAACGAACGTGCCGTGCAGAAACGAAAGTAAAATGTGCCAAAAACCAAGAAGAGAAGCAAAATCCAAGAAATCAAGCATCAAAGCCAAAAAAGCGGGAGCGTGAATAGAGATATACTGCACCATCTCACCTACCTATCAAACATCTAATACGAACTAATCCGAATAGAAAAACAACTCGAACCTACGAACCGTGTCCCAGAAACAAATACCCGCCATGACCCAGTATCAAGATCCAAGACTGGCCACGACCAAAGCAAAGAAACGAATCATTACGAGCCAGACATCGGATGAGAGATGTGCGAAACGGATTTTAAGACTTGCTCGGATCTTCTCCTGGGATTGGAGCGAGATGGCGAAGCGAGGTGTTCTTGAAACGGGACTTGGGACGTGTGGACGTGTGTGGAATGTCCGTGCTGAGGCTGGAGTGATTGGCATCTGAACGAAGATTGGGAAGACCTGAAGAATGAAAGGAAAATTTATTTATAGATTAGCAAAAAATGTGGATATTGCAGGGGGAGGCCGTTTCCAGATGTTGGACTGGTATGTTTTTGTTGATGTTTAGAGAGATGGATGAAGTCGGCTGAGGGAGGTTCCCTGCTAAAGGCTACCTAGTAATTTCCTCGCCTTCAGGGGCTCGCTTACAGTGGTTCCACTCTCCGTAGCTGCCAATAGGTAAACATCAAGATTTTGATGCACTACATCAGTCTGTAAAATCACACGTTAAATGTTATTGGAATCTAGAGACTCAAACTCAACATCCAATGCGGGCAACAAGAAAACAAACCAAGAATTCGCAAGTAGCAAGAGGCTTCACAAGCTGTGATACTATTCCCAATAATTATTTGCAAACTTCAAATCAACAGTAGATTTGCTCCCCTCTAACATTAAATCAGTCCAGTCCCTTCAATCCAACTCAACGCAGCACAAATCTTCATCTGATACCACCAAACACCATTCTACAAAGCAAGAGCCATCCCCAAAAATCCAACAGCTCCCACAATCCCCGCAACAACAGCATTCGTCTGCGCAGCTCCAGCCGAACTCGTGCTCGAGGCCTGCGCACTAGACGATCCAGCCCCCTCGTTCGTAGCCGTAGTTGTAACACCCGTTGCCTTTCCACTCGAGCTCGCCGTCAACGTAGCCGTCGTGACAGTCATGTTGCTCTTCCCCGTCGCGGTCGCACTGGCCGTGCCACCAGTCCCAACAACACCCGTACCCGCCGCTCCAGGAAGCGTCGTCAAGCCCGCCGCAACTTCTAAGGAAATGATTTCCGGGACGATAGACGCGACTTTACCGCCGAGGCCGATCACGTAGGACTGTGCGGCTGGAGGAAGGGAGGTGTACCATGCAGGGAGGCCGTTGGCGATGATGTCGGCTTGTAGTGAGGAGACGGCGGATGGGTTGTACAGGATTGAGGTTACCGAGGCAGGGATGCCGGTTAGGTCTGAGGCGATGCTGGCGGGTGGTTGGAGTTCGGCGGAGAGGGATGAGATGCGGGAGAGGACGGAGGAGAGAGATGGGCTGGGAGGAGGGGAGCGTTAGTAAGTATGGGATTTTCCTGGGGCAAATTGGAGCAGCAAGATAGGAGGGACTAACCTCTGGCGCTTGACAAGGTGATCTGGGGTTGCGAGAACGAGGGCACAGAGGCCAGTGAGGGTGAGGATGGAAGAACGCATGATGGAGTTTGTTGGATGGATGCTGTAGCGACTGACTTGTGTAGAGATGTTCGATTTTTACGAGGAAGGAAATGGTATTGTAGAACGAGTAGAATAGAAAGCTTCAATACGAATCACAGGAACGGGGAATGTCCAGTCTATAAAAGCTTGCACGGAACATCCCCCAGCCTTCCAATCTCCACCAGCAATGGCCCGAGCCGGGTCACTATTGCACATTTCCAGGGACGGCACGAACTCGTGGAACCCTCCATGTCGGCAAAACGTGATGATTGGGCTGGGTCTTGGAACGCTGTGTCTATTCTGAGTAGCGATTGGCTCACGATTCTCTTGCGCGGTTGAACAGCATTGGAAGGGTTTCTGTCACGCCATGTTGGTGGCTGTTTGTGTTTTACGCGAGAGGCGTTGAGCTTGAATGATGCTTGGCAGGGGTTCGAGATATTGCCGGATGTTGGGCGTGTTGGATTTTGAAATGGGTACATTCTTCCATACGAATGTGCTGAACAAAGATGGCGCAGTGAAGAAGACAGAATGTGCTCGCGAGAGAATTGTGATCTGGGCTTCTGGAATCAACTTTTTGCAATCCCGATATTTTGGTGAGGAGAAACATACTCGCCCGATTTGGCAACAGCATGACACAAGGCTGAAATATTGGTGGACAGCTCGTCCGTAAATGGAAAGCTGAGGTGACACCCACAAACAGACACAGCAAATGGGATAAGTTGATCTTGAGCAAAAGAATGGCTTAAAAACAAAATGCAGATATTGAGGGGACTTCCCCGGAGACAACGGAGGTGGTTAGATGAGGCTGTCAACACATCGACACAATATCATACTTCTCAGGCTGATCGTAAAATCATGCATTTCTTTCTGCTGAACGATGCTCCATCATGTTGCCAAAACACCGCTGCAAATTATGTAGCGACGTATTTCTCTGCCATGCCCCGGACCCCAATGCAGCCCCGGACCCCAATGCAGCCGATGATCATGCAAATTTTCCAAAATGGACCTCTAAACCGTCCCAAGGTGGTATACCCTCCGCTGTAACGCCAAAAACTCCTTAATGTGAAGGTCGCCTCGATCCATCAGACCTCTCGCGCATAGGGAGAAGTTCAATCCGGTCCTATTGGTAGCATTAACACCAGTCTGGTCATCTCGCCACACCATAGGCGGTGGTTTCTCCATTACCCACTTCGTTCGTCAGGTTTCTCTGATGGACCGCTCTTCCAGCTTCCAGGTCCGTATCGTTTCTCTGCAATATTTGCTCGGGGTGCTTTTCCCGACTTCCGACGTAGTTTCCAACACCGACACCTGCCCAGAAACTCCTGTCCCGACTTCTTGGACCCCAACTCCATCCAGCACCTTGATTGATTGGTAGATGGTAATAGCGGAACGCAAATACGGACGTAACGAAGCCAATTAGGTAACCAAACAGAATGTCAAAGCCGTGATGTCTAAAGTCGGAATATCGTGTCGAGGCAATGTAGATGGATGCAAAGGACGGCAAAACAGCAATGACCAAGAGGTACACGGGTGGTCCTGCTGCTTGATTTCGTGCAGCAATGACTGCATCGTCATGTCCTGATGGCTCCTGAAGGGAATCCCTTTCAGCCAAAGGCTTGTCCCGACTCTCCATACTGCGGTTCTCCATAGTTCTCGCCGTCGAGGCGCGAGAAGGAAAGGCAGATAATTGTGTAGCGCTGGAGCCCGATGCAAGGAAAGGAATGGTGATAGCCAATTTCGAGGCGAGGAAGAGACTGAGGTAAATGAGACCGCCGGAAGAGAAGGAGGCATGGCCACTTGGGAAACCTATATATTTTTGTTAGCTAACAAATCCTAGAGACTCAGGGTTCTTTGCAGGAAAGAGTCCTGGGCACCGGTGAACTTACTTCGAAAGCCATCATCCAACTTCGACTTGTCAGATTGTTGGCAGATCTTCGCAGATACAACGTTGAAGTTCTCGTAGATGCTTCCTGCAAGGAACTTCGAGTAGGTATAGTTCGCAAGGTTGGCCATATCTGGCTCGCAACGAGAGAGCAGATCTGGACGAGGCTTTCCGAACAAATTCTTCATTCCGCTGGTGATCAGGAAAGATGCCGACAGAGAAAGAGCCAGCCCCAACCATCCAGTGTGCCATTCCCAAAGCTTGCGTTTCCATATCAACATTTTCGGTATCGACTTCGAAACTGTAGGGCCTGGTACAAGGACGAGGCAGACGAGGAAGATGATTACGGCTGGACCAACGAGAGCGGAGCAGCCTAGTGTAACCAACGATACCTTCTCGTGCTCTACGTGTGGAAAACTGATCTCGGGATTCGTGAGCGAGAAAGGTCGCATATTTGGTGTAATATTTGCCAGTAAAGCTCCTACACCGGCAGCGACGATTATTATTATCCAGTCGACTATGTATGAAGCCACCAGGAGTTTTGAGAACCCGCCATGTCTGGCACGCGACATCATGGATTGCTTCATTGTTGCATTCGTTTATTCGTTTGGTCGTGTGCTCGAGTAGAAAGGAAATATCTGGTGTATGCCGTGCATCCGGTTCAGCCGGTCGAGCCCAAAATGTTTCCAGCATAAGATGGGGACGGCGGTTCTTCTTATGAAAGGAGCGGGCAGGCTTTGCCAATGCTGCTGCTTTTGGGGTGAGACAGGGCAAAGCAAAGGATGGGAAAGGATGGGGTGGCTTGGACAGGGGATTACGACCATTAAAATCAGAGCGCCTTACGTGATTCGACGGCTGCTCCCGCCAAGTAACTCAATTATACGCGAAGCCAGGCCGCTTTCTGTTTAGAGGAATGAGACACACGACACTTGTATGGCCCAAGGCTGGGCACGAGTTGGGGGTGACCACTAAGGCGTACAAGTGACGAATATAGGAAGCTATTTTCCAAGAATTTAGAGTTTGCAATACACTCAAATCTGGATATTTGCCGCTTTCTTTTTTACAGTAGAGTACTAGCACCGAGTACAGAGGTAGCGCAGCAAATTTCCTGTTTGATAGGGAGAGCAGATCGTTCATTCTTACTTCTCGCCAAGGTCTTGTTGGTAAAGTCGGTGTTTGAACAGCCTCGAAGGTCCGCTTTTGCTGACTTTGACTTCTGGGCCAGGCCACTTGAAGTCTTGAACATCAGACGTAGACCCGCTGTCCGGGGTAGAATGAGGAGACCGCGGCTATGATTCTATTTCGGACCATCGCTTCGTTAAACATTCGAGAACGTCGAGCTCGGGGAGTTGTAGCCGCCGCCGCCCGGCTAGGCTTCCAGGCGTCTTTTTGCTGCGAGCTGACAAGCTGTCGTGTTTCGTATTCTTACGAGCGTTCATCTGTCCAATAATTCAGTCCCCAGAGTCCAGCCTCACCAGGCGCAGAAGGATTTTTCGGCTGATCTGGTCAAAGTTGATCTGATCTGCGAGCACTTCGCAGTTTGCCTCCGTCTCAGCCTCCCTCAATGACGCGATCGTCATAGGGATAAGGTTATGCTGTTGAACGGATGCCGAACAGGCCATTTGCCGAGATTGCATTGATTGGCCAAGAATTTTGGAGTGAGAGAATCACGAGAACACGATACCCCTGGATCTTAACGCCGAGGTTGCACTCGAGTGAAATATCTCCGATCGGTTATCGACAACCCCGCAACATCATTCTTCCAGTTCCTGGAAGCCCTCGTCTCAAGTAGGCAGTTGGATCCAAGCAATTGACCAATGTCCATCCAGCGTGGACATATATACTTCTATCCCCACGCTAGCTCTTGCATCCCCAAGCTCGACGTCATGACATCGAGAATGGAGTTGCTAGTTTCACAGCTCTATGTGATGTTGTTTCGAGCTTGACGTAGCTAGATATCAAGGTAGCGGACTCTAAACTCTAATAAACCCTCCTCATTTCCTTCCCACTTCTTCTCTTCTCAACATGTATTCACGAACAGCTCGCCTTTCCTTATCAGCTTCATCTCGAATCTCTCAAGTCTCATCACACATTCAAAGACGCAATATGGCATCAGGAACTACCCACACGCTCAACACTGGAGCAAAGATCCCCGCTGTTGGATTTGGGACCTGGCAGGATAAGGATGATCAAGAAAAGGCTGTCACTGAAGCATTGAAGGCTGGATATTTGCACATTGATACTGCAGCTAGTAGGTTGCAGCCCAGGGACCTCCAATTTCTTTGAAAATATGCTAGGTGCTGATGGACTACAGTTTATGGGACCGAGCCAATGGTCGGAGCGGCCATCAAGAAGAGTGGCATCGATCGATCCAAGCTTTTTATCACTACCAAGCTATGGAACAACAAGCACAAGCCTGAAGATGTAGAGGGTGCTCTCGATCAGTCACTCAAAGATCTGGGAATGGACTATGTGGACCTATATTTGATGCATTGGCCATCGGCATTCAAGCCAGGTCAGTCTGCGTGAACCCTAAGCCAATTGTACATCATGGCATCGAAAGCTAACACGTCGATGCATAGGCGACAACAAATTCCCCAAAGACAAAGACGGCAAGACCGAGACCAGCAGCATCAGCTACGTCGACACCTGGAGAGCCATGGAGAAGCTTACATCATCCGGCAAAGCTCGCGCCATCGGCGTCTCCAACTTCTCCAAGAAAGAGCTCGAGACGCTATTGAAAGAAGGCAGCGTCGTTCCAGCAGCGCACCAGATCGAATGCCATCCTTGGTTGCAGCAAAAGGACTTCTGCGACTGGCATAAGGAGAAGGGTATCCACGTTCAGCACTACTCGCCGTTTGGCAACCAGAACGAGATTTACAGCTCCGGACAGAATATGGGGAAGTTGATGGTACGTTTCTCCTCTTCCCGCTCTCATTCCCTATCAAATCTTCAAGCGAGAGAGAAGAAAGCGAACTAATGCAACATACCGCAGGATGATCCCGTCCTCGTCGAAATCGGAAAGAAGCACAACAAAACCGGCGGCCAAGTCGCCCTCGCATGGGGTATCGCACGCGGGCACTCCGTCCTCCCTAAATCCAAGACGCCATCCCGCATCGCACAGAATCTCGAGGGCGATTTCAAGCTGAGTGCTGAGGATATGAAGAAGATTGAGGGTGTGGATAAGAAGCTGAGGTTTAATGATCCGAGCGAGTCGTTTGGGTATACGTTTTATACTGATTTGGAGGGGAAGAAGAATTGAGATGTGTAAAAGGGATGGATGGTGGTGGGGGTAAAGGATGAGATGTATATATAGAACAGATGGTGGTGAATAAATATGTTATTCATTCGTTGGAAAGTCATGCATGGGGTGATTCTTACGCATGGATGGTATTGCGTGCTTTTCAGCAAAATCCTGGAGTTAGTCTATCCTTTAGCAGATTGTGAAAGATTCTGCTTCGGCATCAACGTCAGACGACGCTCTCTTCGGGGCGGGTGACTTAGATGGCCAGATTGAGATGGCTAGATTGGATATGACAGCCTACCTATGTAGGGCCTGTTCGCTTATTTGAAATTACTCTGACGGGTAAACAAAGCAGGAACTTTGCCTTTACAAGCAGAGCTTCGACGTTTCAGTTGATCACACCTCCAGATGACCTCACTGAAAGTGTACACACGATAAGAGCATGCCATGGCAGAAACTTCTGCTTGAAAGCACCGGGTACGGCCAACAGTGAAGAGAGATGAAGGATCATAGCGAAAGCGTACATATCTTATCTGCCCAAGACGACTTGACTACAAGCTTGACCGCGTACACACCCTGAGGATATCGTCTTCATATCAAATACGCCATGGGCCAAGCCATGGTACTTAGCAGTACACAAATGAAACTTCTAACAGGCAAGCATTGTACCGCGCATAGGTATACTCAAAACACCATCCATCCCTGACCTTATTGGTACACAGCCCTGAAATGACCCGAGAGAACTATTCCGGCCCGTGCTAATCATCTTCTTTCAAACAAAAAGTGAAGTCTTACACGAAGGACGCATTGAAACGTGCGGAATACCAGCTTATTCCTTTACTGCCGCATCGCTATCACGTCCATAAGCAGCCTTGAAATCCTTGTAGTATCTTTGCTTGTCTACATCTGAACGATCTGTGTAGGTCTGAGACGGTTAGAGAATTGCATCGACCGTGAGAACATTTGAAACCTTACCTTCTTCTCAGAAGCTGATAGAGCTTCCCATTCTTTCGATATGAGCTTGCCTGCGTCGACAATCTTTATTCCTTTGAAATCCCCAGACTCCCATCTGTCTTTTAGGAATAACGATATCGGTGTAGAGGCACGTTTTGGTTGACGTTCATCCTTGATCGGGCGATAATGCTTGATGTTCTTCACTCCGTCTGCAACGAGCGATCGTAGTGCTCTGCGTGCATTGTTGGCAAGGCGAATCTGATCAGGAGTGTAGCTTTCAACCCATTTCCTGTAAGCCGCAGCGTTGTCTACCTCATTCTGGGTAGCAATATGATTGTACGACTGTAATAGTGTTAAGACTATCCCTCCTCAAGGGGTATGGTTCTTAACATACCTCAAGTTCTGATGGGTTCAATGATTTATACTTGCTGGCAGCAGCAGACGTTGTAGCAGTGGCAGTCACACCAGTCTTGCCTTTGGCCAATTCCGAGACGAGGACGGTCCAGGCTGTGTATGGCTTCGCTTTCGGGATCTCAAGGGCTGCTTCCTTCAAAGCCTTCAACCTTTCCACTCTCTTCGTATTCTCGATTCTGAGCTTCGACGCCTCAGACAAAACCTTCTTGGGCTTCTTGACCGGCTTCTTTGCCACAGCCTTCTTCTTCACTGGCTTCTTGACAGCCTTCTTGACCGGCTTCTTAGCGACCTTCTTCGTCTTTGGCTTTGTGGCTGTTGTCTTGGTGGCCTGGGGTTTTGTAGCAACTTTGGTAGCTGTGGCATATGTTCGTTGAAGAGAGAAGGAGAATTGAGGTCGAGTCGAAGCATTGTTGGCACTTTGAAGGGTATCATCGCGTTGGAATTGCCAGAGGCCCTGAATGGTTCGGTTTGTTGACTGGGGTCCACGCGCAACTACTCTCCTAACAGAGGCGCGTCCTATGCTGGACAACATGACGGGTCAGTTTTGGGGTCGCAGCCGATGCGGCCTGCGGTTACGATTGTGTGAGTGCGATTCAGGGCGGATGTGGTCGATGAGGCTGATGTTGGAGAGGGGAAGGGAGGTGATTTAGCTGTCGCGGATCCGGTTCCTGACTGGGCCAACCGCCAATCCAGCTCCCAGCCCCTTCCTTTCGACACGCGAGCTCACCAGAGCTACTGTGCAGCCAGCGCGCTAGTAATCCCTGCAATGATAATAAGCGCAAGCGCGTATGTGAGTGACTTGACTGCCGGCCGCTCAACTTCCGTATTTATTTCTCTTGTGCAACTCAACCTTAATTCAAACGTTCGTCGATAACCATCTTGCGCCGCCTCCAATATATCTACTCCAGTACTTTTATCGACCTGGTTGGTGCTAGGACTGGTCTACTCTGGGCTGCTAACAGCGCCACCATCGATTCCTGCCAGAAAGTATTTCTGCCATTGACTTGGGGCAAAAATGGCTCGGCACAGGGACTCTCGCTCACCATCGCCAGCAGGAAGCCACCACTCCTCGAAACGTGTCAAAAGAGAGGACGATGTCAGACGGGATCGGGACAGGAGGGATGACGTTCGGCCGCAGCGGCGGCGAAGTCGGTCTCGAAGCATAGACGTGAGATACAGGCACCATATCCATTCTAAGGCGCAGATTACTGACAGCTCCTGGAAACAGCGTCGTCATCGAGATCGCGATGTACCAAGACGAAGAGATCGATCGATAGATCGAAGAGAGGAAGACTATTACCGATCCGGACGAAGAGACCGCTCAAGAGATCGTCGAGACAGATTTGATCGAGATCGCTCTCCAGATAGGCGGCGACGCAGAAGTCGGGAACGGGACTTTCGAGACAGGCGAGACGATTCTTATGACAGGGCACGAAGGCGCCGCGAGAACTCTACTGACTCGAGGCCCCGTAGTAGAGGTGATGGAAATTTCGGCAAATCCGCAAGCAAGCCTGAGAATGCGAAGACGAGCGAGGTGAGTGACTATACAGGTATTGAGGAGATTTCGAAAGTTAACCTATGTATTCAGCCAGCGAAGTCGTCCGGACCCCCCGCACAGACCGAGGCTGAGAAGAAAGCAGAGCGACTCGCGAAATTGGAAGCATGGAAGAAGAAAATGGCTGAAGACAAGGAACGAAAGGAAAAAGAGCTTGCTGCTGGAGGGACTCGAAAGCTTCTTGATGAAATAGATCAGAAGACCAACGGAACACCTTCAGTCGCATCACCAGCCTCGCCTTCAACCCCACTCAGCCTTGCATCACCAGCACCATATGCGGGCAAATTCGACCCAAAGGCAATAGCAAAGAAAGCAGTGGCGAATTCAAGCTCCACGAGCACTCTCGGGAAAGATCTACCACTCAAAGAATTAACTAAAGCGTCCGCTACCTTAAGTTCCTCGGTCAAAGGGTTACAAGCTGACAAAAAGACAACAGCTTTCAACAGCACGTCCAAAGGTACGTCATCAACTGAAAGAGATGACTGTTTGCATTTTGCTAACCACTCTGAAACAGCATCTGCGTTGCCTAAAGCTAGAGGAAATCTGAACGCGTTCGGCCTAGGCGCCAAGTCTGCCACTGATAACGAGAAGCCTACATCAAAGCGGACTTTGGACTTTGGCGAAGACGATGATGCTAGGAAGAAGTTAGAAAAGCTACCGACCCTACCTTTGGCAAACATTGAGGATGACGATGCTGCGCTCGCTAACGTTGCTGAGGGAGAAGATGATGATGACGATGTCGACATGGAAGACGCTGGAACGGAAGAAGAGGCTGCAGCAGCGGCTCGAGCCGCAGCAGAAAAACGCGAAGAACGACTACAGGAGCAAAGTCTCGCCGAGAAAGCTGATGCAGCGGAAGAAACCACCGAAAAGGAGACCGAAACCAATGGGGACATCAAGATGGAAGACGATGCGGCAACGCAAGTCGAACCAACCCCAGTGGAAGACGATGACGAGATCGATCCTTTGGAAGCCTTCATGGAGCAGATGGGCGACCCCTTCGCAGCTCCAAAGACGACCAATACTTTCAACAAGAGCAAGAGCCAGAGCCAGAAACAACAACCAGAGGCACTGTTCGGCGACGATGATATTGATTTAAAGGCTATGGAGGCTGATCCTGACGACATTCTTGCCATGGCAAGTAAAGTCAGGAAGAAGAAGGAACTTCCAACGATCAACTATGCGAAATTGGATCTAGAACCTGTTCGAAAGAACTTCTATACTGAACCGGCCGAGCTCGCTGATATGACCGAGGCTGAGCTCGCGGATCTTCGTCTTGAACTTGACGGCATCAAAGTTGCTGGGAAAGATGTCCCGAAACCTGTCCAGAAATGGTCGCAGTGCGGTCTTAATGTCCAGTCCTTGGAGGTAATTCGCAAACTAGGATATGAGAGGCCTACCGCTATCCAGATGCAAGCAGTACCGGCAATCATGTCTGGAAGAGATGTTATTGGTGTTGCGAAGACTGGATCTGGTAAGACTATCGCCTTTCTGCTCCCTATGTTTCGCCACATTCGAGATCAGCGACCTTTGGAAGGCTCAGATGGCCCAATCGGTTTGATTGTGACTCCCACAAGAGAACTAGCCACCCAGATTCATAAAGAGTGCAAGCCCTTCTTGAAAGCCATGGGACTTCGTGCTGTCTGCGCTTATGGCGGAGCTCCGATCAAGGATCAGATTGCTGATCTCAAGAGAGGCGCTGAAATAATTGTCTGCACGCCGGGCAGAATGATAGATCTCCTTGCCGCAAACTCTGGTCGAGTCACGAATCTTCGACGAGTTACGTATGTCGTGCTAGACGAAGCTGATCGTATGTTTGACATGGGATTCGAACCACAAGTCATGAAAATTTTCGCCAACATCAGACCCGACAGGCAGACTATTCTTTTCTCTGCTACAATGCCTCGTATCATGGATGCCCTAGCAAAGAAGACCCTTCAATCCCCTGTCGAGATCACAGTCGGAGGAAGAAGTGTTGTCGCTCCTGAAATTACTCAAATGGTTGAAGTTCGTGAGGAGAAAGAGAAGTTTCATCGTCTATTAGAGCTCCTTGGAGAGCTCTATAATGATGATGAAGATGCCCGAACTCTCATCTTCGTCGACAGACAAGAAAAGGCTGACGATCTTCTTAAGGATCTTATGCGTAAAGGATATCCATGCATGTCAATTCATGGTGGCAAGGATCAGATTGATCGAGATTCTACCATTGATGACTTCAAAGCTGGAGTTGTCCCAATCATGATTGCTACCTCTGTTGCCGCTCGTGGTTTAGATGTCAAGCAGCTGAAGCTCGTCGTCAACTTCGATGCTCCAAATCATTTGGAAGACTATGTTCACAGAGCAGGTCGCACGGGTCGTGCTGGAGCTAAGGGAACAGCTGTTACATTCATTACTGAAGAGCAGGAACAATATTCAGTAGGTATCGCTAAAGCTCTGGAACAGTCTGGCCAGCCTGTGCCTGAGCGACTCAATGAGATGCGGAAATCATTTAGAGATAAAGTCAAGACCGGCAAGTCAAAAGACAGCTCTGGATTTGGTGGCAAAGGTATGCTTGGACGTCCATTCCTCTTTCGGAACATTTGCTAACTTTCGCCCAGGTTTAGAACGCCTTGATGCGGAGCGTGAAGCTGCTAGAAACCGTGAGCGGAAAACGCACAAGACTGACGGCGATGATGAGGAAGAGAAAGAGGACAAGACTGGTGACGAAGATATCGTTCTCAAAGCTGCATCAGTTGTTCAACCTGCATCTGCTGCTGCAACGCCTCAACTATACGGAGTGCCTAAGGGCATTGATCTCGATGGAAAAATCACTGTGCACCGAACCGAAACTGCAGTATCTTCAGGAAGCGGGTCGAAGAACCCGCTCGACAAGGTCACCTCTGCTATCGACGCTATTAATGCCCGATTGAACAAGACTGGCCAACTACGATCCGGAGTGCCAATTGATAATAAGGGTCCTGATGCCGGTGCGTTCCACGCAACTTTGGAGATCAATGACTTCCCTCAGAAAGCCAGATGGGCTGTCACGAACCGAACGAATGTTGCCAAGATTCTGGAGGCGACTGGTACTTCCATTACTACCAAAGGAAGCTTTTATCCCGCCGGGAAGGAGGTCCAGGCAGGTGGCGATCCCAAGTTGTACATTCTTGTTGAGGGTGACACTGAGGTCGTGGTCACTAACGCAATGAGGGAATTAATGAGGTTGCTGAAAGAAGGTACTATGGCTGCCGCCGATGCTGAAGGCAGAGCGCCTGCTAGTGGTAGATACAACGTTGTGTAGGCTAGTTGGTAGGCGCTTTGAGCCTATGCATTCAATCATAATATGTACTAGAAAGCACCCATTCTGGAAGGATGCCTTCATCTCCTATCATCGCTCTACCGAATATCTATATGTGCATGTCCATGGCTGAAAAGTCCAATCGTCAAACATCCCAAACCCAATACACCTTGCTAATACTCCAAGTCAATCAATTGTATGCTCTCGCCTCAGCCGCGGAATCCGCGTCTCTCAACCTCCGCTCTTCTTTACTGAGCCCCTCCAACGTATCCACCCTCGTCTGCTTCTTCTGTTCCTGTAACTGACTCCCTAGCTTCCCTTTCGGTTTACTCGCAGCATTCGCTCTAGCCTGCTCAAAGACTCAATATCAGCATAATTCTCACACCAACCCTCAACTGCCCATCTCCTGTGCACGTCTCGCATAACAGTCACTCACCTCCGCTGCCTCCGCTGCCTTCCTCCTCGCATCCTCCTGTGCACTACTACCGCTTCCTCCGCCCGAGCCTAACGTCCTCGCTGGCCCGCCGACTACTACTTTCTTCGGAACGCTGGATGTCTGGTTCTGATTCTGGGCTGGGGGCGCGGAGGAGAGTGTGCGGCCGGGTTGCGCGAAGGCGTCGGAGGATTGTTTGCCGCAGAGGTTACCCATTTTTTGTTGGTTGTGTATGGAGGTTGAAGATTTGAAGTTTGTTCTGCTGGGGTATGGGTAGAGGAGGATGTTCTGATGGTGGATGGGAGGCTCAGGCGCATTGAGTGTTGAAGAGGACGTGGACGAGTGTTGCGCAAGCTTGAGGCGGGGATGCTTGGAGTGAAAGTCGCAGGGGCTTGGCGTGGATAAATAGGAAGGAGATGATACTTGGCTGGGTCTCGACTGTGGCTTTATGAATATGTGTCTTTGATAGATGTCAATGAAATGTTGGTTCATTTATGTTAGTCATTCCAAAGAAAGACCTCCTTCTACAAGGTCCTGCTTGACTAGACCCTTGTCTGGACATGAGTGTTGATCTTCAAACGTGAATGTGTTATCGATAAGGAGAGGAGGAGAGTCAGCGTCAGCCTTGTCAGTGCTCATGGAATAGGACTTTGCGAGAACATTGACTTGTAATTATTTGAATGTCGATAAAGGTAAATTGACATCGAAAAGCAAATTTCTCCGGATTAGTATTTGCTTTCCATAAATTATAGACTTGTCTTTCATGTATCCAGACTTTATCAGCCTCGCAGCCAGGCCGAGCCGGCTAGTTAAGTGGAGCACTTAAGAATTGACCAAGGAGAATAGGGTGATCAATAACACAACCTGGAAACAAATACACCCGAGCATTTCAAAGTATCGATACACCGCCTCGAAATTCTCCATCGAATTCGGTTTTAATCACTCATGTTGTTTTCGTCCATGTCGAAGTTATCGTGCTGCGTTTGCTAAGGGTCTATGTTTTGACCAATGACATGCAAGCGCTTTGAAATTCAACTTTGAGCTATTTTCATAGTCACTCTCTCCAATTTTTACTGACTCGCCATCACCTCTCAAGAAGTAGCGGCCATCTTGTCAGACACAATGTATTATTTCCTTCAGGTACCTGGACACTACTGAAAGGCAAAGTCTGCTGGCTCCACGCGCTCGTTTGCTGTTCATTTGGTTGTTGATCCAGCCGTCGAGGGCGACCTCCAAGCCCGAATATCGTGCATATGCCTGGCTGGGATGTCACGGGGATTGCTTTTACGCCTTGTCCCATTCGGGAATACAGCTTGAGACACCTTGATGGGTAAACCGCATCTGATCTCATCTTTTCCCCTCGACATTCTCAGCCTTCTTTCTATTTGACCCCTCATTCTGGCCTTGTGGAAATACAGAGAGAGTGCTGCTCGTCTTACCCTCAAATTTGGTCGTTTTGGCGACAAGTCTACTATTTACCTTCACAAGCACAAGACGAGGACCACAAGACCCTGCATATGCTACGTCAATTCTGCAGCCGAAAGGGACAAGAAAATCAACAGGACTTTTTTGTACTCGTGGTTACGTCGCAGTCCTCGAAATATCCAACATGGACGACGATAATATGGGTTTCTTGCCGAATTTGCCTTCGTACGACCCCAATATCAACTACGATACGAGCACAAGCGACTACTGGCAACAGAGCTTTGCACAACAGCATGACCCTCAGCCAACCCATGCAGCACCCTTCTTTGAAACCCAACAAGATGTCTACTTGACCGGGAACCAGGAAAAGTCTACATCGATGTTTACATTCACCGGAGCCCCATCACAAACATATCGATCTCATTCTACCAATACAGTGCCGCCTTACGCACCAAGCGGTAACCTGGCGCAAAAACCAAAAGGACTCGCTGACAGCCCACGAGTGCCACCCTCTAAGCGTCAACGAATGTCTCAAGTCAACTTCGATACTCGAGCAATCGGTACTGCTATCAACGAGTCAGATCGTGCTTCGTTATGCGGTACCGAAAGCGAATGCTGCAGTAGTTGCTCGGGAGGCATACCTTGCGACGAACCCGACTGCAGTCCATGTGATGAAGTCAACTGTGTGGGCGCAGCAGTGGAAGTTTGCAGTGTGGCTTCTTGCTCTAAGCCGGCATGCCGTGATGAGTGTCTGTCAAACGCTTTTCAAACACAGACTTCGTTGAGCAATGTCGCGGAGAAAAGAGAGGACATGTTGTCGAACTTGGATCCAGCTCCATGGAACGCGCAAGTACAGCAAGGCATGGGCCATTTTCGTACTGCGTCTTCCAAAATCGACCCCGCGATAGTAGACCCGTCTCCAGCTACTACACCTTCAATGGCCCACAACAGCGAGACGCCTTGTTCCCCCTACCCAGCACTCCCTACTCCACAAAGCCATATGTTCGATCAACAAGCATCGTACTCAAGTCCGGCCACTGGTGAACTATCCGGCACTGGAGCTATGTTCCAAAATCCAACAGAACAATGGACTGGTGACCCCTTCGGGGCACCTGAGGTGCTACCATGTGGTTGGGAGGGCTGCAACTTCGTTTGCATGAGCCATGAGGAGTGGGTTTCGCATTTCCACTCGGCTCACATCGATACACAGATGCAATTCGGATGTCCTGTTCCAGCAGACAACTGTCCATCAACTTTAGATTCCAATCCTTTCGATCACCTCCAAAGTGTCCATGGCTATGAATTCGATTTCACTTCTGGTACATTCAGTTGTCCTGCAACAACATGTCCACCGGATCAGACATATGGCAGTCCCAGGATGTTTCATGATCATTTAGACCATTTTCACGCGACTCCAGTCCAAGGATCACTACAGTGCCGTCTTCAAACGTGTGGTACTGTTTTCGATGATCCTAACCAGTTTTTTTCCCACATGACCGACCATCTTCAAGGATCATTCTCCAAGCACGAAGAGATTGATCTTCTGGCCCCAACCAGTTCCGCAGCTACCGCAATTACAGAGCCTGTTAGTAAAGCTGAGCCTACTGATATTGCAGACATACCACATTTGTGCATGTGGAAGTCCAAGGATGGTGATCGTTGCAATTACGAGGGAACATCTGCCGCCAATCTCCAAGACCACGTCAAAGATCAACACTTGAGCGTACTAGGCAAGGCTACTGGATATATATGCCAGTGGGATGGGTGTCGACGTGACACGAATCTCGGCGACAAGTCAGGTTTCTCCCAACGTGGAAAGCTCGAGCGACATATGGCAACTCATACAGGCTGTAAGTCCTCTGCACATTACATGACATTGACGAGGTACCAAGCTGACATATGTAGTCAAATGTTCGGTTTGTCCAACGTGTGGTCAGTTTTTCTCGGCACCACAAGCTTTGAGGCAACATATTCTGCTTCATACTGGCGAGAAGCCATGGAAGTGTAAGCACTGTGACAAAAGATTCCCACAACAAAGTGCATGCAGTAAGTCATTTTCCACGCTCACCATCCAGAATACCCCAAGCTAATCCTCTCCAGCTATACACGAACGGACACACACCAACGAGAAGCCTCTCGAGTGTAACATCTGTGGCAAGAAATTCTCAGAGTCCTCAAATTTGGCCAAACATAGGAAAATCCATGGCGAGAAAGGACTACACGCCTGTTCAGTTCCTGGCTGCGGTAAATCTTTTCATAGGCTTGATCAGCTGAAGAGACATGCTTTGACGCACGATAAGCCGCCAAAGGACAGTACTAAGAAGAGAGCGCCAAAGAAGCAGAAGTGGAATGTTGCTACTGCTGATGATCTGGAAGGTGATGGTAAGAAGGGCTTCGGAGAATTCAGAGGGGATTCTGACGATTCTTGAGGTTTGAGCACGACCATGGGATGGGGTTTTCAATAACTATAGGCGATGGGCGATTGTAGCTTTCTTGTGAAGCATGATAGATATGAATAGAGCAACTTTGATACCCTCTTAAAATAAGAAACTTTTCCACAAAGATGTCTCGGTTTGTGGGATCTGACAATTTAAGTGATTCGATATTCATCTCGAGGTACTTTGATAAGTGCAGTCAGTCCGTCAAGTGTGGTTCGTGACGGACATAAGATACTAATTGAATCACTGGCTTCAGATAATTCGAGGCATATAGGCCCTTGAAATTCTCTTTCAACTCAGCCGGCGTCCAGATCTCGAATCAAGCCTGTCATTGCCTACCTAATGTCCACCCGCGCTCAACCGCATGGACCATCGAAGCATCACTCCTAATCACGCATACACACACATACAGACCAATCAAGCCAAATCCAAAAGATGTTCAATGTCGTGATTTTTTTGATTTTCGGGTCGGCTCCATGCCAGCCATGCTATTTTCTCACATACACCATGACCCCAAATTCAAGAAAGCCATATGAAAGCGAGCCCCATGCCGAAAAAAGGATGAACCACAAATCCTGCTAGCCTGCCCAAGCCCCTTTACTCTAATCCTCCAACACAGCAGCTTCGTTTTTCCGATTTAAGCCTCTGCCTTGATGGCGTACTTTCGCTGAGGGAAATGGGTGGCGCGCTTCTTCGTCTTCTCCAGGGTCTTGCCGCTCTCGTGCTTCGTCAGACGTCTCCGGATGGCGCGCGTCTGCTTTGGTCGGAGGTCGAGGGGGAGGTACTTCTTGTTCTTGTAGAAGAGGCGGAGTTGCGAGCGTTGGTTGGCGTTGATGACTGTGAGGACCTTGGCGATTGACTTGCGGATATCGTGGCTGCAATAAACATATTAGCTACTCGTTCTCCTGCTTCTTCTTGAGTTGCCTTCTGGGCTCAACCCCGTTCTCGATATCATAGTGTTGAGGTGTATATCGGTATGGTGTTGAGTTGAGAGGAGGGGTTGGCCTCGAAGTCGCATGCCCTCTACTTTGCGGAACGAAATTCTCGAAATACGCACATCTTTGTGAGCTTAGAAGCTGATCCTCCGGCAATCTTCTGTGTGCGCAATTGACCGAGCTCAGTCTTCAGCTCTCCCAACTGCTTTGCAAGGTCGGTCTTGTTCTTGCTCCAGAGAGCTCCAGTCTTAACTTTGCCGCTCGACTGTAATTCACATCCATTAGCACTCGCTCTCGCAATTCGATCTGAGATGGCTTCGTAAAGGGAGGGCGAATTACCATCTTGAAGGTGTTGGCGTGGGTTGTCGTGGGGAGTTGTCGGTGTCGTCTTCGTCGAAATGCGGAAATTCTAGAGTTTGCTTGAATTTTTGGCTGTGGGCGGTACTTAGCGGTACAAATTTTGATTGGTCAAAAAGCCGAATTGGCTAGTTGGGGTGTGGCCGGAGTGCAGGGACCAGCATCACGTGTGAGGCGCGGCCGTGTCAGGTCAAGGCCGAACATGGAACGTTGAGGCTGGAGAAAGAGAGCAGAGCAACAAGCAGTCATTGATCCTCTGCACTTTTTAAATCAACCATAATGTCTTCGACTGGAACTGGATGGGCACAGCTGAGGCAACAAGCTAGATCATTGGAAACTCAGGTCTGCTAATAGCTCGCAAAAACAACAGCAGGCAGTAACTGACCACTTTCACAGACAGAAACACTATTCCACACCTACTCGCAATTCGCAGCAGTCCCTAACATACCCGCCAAACCATCAGAAGATGAGAGGCAAACAGAAGCCAAATTACAAGACTTACTAGAAAAGGTAGTGCAGCATGTCCAGCCATACTGAGATAGATATGCTAACATATCCCAGCGCGAAACACTGAACAACCAACTCTCCCGCCTCTTAGACTCCGAAGCAACTCTCACAGCTTCCGCTCTCAAACAGAACAACCTTTCACGGCACCGCGAAGTCCTCCAAGAACACCGCCGTGAACTTTCTAGATTAAAAGCGCAGATCCAAGATGCCCGCAACAGGGCGAACCTGCTCTCGAATGTCCGTAGCGATATCGACGCCTACCACTCCAACAACCCGGAAGCAGCAGAGGCGGAATACATGCTGGATGAGCGCGGCCGCATAGACAACAGTCATAATATGGCGGATAGCGTGCTCAGTCAGGCGTATGCTGTGAATGAGAGTTTTGGGCTGCAGAGAGAAACGCTGGCGAGTATCAATCGCAGGATTACGGGAGCGGCAGCGCAGGTACCGGGCTTGAACAGTCTGATTGGGAGGATATCGGCGAAGAAGAGGAGGGACGGAATTATCATGGGGAGCTTTATTGCTTTCTGTTTCTTAATGTTTATATACTTTATGTGAGGAAGCGAGCAGTGCTTTATGATTTGCATTGAGCGGGCGTTTGGTGGCTGGCTAGCCAGAAGATATGTTATTGTACAAGTATGGGTATATCCGAGCAAATATCATGCTACCGTCGCAGCGGTCTGGTTTTCTACAGGCTTTCGGGTGTCCAGAATTGACTTCTCTTTTCGCTTGACTTTCAATTCCTCGATAAGTCGTTTGGCGCCTCTTACCAGACCTTCCTTCTCATCTCCTTCACATGGCCCACTTCCAGCCCATCTAATCTTACACTCGCCATCAAGCAAGTACGTGTATCCAACCTTACTATTCAGCAATCCAATGGCATCCCGTATCTCGTCGGATACTCCTTTGCGAACCAGGAAATATCGGCCCCAATTTCCAGCTCCCATCCTCCGTCTTAAATTCGGCATGAATAACCTGACAAGCATAGCCTTCAAAGCGTTCTCTTCGATATTTATCTGCACCATTTGGGCCAGTCCTCCGCTACCTTTCACCACTTCATGCAGCTCCGGATTGTTCTTCTCTGCTGCGAAAGTTGCCGCTTGGTTCTCAGCCCAGGCGCTGCTAAAAACACTCACTATCGACACTTTGTCCTCGAATACCGGTGTGGTGTCCTTGGCTAGTTTGTCTTTGGATAAAGTCTGGCCTTGAAAGTTCGGGAAGTACAGCGCGCGTTCGCCTTTGAAGAGTCGTGGAGGTGCCAGGAAAGACTTCCCCTTGTGTAGGCGCATGTTACTCCATTCTCGGAAATATGGTGTTGAGATCTTTTGTGTCCTAGATTTCGTTCAGCAAAGCCTTTGTCACAGTTGCGCCAGGCTCGAGCATTACTTACAGCTGTTTCCGCCTCACAAGATGCTTGTCGTAATCCACGAAGTCATCTCTCCTCTGCTTCCAACTCCTAGTATCCACTCCCGCATTCTCTCCAGCTTGCGGCGGATTAGGCAGGCCAATCGGTCGGCCTAGAGGCTTGGGCGTGAATTCGGAAACGGCTTTGCCATAGGATCGTGGTGCATCGGCGAGGGGTGACTCGGGAGCGAGAGGAGGTGTTGGAGGAGATGTAGGTCCTTTCTCAGCCAGGCAGCGGTAGGAAGTGCTGAATGTGCGCCATTGACACATAATACATGCTGCTACCTCGAGCCTGAAGTCCGAGGATCGCAATGGTCGTCGTGAGATGATCATCGTGCTGTCAATGTCGTGACGGTTTTTGTTGACATTGAAATCTAAATTCTAGCGAACCCGGGGCTGTATCCATCCTTGGCAGCCTGGTCCTCGGCTTGCCCGCTTAGAAACGGGTCAAGTGCCAGGCCTTTGATTCCCCATACTCCCCAGACTTTACTATGTAACTGCCCCAACCCCTCAAGAATGTGAGCCACCAGAAGTTTCCTCCTGCATATTGGAGTTTTGATGCAGTTCTCGGATTCAAGATGCGTTTACAGCTCTTTTCCAGGATTTCTGCAAGGCAATGGCGTGTTTACAGTGGGCTCACGACGCTCCAAAGACAGTGCCCCGCAACCCGGTCGTTCAGTTCGTCTGCCAGGGCATTGGCCATAAAACCGTTCCTGCTGGCGGATATTGGGGAAGGTAGGGATTTCTTGAGAGATATTATGAATAGGTTTCTAACTGTCGCATAGGAATTCGAGAATGCGAGGTTATACAATGGTATGTCGAACCAGAAGCAAGGGTCGAGGAATGGGATAAGTTATGTGAAGTCCAGAGTGACAAAGCTTCGGTGGAAATCACAAGTCGCTTTGCAGGCGTTATCAAGAAACTTCACTACGATGCTGGAGACATGGCAAAAGTGGGAAAACCCCTGGTCGACATCGACATACAAGGGGAGATCAAACAGGAAGACCTAGAGGCTTTGACGGAACCTGGGACCGGAGAGGAATCTCAAGCACAGACTGAGAAGACACCGCCGCCAACAGCTACAGAATCAAAATCCACCCCAGATGTATCACAGCCGAAACAGAAACCCAATCCACCAAAGGGGAAACATGCATCATTAGCAACTCCTGCCGTCAGACATCTGACTAAAGAGTTAGACGTCAAGATTGAAGATGTCAATGGCACAGGCAGAGACGGACGAGTCCTGAAGGAAGATGTCTACCAATTTGCAAAGGAGAGAGACAGTGCTCCTGATTCTCGCTCCAGCAGGCAAACAGTTTCTCCGCCAGCATCGATTAGTGGTCCTCAAACAGAAACCATAACTCAACTTTCAAACACTCAACATCAAATGTTCAAGACTATGACAAAGTCTCTGAATATCCCGCATTTCTTATATGCAGACGAGATTGACTTCTCAGGCATAGCGGAGCTGCGAGCTAGACTGAACAGAGGCCTGGTGAAATTTCCGGTCAATGAAGTTAGCAAGCTGTCGTTCCTACCCTTCATCATAAAGGCAGTTTCAATGTCTCTTGACCGCTATCCAACACTCAACTCGAGGGTAGACGTTGACTCAAGCTCGTCAAAGCCCGTGCTGGTCATGCGGAGTCAACACAACATCGGCGTAGCCATGGACACACCCAACGGCCTCATCGTCCCGGTGATCAAGAACGTATCCAGTCTCAACATCCTCTCCATCGCCGCAGAGCTGAACCGTCTCCAATCGCTTGCCCAAGCAGGAAAACTGACCAGCCAAGACCTGAGCGGTGGTACCATCACAGTATCAAACATTGGCAGCATCGGAGGCACCTACGTTTCGCCCGTCATCGTCGAGAAGGAGGTCGCCATCCTAGGCGTCGGCAAGACGAGGACCATTCCAGCTTTCGACGCGACGGGTCAGCTGGTCCAGAAACAGGTGTGCAATTTCAGTTGGAGTGCAGATCACCGCGTTATTGATGGAGCGACTATGGGCCGCGCTGCAGAGGTAGTTAGAGGATTTGTGGAAGACCCAGACTCGATGGTCATTCACCTGAGGTGATGACTGAGAAGGGAGTACAGCGTCATGTTGTGAGACATAGCTTAAGAGTGCTTTTAAGTCAGCGGGGATATGGTTACGTAGGACTGGACGTGGGGTAGAAGCATGGTCTATTTGTTGGCAACACATAAAAGGCTAATGGCAGAGATCCTCGACTCAGCCTCATCATGTTGTATGCGCTGTCACCTTACACAAGGCTGATAGAATTGGAAAAGTGCGGGGTGTTGGACTACCCCGCAAGCATTAGACTCTGGAGACCGGAACAAGGTCAGACAAAATAGACACGTAGAAGTCATGCGATGAAAACAGGAAATGAAAATAGGCACTATGCAAGTAAAGTTGTAAAACATCTGTTGCCATGATATTGTACGTGGAAGATCTAAAGTCTGGCAGACTGCAGAAAAGTCTAATATATTTCACACCCCAGTCTTATTAGCTCCAATGTCCAGCCAGCGCTTGCAACCCAGCCCCAAACTCCAGCCTGACGCCTTTTGTTGTATCCCTGCGCCGTGATATCGCATGCTGCAACCAGATCCCGAAAAAGCAAAGAAGAAAGCCAACAATGGTACCCCAGAGTCGTAGACGAACCCAGCAATAAGACGCCGGTACGAAATCATGCGAACCCGGTAGAAACCTGTTGGTCGTCTGCCACAATTCCGCCAACTCCATATCAATTACCGATACTGAACCAAGTATGGCAACCCCCACATGCAGCAATTACCACCATCCTTCATGAATCCTTTACGAGCTCCGATCTGACCGCTTCTTGGATCCTCGCTAAGGCTTCCTCCTCGACCTGTTCTATCGAACCACTCACATCCACGCTGATGACGTCCGTCTCCTTCTCTCCAGGCGCCTCCAATATGCTAAACTGGCTATGCACCATATTCGCGCCCATGAAGTGGCCAGCTCTGGCACCCACCCGCGCGGCGAGCACTTCTTCCGGCGCATGCAGGTATACGAAATGTACTCGCGCTCCTTGCGAGTAGAAGCCTGCTACTCGGATGACGTCGCGGTATTTGCGCTTGAGGGCCGAGCAGGTGAGGACGACGCCTTGCGAGCCGGAGGAGATCTGGTTGACGGCTTCCTCGCGGAGGCGTGTGAGCCAGTCCCAGCGGTCCGCATCCGTGAGGGGTATTCCTCTGGACATCTTCTCGACGTTTGATTGGGGATGGAACTGGAAAGAGACAGTTAGTTGAAAGTTGCCAAAAGTGGAGGTGCAGAGAGTTAGTAAAGTAATAGTAAAAGTAGAAATACCTCGTCACCTTCAATGAAGGGCAGATTCATGCTCTTAGCTAGGAATTGTGCTACGGTACTCTTTCCACATCCTGCTGGTCCAGTGATCAACCAGATGTGACTGTGTTCGGTCTTGGGTTGGCTGTTATTGCTCGATCTGGTGCCATTGGTGAGCGTATTGTTGGAAGAGGCAGAATTGGGTATATGGTCGGAGGTGGGGGGTGTTGGTTGAGCCATGGCTGGTCTGTTCTCGTACGAAAGCATTCTGAGGAACGTTGAACAGTATCTGGAATTTATATAGAGGACAGGGAAATGAAGAGTGAATGGCACGCGACAGAGGCAAGCACTCTCAAACGAAGCTGGGACAAAGAGTAGAGTAGGAGCGACCAGTCAGTAAGTCGGGTTGACGTAAGGGGAATAGCATTCATTGACTGGAAGTTGAAGAGTCAAGACAGAAGTTTCGGAAAGCTGCAGTAAGTCAAGCATGAAAAGAAGCAAATTCAAGAAAGAATCACTCACTCACCCACGATGACGGGTCCCTGGGCCTTCTTATGAGCGCCGGCTCTGTCCAGCCCAAGGATTATTTCCCAACGTCAGGCCGGCCATCGTTGCACAGAGCCAGAAGCCCAGAGCAGTGGAGAGCGCCATGCGAGCGAACGATGAGTGCCCCACACTAACAGCCATGCGTACTAAACCGAGAAGAGCGTCATTCCCAGATGAAAAATTGCCGCTTGTTTCCTTTTTTCCAGATGAGACGGCCGGGGAGGTAGGAAGACAAGGCTCGGGGTAGAGAAGGACGGCAAAGAGTGGTTGAGATGGCATCCGGAATACGGGAAGTGGGGTGGGGGATGGTCATCTGGTCAATAGCCGGCAAAGAGCGATGCCAAAAAGACCGCTTGAGTCAATAGCCGGTGTGGCACTTGAGAATTAGCTGGAGGTCAACAGGGGCAACGAACAGATGAGGATTCGAGCAAAGGAATTGATGTGGATCTTAGTAACAGACTGTAGACTTGTGGATCTTACATTTGAGACAGAATTGCAAGAACCAAATAGGGGGCTCACTCGTATGTGGAAGATGTAAACAAAGATCTCGGCTGTTTCCAGAGGACTCATAATTTACAAGGCGATGAGTTCTTGTCGTTCGACCGTGGGCATCGAGGGCTACAACGGACATAATGATGTCAGCAAAGCCGATCATTGGCAGTGATGAAAATTCTCCGTGACAGAACATTTTATCCTTGCCCTTGCCTTCCGTGCCCCCTCGACCAGCTCAAGCCTTCTATTCCTTCCCCTTTTTGAAACGGGGGAAAGATAAAAGGCTTCCCCGGACCGAAATTATTTTGAGAATTTTCAACCTTTTTATGCTGTCTCCTATTCGTCTGTTCACCCACCCTCGACTGCAAATACACCGAAGGAAGCAAGTAACCAAACGTGGGATGAGTGCATGCATCGCGATTGATTGATTGCTTCGATATCGGCATAGATATTATGATTCAACAGAATGCAGATTGGGCATTCATACCATACTGTGCCTTGCTTCACGATCTTGTGATGAACAACTGGATGATAGGATCTCTCTCAAGACTTTGCACTGAACTTCTGTCATCTCGCGCGAGATCCACGACCCCGCCAGTCTTTCCCGCCTCCCAAAGCCGTGGGACGGTCTGGTCGTTGCGTCCCTGTCTCCGATCAAGTCTCGTGGATCGCAGCCAGCCAGGGTCCCTTGTTGTGGCTTCTGCCCTGCTCCTTTCAAAGGCTTTTCAAGGCCGCCGGCGGGCTGAAAGCGTGGGGGTTGGCTGCATGGCCGCATGTGTACGAATTCCGCGTGGAGAAGTTCGACTTCTTAATGTCTCATTCGGGTTGCAGAGCGAAACCCATCGGCAGGAACACCGGCTTGGATCTTGATTTGTGGGCCGCTTGCAACTAGAGAGCTGCTGCTGGAAAGATTGCGAATCTTCTATATCACACCGCTCCTTCTTTCACTTCCAGACGTCGAGGCCTGCGGTAACGACCTCGACCTATAGCCAGCGAACATCGTAACAGCTGACCCCCTTACATCTCCAGAACAGACTTCTTGCTCTGTACGGAAGACCGGAGAAGGTCAGTACTTCGACTGCAAGAACAACTTGGCACCTGAATACGGATCAGTTTATGAGGATTTCTGGTAACTATTACTCATGATATTCCGTATTATACTTTCTTAACCTCTAGCATGTCTATTTGTCCAACGTGAGCCTCCAGTCATCAAGACCTTGGTCCTGCACACGGCCTGTGCTATGCAGGAGGTGCTTCCGTAGACGAGTTCTGTGCACAGCTGCAACTATTGCAGTCTGTATGTAGGTAGACATGCAGATGAATGCGATACTACAGTACTCGGTACTCGTATTGAGGGGAAAGTGAAGGATTTACCCGCATTCATCCAATTGGTAATTCCATCTTACTTCCATGGTATTATTCTAAGATCAGGTTATCGACTGCATATGCATCTTCTCAAGATATCATTGCGATGGGATGCAGCGCTGTGGCCCCATACGGAGTACTGCAGGAGAGAGGGCATTTTGGACTCCCCGGACTGTGGAGAAAGTTCGAGACTACTGTACTTATGGAGAGCCACGAGGCTATCAGGCTTGTTCCTTGATGTGGCTGGATACTAGAAAAATGGCGAGTCAAAAGCCTCACCGCCGGCCACACAGGCCTACTCGTTGATCCGAATGAGGTAATTTACCCCGTGGGTAGAAATTGCCCGATATAGAGCTGTACCTCTCTTCAATAGAAGGGAGGAAAAAATACATGTAAATATCTATTTCCATGATATGCTGTGTAAAACTTCAATGAGCCATGTCAAGGAAATCTCACTTTTAAGAAGGTCAAGCTCAATATCGGTACTATCTTCAATGGGTCACTCCTAACTGAAGCTGAATAGCTTCTGGCTAACTCATAGGAAAATATCTCTGCTTGACGCTCAAATGGTATAAGATCATCCAGCCACGGGTTCTGCTCTGAATCTGCAACCAAACCCCCAAACCAAGTGTCAAAGCCAAACTCAAATACTGGCGAGGTGTCTTTGTACTTTCATTCCAAGTCTAAGACGAGATTACGCAACGCAGGAGACAAAAAGTCAAAGCTGGACATCTCCTCGCAAACCCCTCATCAACCCCTCACCCACGTGATTGAAGTAAGATCTTGCATTCCCCCCTGACGCCTCCTAAAAGCTTCACCCCATCTTTGGTGTTGGCGTGAGATTCGAGGTGGGGGAAGCTAGTAAGTGTGGGGTACCGGCAACGGCAACTCAACATTCAGTATGACCTCAAGCAATGCCTTCGTTTTCAATCTTCCCTCAATCGCTTTGCAAGTTCACTAGAATTTACATTTCCAGAGGTCTTCTTGGTTCGAGTTGCCCTAAACACGCTTCGTTGTATTCCCAGCTTAGAAATAGAGCTTCAAAGCACCCGAGATATCTCACAATGGCGACTACAATGCAGAAAGCGAATCGGTCGAAGGTGGCTTTCGATGAGGGGAAGGGGCCGAGTATGGGATGCTGGTAGGTCTTCTACACATAATTCTAGACCTTCTCACTGTTTGGAAAAGATGTTTCTGACCTTCAATGTAAATGCACAGGCAGATGATTCCTGGCAGTAATGTCTCGAGAACACTTGCTAGCACAGGTGTTGATTGGGTGCTTGTTGACTGTACGTAGACTATGGTATGGGGTGGGTTCAGAATTTGAGCTGACATTATTTATAGGTGAACATGGAAATATGGATGGTATGACTTTTATTAAATATTCGGCCGTACATGTTTTTGCATCTGCAATGCCAAAGTACTCATGCTGTTCTTGACTTTCCTTTCGCGATCTTTCTGTATTAAATCTATGGAATTCTGCTCTGCGTTAAACAATTGCGGAGGGTCAGTCCTGAGAGTGCAGGGGCAATTTGCCTGTAGCAGTCAAGTGATATTTTTCGCTTGGCCCCTTGCCAAAACAACATGTGTCTGTCCTACGAACTCCTGATCTGATTCTACTTAGATGCCGCCATGCACGAAGCCGTCCCAGCGA
This sequence comes from Cadophora malorum, assembly GCA_017365405.1. Classification (NCBI taxonomy): domain Eukaryota; kingdom Fungi; phylum Ascomycota; class Leotiomycetes; order Helotiales; family Ploettnerulaceae; genus Cadophora; species Cadophora malorum. Next base: position 105,514 of record JAFJYH010000008.1, on the reverse strand, counting down.
TAGCAGCTTGTGGAGTTAGTCCCATTGTCCGAATTCCAGATAACCAAGGGTTCATGGTCAAGCGTAAGTCTTCCACCCACTTTGACCACAGACCCGTTTCACAAAACATCAACAGGAGCTCTCGACTCGGGTGCCCACGGTATCCTGGTCCCACTACTCTACACAGTCGAAGACGCCCAAAAGCTCGTCACCAGCTCCAAGTTCCCGCCCGTCGGCCAACGCGGCTTCGGGTCTCCCTTCCCACACTCTCGCTTCTCCTCCTCTCTCACATCAACAGACTACCTGCAGCAATCCAACGACGCGACTCTCATCATGGTGCAAATCGAAACAAAAGAAGCCCTCCTCGCCGTTGACGCCATCGCCGCTGTTCCCGGTATCGACGTCCTGTTCATTGGGCCCTTTGATCTAGGTAACAATATCGGTCATCCGATTGTGGATGGTGTTATGCATGAGGAGTTGCATGAGGCGATTAGGAAGATTTTGGAGGCGAGTAAAAAAGCTGGGAAGAAGGCCGGCATTTTCTGTACTAGTGGAGAGCAGAGTAAGGGGTATGCGGATATGGGATTTGATATGATCAGCGTGGCGACGGATGTGCTGATTTTGCAGGCGAGTGTTACGTCGTCGTTGTATACGGCTAAGGGGCTGGGTGCAGCGCCGAAGATGACGGGGCCATATGGAAAGTAGTTGGGGCTTTGATTTCTGTAGGCTACTTAAAAAGTGAGAAACGGGAAGCACTCGTGAGAAAGCTCAAATTCGTGGGCTACAGAACATGGATGAACATCATACCGCTTTTCTACGTGCCATCGAGAATGGCATATAATAAGCAATCTTCTAGTCTCCAAGTTTCCATTTCCTTGTGGAATGCCGTTTACGATACCAAAACTGTGCACGAGTGGAAGCGTTGAGGATGAATTTCTACTTGGGGACACAAAATCTCGCGTAAAGGAAAGCGGGTTCTATAACAACAAAGAAAACCAACTGTCACGAAGCCAAGGCTCAATAGGTTGATCCAGTATTCCATCGAACGAATTGCTGAAATAGAAGATAGCATGATTTCAAGGAACCAGCATGTGAATATGCGTAGGAATTTTGTTTCACGCCGAACCCTGTTATTTAGAAATAATAACAACACTCCTTGCGTCTGGAAATCAGGATGAGATAATGAAAGGATTGTTGTGAATGTCGACGGACGAGATTCGGATTCCTTCATGCATACATATACAGCTCAATCTGACATCGAGCCGCTCTCCACACCTTGCGAGTTTGGCTCCTCTTCAACACCAGCAAACACTGACTAGAAAATTAGGTCCCCTCACAGCGATCGGGTCAGCACTTCCAAGAACAGCTTCGAAATCGTTCCTCTCTCATAGGTATCACAGAGAGCAATGTTGACCCGTAGATCCTTTCTCTAGTCCGAGCTGTTTCTCCCTGTGTTGGAGCTCTCCCGCTTTTCAGTCAGCATCACTTTCATCCTTCTTCTCGGCAACATCCATCTTCGCCTTGATTTCATCCGCCGTGAATCGATGCATCAACTTAATAGCTTTCGCCGACATTGCTGGATCCTCCTCTCCCAATTTCGAGCGACTGATATGCACCTATATGGATATCAACAAAACTCTAAACAGCATAGGTAGATCATCCCATCCATTGAAGCCCAAAAGAAGGATGCTACTTACCACGGGAGTATCAAACTCATATAGATCCCTCCATTTCTTAGCATCTGGTTTCATGACATCGATTTCAGTGTAATGGAATGGCCGGACGTCCCAGACGTTGGAGAGAGTCTGCTTTGCGTTTGTGCATAGTGAGCAGTTCATACGTGTAAAGAATGTGATCCGACAAGCATGCTGAAGGTACCGAATTGAGGGATGCATTTGGGAGATGAGAGTTCCGAAAATCACAGCAGTTCAATGTCTTGAATGTTTATGTAACATTCAAGAGAGCCAATAGCATTGAAGACGTTCTGGATGGCGGGGTGAACATGCACCCGAGATCCCTGTCAGCTCACCGCCCGCGGCCGCTTTTGGGCAGGAGTTCTAGTTTGTTCCATTAAACTTCAAAAACATTCAACACCTTGCAAACACTCAAGATAGCACTTCGACCTCTTGGAATTTGCCCTTATTCAAACTCTCTACAGCTCAACATGGCGCAAAAATGTGTTCACCAATCGTGTGGGAAGATGTTCACGGATCCAGAGGAAGAGTGCAACTACCATCCTGGACCACCAATTTTCCATGAGGGACAGAAAGGTGAGTTTGATACCGATTTCGACATATCGAAGCTCTTCTTCAAGTCTCAGACAAGTACCAGAACTATACTAATAGAAATGTATAGGTTGGAAATGCTGCAAGCCCCGCGTCCTAACCTTCGACGAATTCCTCTCCATCACACCCTGCACCACCGGCAAGCACAGCACGACCGATCTCCCCCCTACAATCGAAAAGAAGCAAGGCGAAGCTCTAGAAACCTCCCCCGCCGTCTCTCAACCTCCTGCTCCTGCCCCAGCAGCTCCTCGCAATCCAGTCGCAGCTCCGGCCCCTCAAGCCCCTTCTACCCCGCTACCACCCCCACCAGAGTCCGAGGACGACGAACCCAGCTTGGAGATTCCAAAAGGCAAGATATGTAGACGGAAGGCGTGTGGTGTTCAGTATGAGGGCGGTGAGAGAAAGGGCGAGAAGTGTGTGTTTCATCCTGGTGCGCCGATTTTCCATGAAGGTAGCAAGGGCTATACGTGCTGCAAACGGAGGGTTCTGGAGTTCGATGAGTTTATGAAGATTGAGGGATGCCAGACGAAGGAAAGACACATGTTCGTGGGAAGCGGTAGGAAGAAGGGTGGGAATTCTGCGGGCGAGGAGGTTTTAGAGACTGTCAGGTAGGTTCCCCTGCAGGATGCTTGAGCTGGAAGAGAATGCTGATAGAAGCTATTTACAGACACGACTTCTACCAGACGGCAACCACAGTAATCGCCTCCTTCTTTCTCAAGAAAATCAACAAAGAAACCGCGAAGGTTGACTTCCTATCAAACGAAATCTCGCTCGACCTGATCACAACCGACACTCCTCCAAAGCGCTATAAAAGTACCGTCCCTCTCTTCGGACCAATCGATACCGCGGCCTCGTCGTTCAAAATCATGGGCACGAAGCTAGAGGTGACCTTTGTTAAGGCAGACGGTAGCTCGTGGCCCGTTTTGAGAAGCGATGAGCAACGAACAGGCGAGATCATCCAGGTTGGAAAGGCTGGTAGAGCGATATGATCCTCCTCCTTAATGTATGTATACGAGACCCACGAAGAAAAGCCACTCTAGCCGAGCACCTCGCTTGAGCAAAATGTGGCGCTGCGAAAATAGAGATTCATGCCACTAGTTTCCGGTCCTATTGCACATTTTGCCCTTCAGATCCCAGGACAGCATGGCTTTGGCTCCTGGAATTTGATAGTCCGTGTTGAAAGACCACGATCTTGTCTGGGAGCTTCAGGTGGAGAAGCAGTCCCATCCTGTCTGCATGAGACAGTCGAACTCTCTGTGATTGAGCTCCTGGAAGACTCGCTACTCGTCGAGGAAGAAACATGGAGGTGCTCAATAATAAGATAGCCCTGTGAAGTTGATCCAATTGCGTTTGCCCCAGTTGGTATGGGCTCTTCACCTGTCCAAATCTGGATGAGAGGTCCGTTTGCCAGTGAAACGGTTGAATTATTGAGGTCCGCTCGAGAAGTATCATTGCTGTGTGGAGCTCGTGTAGTACTGTGATGGCAAACAATATCAGAGCTGGTTCTGAACGTATGAATGGGCATGGAACACCTTACGTCCGACTCAAAGCTGGTTGGAAGCCATCTTCCACCTCCTGGTTCAATTTTTTGTGCCCTGTGATGCTGTTCCACACCAAATGAGTGACAGCACTGACGACTAATACCGGCGTACCTACGATCAATCAGTTTCAATAAGTCAAAGTATCCTTACTTCTCAAAACATACCGAGAGCAACACCGAATGGAGGCAATTTCATAGTCTTCAGAGCATACACCTGCGTGACACAGCATCCCAGTGTAGCAAATGTGATACCGATAGCAAAGACCGTCCAGACAGGGAAGTAGAGATGCATCAAAGACTCCTTGTGGCAGAATAGGATAGTATGTGCTGCGAAGACTTGCATGATAGTGGAAAAGACTAGTAGAATGAAGAGGCAGAATGTTTTGGCGAGGCAGCATTGTGAGAGTCTTCTGACCCCCCTTTTCATTTCTTCAATCTGCTTCGCGTCTTGAGATTCTTTTTCGGCATTCTCGATGTCCCTACAGATGTTCAGTAATTATGTTCGTCTGCAGCGAACGAAGGCGTAGTCATCAAATTGGCCTGGAGGTATTTGGAAAGTCTTACAAGTATTTATCTTGCACTGAATCGTAGAGCTGGACAATAACCACCAGACAGATTATCTGGAAGAAGAAGAGGAACCAGAATACCATATCTGCTTGCGAATGTGATAGTCCGTGCATGAATCTGGCATACCTATAACAGTTGCCATTGTCAGTATTGACCTTCGAGTCCATGGTACCGAAGTCGTCGACGTCGTCGTCGTCGAAGTCCATATTGTGAGCAATGTCAAGGTCTCTTTTCGGTGAACGGAGGCTTGAAAGCGAGGTAAACGAGGCAAGATGGGAGCGTGAGCGAGAGTTCTTAAGCAGGGGAATATGAGCCGGTAGATACTTGATCACGATACTTGTACCAATGAGAGTATTCCCGATGGTCTGGTGTACCCTCGGAGAAAATCGATACCAAGAAAGAATATTTGTCAGTTGTTTCGGAATAAAACGCGTACAAGAAGCAATCAAATAGGCTTGAGTGGTAAACAAATATTTGAATGGGTATAGTGATTAGTGGAAGGAGCCATCGACGGGAACCAGTGGTGACAGATGACCTAAGTTGGCCCGTACCATGTAAAAAGAGCAGGTACTCTACTCCATTCCTTCCATTAGCTCCACACGATCTAACATCATCGATTTTCTACCGATCCATTCTCGTAAAGCGTCCCAGTCTTCACCCTCCTCTTCGCCTCGCCTCCAAACTTCCCGAAACCCCCAAGCTCCCGCAACCTTATCGATCGCAGACCGCTCCTCTTCACGAATCCACCGTTGCCTTAGTGGAACACCCTGAGCCCAAGTAACACGATCCATTTGGTCATTCGCAGTCGTGACCGCTACAACTCCGACCGTGGCAGTAAAACCAACATACGCTAAAATTCCAGCGAACGCAACATTGGTCGCCATAGCTGTGTCCATGGTGGTCTGGAGAATGGCGAGCTGTGAAGCCACTGTGTATGCTGCAATAGGTGCTACAGCAAGACCTGTAGCTGGAAGAAGGCCTTTCCGAATGAACTTGGCGCGATGTGCTGCTTTGGTTGTATACGAGGTCTCGATAATCTCCATAGCTATGACTAACTGCTTTGCATCAATTGCTGCCTGTAATGCTTGATCCGCAACTCGAAGCGGTATCGCATTTGCTGACTTGTTGGGATTTGGCTTGGAGTAAGTGATCGGGTCTGAGCCCTCCTTTGGGAATGGTTTATTGGCGTACAGTTTGAAGATTTCTGGGAAGGTCTCTGGTTTGCCTAGGGCTGACTGGATCGCAACATAAAGGTTGAGAGTTTCAGGAGAAATGAATACCGGCGGAAATTTGACGATAGAATATGCAAGACTTGACAATTGCTCCACAAGTCGTTGCAGCGTTGGAGGAAGCTTATGAACTGGAATCTTCTTTACGTTGGTCTCATCTAGTGAGAGAAGAGCTGAAGCAGCACCATCCTTCTTGTTCGAATTTTGCTGATCCAAGACGAGTAGATCGGCCATAGCTTTGCATGCATCCAACACGATGAGCGTCTCATTTTCAGTCGGTATGTTCTTCTGCAAGAGCAGTGTATTGCAGGCCGCCTTTACATATTGCAGTCTCTTCTCCAATTGTGCGTCCGTAAGCTCACCGGCTTTCCCTATCGAAGCTGATGAGACTTTAGCAGCTGTCGTTTGAGGGTTCTGCGACTTCTGCAGGAGGGTTCGACTTGTTGAGAAGGTGCGCGAAGAAGGTGTTGACTTTCGGAGGGACTGGCGAACGAGTGAGTATGGACGTGATTGGCGGCCAGTCATGAATTCGCATAGATGGCATACATCTGCTCGGGGACGCAAGGCGCGTCTAGACATTATCGATGGTGTTCCGAATGTTGTAATTGTCTCAATGCCCTTCTCTTCGACTCTTCCCGGCTTGATGTTGAAGTTGGAGTTAAAGTTATTCGACCCGGCATCCAGAAGCTCTCCCTAAACCCTGCCAGTAGCAACCCCTGCTGGCTTACATAAACTGCACTGGCCCACCCTGCGCCTCGATGTGACGACGATCCAGCCGCCAGAGGCTCAGGCTGGCCTGGATATTGAACATGTCAAAAGAGCTTCTACCAAACTCTACTGCCTAACATCCACAACTTCGACTCGTAATCACTTTTGTGACGCGATTGTGTTGTGGTGACTGGATCGCCCAAACTTTACATCCTTTGCTCGAATTGCTTCTTTGATGTCTTCATAAAACGCTGAACTTCAAAGCCGGCCATCTTGGGAAACAACACTCTGCAGACATGCCTCCTCCACCAGTAAGTCAGAACCAGAGCCAGAACAGCTGGAAAAGTCCAATGCTAAACTGTACAACAGCCTCCCCCACCGCCGCCTCGTAAGTGTCAGTTCAAGGTCAGATGCAAACGTTGACTAACAATGTTCCTACAGCTATGGGCGGAGGCCCTCCACCACCGTATGTTCTCCAAGCTCTATGAATAACATGCAGAGGAGAATCATTACTGACTTGCTGCGTAGTCCTCCTCCACCAGGAAATCTACCATCGAGGCCGCCTCCGGGGAACAGGGTGAAGCCCCCAGCAGTCGTAGCGATGCCCAATTCACCCCATGGGCTTTCAGCGAGTCACTACAACATGCTGACCTCTTGATTAGGGAGCTTTACTATCAGACATATCGAAAGGGAAACAACTCAAAAAGGCCGTCACGAATGATCGATCTGCACCGATAGTTGGGAAGGTCTCTTCTGGAGGATCTGGACCATCGCCATTAGCAGGAGCGCCCCCTGTTCCGGGGATGCTGAAGCCACCTGGAGGAGGAAACAGAGCACGAAGTAACAGTGACCAGAGTAACAGGGAATCAAGTGGGACAACTGGAATGGAGCAACCGCCGCAGTTAGGAGGGCTGTTCGCTGGAGGCATGCCGAAATTGAAGAAACGAGGTGGAGGGGTTGATACCGGAGGTATAGAGAGCCTTTCTGTCTGTTGATATTCCATGCTGACTACATTGCAGCGAACCACGACTCTTCATACACATCGGATCCAGAATCATCACGAAGTTCTGCTCCAAAACCACCTACGATGTCTGCGCCCCGACCTCCAACTGCAGCGCCTCCACTACCGGGAAGTCAGAATGGACCTGCGAGGCCTCTTGCTTTTACACCCTCTATTGCAAACCTCCGGAAAACAGGTGCATCTGGGGCGCCGAGACCAAACTCATCAGCGTCGATGCGAGGGCCACCTCCGCCAATTGGCAAGAAGCCTCCAATCCCCCCACCGACATCACGGAAGCCTTCGAGTCTTCAGCAGCCTCCATCAGCAGCTCCCCCGCCACCTTCAGCAGCTGCTCCTCGTCCGCCTCCTCCACCATCTTCAAGTGCCCCCCCACCGCCACCTCTACCAACTTCAAGCGCACCACCGCCGCCTCCTTTGCCATCGTCAAACGCTCCTCCTCCACCACCTTTACCCCAAGCCAGTGCTCCAAGACCACCGGTTAATGGACCAAGTCGATCACAACCTCCTCCTCCTCCACCTACTTTACCACCTTCAACCAATGGAGCTAGCCAGAGCCTCGCCATGCAGGCAGCTATTCGTGCTGCTGGACAGGTAAGCGATGCTCATCTCTCAGTGACTTCAAACATGCCTGGGACATTTTTTTCTCAACTAGATTTCTCAGGCTCGCATTCTACGATCGGGGAACTTTGCTAACTTATTTCCAGGCTTCCCCAGCAGCTGCTCCACCACCTCCTCCGCCTCCATCCAATGGGCCATCCCCAAGTCATTCATATCATTCGCCTTCGCCCTCTTCATCCGCACCACCCCCTCCAAGCTCAGCGCCTCCACCACCAAGCTCGAGACCAGCTCCACAGCCTGTGAGACCAGTGGACCCAAGCTCCTACACGCTATCTTCGAATGGAGGGCTACCAAAGAATCCCAGCCCACATCGAAACTCAGAGCCTGCCAGAAGGATATTTATTAACGATCCAAGGTGGAAATTTCAGGACGAGAACATGCTGCCAAAACCGAGAGATTTTGTTGGAGGACCAAAGAGGTACCGTGCTGGACGTGGTAGCAGTGTGCCTTTGGACCTGAGCAATTTCAGTTAAGGAATCTGAGATGTGGAAGGATTCACGTGTGCTGGTTCATGGCGTTAAAGTGAGACAGGTCACTTAGAAGGTATGGCAACATCCAGTCATGACATGGAATGCACTGGAGTCAAGGGCTCAATAGCTAGGGAGCAGCAACTTTGGCTGTAGGGTCGTAGACTATTGAGTGAGCCGAGGTTCTCAAAACACAACTTAGATGTCCACAATATGGAGCCTCATCTGAGCCCAACGTGACGATGCAGAGTGTCTCAATACCCTGGAAATAGACGAACTTGAACATGTCAAGATTTTCAAGACTCCCATTTTCCATGGTACTCTGAAATTGAATCATATTTCAAGAGCCATATGACAAAGTAGAAGGAACTGCTCGCTACATGCATCAACTGGTAAACACATTATTAGCTTTCAGCAAAAGATGCTTTCAGTAACTTCAACGATGTGATTCACTCGTCCAATAAAGTCTTGCATGCAGTGCATATTCAGTGCAATATTATATCAGCAGCCTCAATCTTACTCTCATTCTCACGCTCACCCTTGCCTGCATCCGGTATTAATAGGTCACGGCGAGGCTATTGACGGTCCTCGTCAAAGCAGGCTTGGCGTTGCGCATTGTTCCCACAGGGTGTGCCACAGCGCCCGCCCGCAGCTCAAGAAGAGGCCAGTTTGCTCTCGGCAATACCTCAGAGCTTAACTTTAAACGACCTTCCACCACCACTTCGCATCTCCACCTCGACCTCATCTCTTCTTTTTTCCACCAACCTAATACTCTATTCTCCCTCGACTGGATCTTACATCGAGTGATTAGGTGCACTTCCAGCCGGACTGCGACAATGGCACAAATTCGAGGAACTGCGGGCTATAACCTGGGCGGAGGACAGAACACTTTTGGAGGACCAAGCAGAGGGGATACCATGAACGACCCAAGTCCACTTGATGCAATTCGGGAACAGACTGGCAAGATTGAGGATTTCTTGGACACGTTGAGCGATCCCATAAAGCCGTATGTTTTCTCTCGGAAGCCCACGAGACCCCGCCCTTGAAGCTTCCACAGAAGGATATGTGGCTTTGCGCCTCTTACTTCCTATCTCCGGCATGCCTTGTACTAACATGTGCCTCTTGCAGATATCTGCCAGCAATTGGGCGATTCTTGATTGTAGTTACATTCTTGGAAGATGCGCTTCGAATTATTACACAATGGTCCGACCAATTGCTATACCTACACGACTACAGACACAGTATGTCAGACCACATATTCGTGAAGCTATACTAACGATTACCTGCAACAGTCCCATACGGTCTTACCCACCTGTTCCTCATGATTAATGTCATCGCCATGGTTTCATGCTCGTCTCTAGTAATTGCCCGAAAGTACTCTGATTACGCCGTTGGAGGTCTGATTGGAGTTGTCATCACACAAGCGCTTGGATACGGACTGATTTTCGATCTGAACTTCTTCCTGCGCAACTTGTCCGTCATGGGCGGCCTTCTTATGGTTCTGTCCGACTCGTGGGTGCGCAAGTCCAAGGCCTTCGCAGGTCTCCCAGAAATCGACGAGAAGGATCGCAAGATGTACTTCCAACTTGCTGGTCGAGTTCTCTTGATTTTCCTCTTTGTTGGGTTCGTATTCAGCGGAACTTGGAGCATCTGGAGAGTCATTGTTGCCCTTTTGGGATTCGTGGCTTGCGTTATGGTTGTTGTTGGATTCAAGGCCAAGTTCAGCGCCATTATGCTTGTTGTTATCCTCAGTGTGTTCAACCTCTTGGTCAACAACTTCTGGACTGTAAGGTTTATCCTCCCAATTTTCCTGCTCTTTTTACTAACGGTAACCCAGCTTCACGAGCACCATCCCCACAAGGATTTCGCCAAGTACGATTTCTTTCAGATCCTGTCCATTGTCGGAGGACTTCTCCTGCTTGTCAACAGCGGACCTGGCAAATACAGTATCGACGAGAAGAAGAAGGTGTACTAAATGGTGAGGGGATACTGAGCTGGGTGAAGATATTGGTGGGGATGTGGGCTAGAGAAGGCTTCAGGAAATACGTAAAATGGGTGTTGCCCTGCATTGGGAGGAGTTCATATTGGCAAGAGAATCAAACTTTCGTGAATTTTTACTCTCGTGGAAAGATATCAAAGGATAGGCGACTTCCTCATGAGCGTAGCAGTCATCTCTCCGAATGTAAAGGTGGAAAAAAAGAATGCGTATGCTTTGAAACGATTTCTCTCATGCTAGGCCTGTCTCTTCCTATCAAGTCGAATTTTGATTCGAGGAGTTCTAAGCAATGTTTTCGACATCTTTTATGTTCCCTTTCTTGATCGGTAATAATTCTGCTCCCCAGACTTTATTGGCCATGCCCAGATTCCAGCCGTTGAGACAGAGAAGACAGGGCCAAAGTAAGCCATCAACGGCAATCTCGAAACCTTGAAAAAGCCACCTTGTATTCCAGCCACCGAGTGAGGGGCAAGCATTGCCAAGCGGAAGCTGAGGAAGCTGATCCCCGTAAGCGGCAAGGAAAATACCCAGTGCCACCACCAACCACCAACCACTTTTTACTTCGAAGAAATCGTGACTTGAGAACACCAGGGAACGTAGATATAGAGACATTTTTGCTCAAGCTTACTTTGCCTGAATTTTATTCCAAGGTATAGACTTTCATATAGACTTCGCATATTTATCTCAAATTTCTCGTCCAATCGATCTTTGAACCCCACACCATAGTAGGGGCACTTTGATATGCTTCTTCCAAGCACTCTCATAACACCACCACCTTCACGCCCAACACTCCTCTCATCATGGCCGAACTTGCAGGAACAGTAGTTGGTATAGTTGGGGTAGTTGGCGTCCTTGGTCAAATCTTTGACGGCTGCATCAAAGCATACGCCTTCTTCACTAGCGCCAGCAACCTGGGCCGCGACAGCGAGCGTCTCGTCTGCAAGATCCGCATCGAGGAGATGCGGCTGCTAGTCTGGGGACGAGAATGGGGTGTCATCGAGGGGAAGCTGGAGGCGCATTTGCAGAAGGAGAGTGAGATGGGGAATGAGCGGTTGAGGGGTTTGGCGGTGGAAATTTTGACCGAGTTACATAGGACGATTACGGATTTTAGGAGGTTGAAGGAGAGGTATGGGATGAGGGAGGAGAGGGTGGAGGGTAATGAGGTCGGGAAGCTCGGGGTGAGTGGGAGTGCGGCGGGAAGATTGAGGAATGAGTTGCAGTTGAGGGCGAAGTGGGTTATTGCTGATAAGGAGAAGGTGTGTTTTGTTTACGTTTTTACATCTCTTCTCTCGCGGCATCTTTCTGTCATGTGTTCCATACGAGAGGGGACTCCGAGGCTTGCAATTTTACCAAAGTGCCCGATGACTTTTGAGACTCTTAGATTTCGCTTGCTGAAAAAGATGAATATATCACTAACTCAAAATGAACCGAAAGTTCACTGTGTTATTGCGCGACCTAAAGGACTACAATGATGGATTGGAACAGCTGTTCCCTCCAGGACGACTAGCAACACTCCATCGGACTTGGACGAACGAGCTATTGCAAAGTGCACATAGGGACCTGGGGAAATTGAAAACCTTGGAGATGGCTGCTAGCACTACTTATCCGCAACTGAATGCCTCTGCTAGCTTGAAGCAATTACGGATTAACCTTGATGCCACGCCAACTTCGAAGTTTAAACAGACGTACGCGCTGAAGATACAGAGGACGAATCTGTTTTTCAGCACGTCCTCAGATGGCGATATAAGCCGATGTCATGGATCGTACCAGAGCCCGGCCGGGACTGGTATGGAAGACGTGGTTGTGGAATGGATCCAATACGACAAGGAGGATATCGATGCTCGCTTAAATCACATACGGAGAATCGACGATCTTGCCAAGATGATACACAGCTCTTCAGATAGGCATCCAGATCTAAATACCCTCGACTGTCTTGGATATACCGACGAAAGCTCAAGCAGTCGCTATGGGCTGATATACAAGGCGCCACAAGCTTCATCTTCGAACCTCAATGTCCTCATACAGAGTAACGACATGAGAACACCGGATCTCGGCGACCGATTCAAGCTGGCTCACACACTGGCGGTCGCTCTTTGGTCTTTCCACTCACTCGATTGGCTTCACAAGAACCTTTGCAGCTCTAACATACTCTTCTTTCCTTCCGCATTTTCAGGCTCTGCTAAGCAAGCCACTGCAATATCTGCTAGCATTCCAGATATCTCAGCCCCGTTCGTACTGGGTTTTGATGCATCAAGGCCCGATGGAGTCGACGAGATGTCGGTAGCTTCCAAAAATTCGGCTCTGGCTGACCTCCATCGGCATCCCCATTCGCTGAACGGAATGTCGAAAAAGCCGTACTGTAAGAGTTTCGACATATATAGCCTGGGTCTGATTCTGCTAGAGATCGGCTTATGGAAGATCCTCCAAGCGTACTACAAATCTCATCACTCTGCAGAAAGGTTCCGGGACAAAGTTGTCATCCAGAATTTGGTACCGAACCTGAATAGCAAGACTGGGAGACTGTATCGAGAGGTTGTAGAACGCTGTCTCTTCGCTAAGGATGACCTCAGCGATCAGGAAGCCGGGCAGTTGATGGAGTTTGTTGTTGGTAGCTTAGAGAGCTTGCGAGTTTGAATTAGACTTCAATGACCTTTGGTCTCTCTAACATCTTAGATGTCCAGACTCGAGAACGAATATCCCTTAAGCAATGACGAGTTGATCGATTGCAAATTTCGCGATCTTAAGTACTTCCAGGCAGGTATGAACCCGTTCTCCAGGGCAAAGCCTTCCTTGGAAAGCGTCAGCAGACATCAAACCATGCCTTGCATGCGCATCCAACATTTCGTGCCGAGTCTTTTGGCGGAATTCCATCTCCGATACCAGATCTCTCAAACCCTTATGTTTGAAACCAGGTTGTTCGTGCCCATATATGTCAACACGTAGCATAGCTCGGACGGTGGTACGCCATTGTTGGGGAGGCATCTCTACCGCTTCGAAGAACATCGTCTTTTCAAAGCAGGTTATGGCGTCCGCAATATTGGTCGTTTTCCCGCACATACCTCCATAGTCATTAAACTTGAACGTCTTCATCTGACCCGCTGCTGTGGCAGATTCTGTCTCTTTATCAACCATGTCCAATAGCTTCTGATACCCGTTGGCAATGATAGGGAGGATCGTTCCGAGCAGCATAGTGTTTTGAAATGCATCCATTGGAGGATTGGGATTGTCCAAAGCCACAGATCCACACTTTAGACACCAGATACTCTCAGATGCAGTTCGCGCCGCACTACGAACAGCGACTAAAGCAGGGACGATTTCGGTGGGAAGCTGCTGTAGAGCTGCCAGTGCAAGATACATCGACGCAAGACAGCTGCAAGGTCCAGCTGGGCTTGACGATCCCTCACTATCTGTGACTGAGGTACTCGAGTTGGCCGAGAGTCCAGGTACGGACTGGGTGGTTGGAAGATAATTCTCAGTAGGATCCAAGCCAATATCACCAAAGTTGATTGGAGGACCTGTAGCGCCACCAGCGAAATGCCATATAGTACGTCCATCTTCGAGCGTAGTGTTTGGCGGATCATTAGCACCTGGGATCTGTTCGAGTGCAGGCAGTCCACTGGTAAAGTACGGTCCAGCCACAGTATCGGTATATCCAGCATCGAAGCGGATTCCTAGGTCTAGGGATTGGGAGGTCTGGGTCGCTTCCGTATGTTGGTCAATACTGGACTCAACGTGCTGCCTCTTCCTAGGACGACCCATGGGCTTTTGCTCCGAATAATTGCATAGAATATTCTCTCTTTTGCAGCGCTCACATCCATCGGGATCTTTTGAGCATGCGAGCTTTCGTGTCCCTCCACATATTATCAGTAAGTCATCGAGTGTGTTTGGCGGGGTACCTACGGCACTCGTCGCACGCCCGACGCTTGACGGTGTTCTCGGTCGCGGAAGGCATGGCGACAGTAGAACCTAATGCAACAGGATCAAGATTGAGGGAGGTTATGAAGTCGTTGAATACGGCCATGAGGTGGCTTGTAATGCATTTAAGGACGGTAATGCTCCGACTCCAGCGCCTACCAATCGACCAGGTGAGCTCTGAGGCAGCAGAGCGTGCGGCACAGCGAGTGAGGTGAGGGAAGTGAGGGCGCGCTAAGATAAGCTCCTCCGATAAGAAAAAAAGGCAGAGGTTTTTTGGCAACCAGAGCCGTGAAGACCATCCAACAAGCTTCATTTTCGCAACATGGCGCCCACGACAGTGGATAGAAAGCGCAAAGCTGTTACCCGTGATGTTCTTGAGCATTCAGATGTGGATTCGGAAGCCGAATTCGGAGATGGGCTGCTAGAAGGCATCTTGTCGCAAAGCGAGGACTCTGAGGGAGACAGTGCGGATGAAGAAGAGAGCGAGGACGAAGAAGAGGTGGACGAAGATGACTTGGAGGCCCTGGACAGCGACGAAATTCCGTCAGAGGATGAAGGAGACGGCGCAAATGGAGCTCTGGTGAAAAGCAATGGCGCAGCGGAAGGTGCGATCAGCAATCGAGCGACGCTTGAGGATGAGGACGACGACAAGCCCAATTACACAGTCACCACAGATGCCAATGGAGGGGAAAGATACGTATATGAGGAAATAGATCCTGTCTACGACTCAGATGATTCTGATGCGGCAGATGCCACCAACACAATCGGCAATATCCCATTGACTTTCTACGATTCTTACCCACACATTGGATATGATATCAATGGCAAGAAAATTATGCGGCCGGCCAAAGGGGAGGCACTGGACGCATTACTGGACAGTATCGACGTGCCGAAGGGATGGACTGGCATGACGGATCCTGCGACTGGAAAGCCTTTGAACCTCAGTCAGGATGAATTGGAAATTCTTCGACGGATCCAGACCAATGAGATGCCAGAAGAAGGCTATGATTCATATCCAGTAAGTCATTTACGATACATTGGATGGTAACTTTTACTAACATACCAGGCTACTGTGGAATACTTTACTGGTATTGAGGAGATTATGCCTTTGAGTGCAGCGCCAGAACCAAAGCGGCGATTCTTACCTTCCAAACATGAAGCCAAGAGAATCATGAAGATTGTTCGGGCCATTCGTGAAGGAAGAATCCTGCCATATAGGCCACCTGAGGAGAAAGAAGAGGAGGAGGAGGAAGTACATTATGACATCTGGCAGGATGAACAAGCGCGGCCCGATCATGTCATGAACATTCCTGCACCCAAAGCACCGCCGCCAGGTTATGATCTGAGTTACAACCCGCCTCCAGAATATCTCCCTTCGAAGTCAGAGAAGAAGGAATGGGAGTCAACTGATCCAGAGGATAGAGAGAAGGAATACTTACCAACAGGCTACGATTCGTTACGAAAAGTTCCTGGGTATGAGAAGTTTATCAAAGAACGGTTTGAGCGCTCTTTGGACCTGTATTTGGCACCTCGCGTTCGTAAGAACCGACTTAATATTGATCCAGCATCCCTTCTACCGAAGCTTCCAAGGCCTGAGGAGCTCAAGCCATTTCCTACTGTGTGCTCTACACTTTTCCGTGGTCACGATGGCAGAGTACGCAGCTTGGCTATTGATCCATCTGGAATTTGGCTTGCAAGTGGTGGAGATGATGGCACAGTTCGTGTGTGGGAACTTCTGACAGGACGACAACTCTGGAGCGCTAAGATTGGGGACGATGAAGCAGTCAATGTTGTCAGATGGAGGCCTGGGAAGGACGCCGTTATCCTTTCGGCAGCTGCTGGTGAAGACATATATCTTCTTGTACCGCCAATTGTGGACCCAGAGACAGAAGCTGCTAGTCGCGAATTGCTTGATGCAGGATTTGGTTATGCCACGAATGCAACCCAAGCACTCACAGCGAATGGCGCCCGGAAAGAACCTGTCGCGAAATGGACTCGACCTGGATCACGTCTTGAAGATGAAGGAGTTCTCATCAAGGTTACTGTTCGTACAACGGTCAAAGTCATTAGTTGGCACCGAAGAGGTGACTTCTTCTCGACCGTATCTCCAACAGCTCAGAAGAGTGCTGTTGCTATCCACACACTTTCGAAACATCTTACTCAAATACCCTTCCGCCGACTTCCCGGAATTCCACAGACCGTCCAATTTCACCCTTCGAGACCACTGTTCTTTGTTGCCACGCAACGCACAATCCGCAGTTATGATCTTCAAAAGCAAGAACTCGTCAAGATCATCCAACCTGGTGCTAGATGGATCTCGTCTTTCGACATCCATCCCGGAGGTGACAATCTCATTGTTGGTTCATACGATAGACGACTTCTGTGGCACGATCTGGACTTGTCTACCCGGCCGTACAAGACTATGAGATTCCACACGAAGGCTATCCGAGCAGTCAAGTATCACAAGGGTGGCTTCCCATTATTTGCCGATGCCAGTGATGACGGTAGCTTGCAAATTTTCCACGGCAAGGTCGTTAGTGATATGATGGAGAATGCTACTATCGTGCCAGTGAAGGTTCTGAAGGGACATAAAGTGAAGAGCGCGCTGGGTGTTATGGATATCGACTGGCATCCAAGGGAACCATGGTGTGTAAGTGCTGGTGCTGACGGTACTTGCCGCTTATGGATGTGATCTGTGTTCACTTTGCATGTTAATATAGCATTGGCGTTTGGAAGGATCATGTCAGATAATGCAAAAGTCTTGAAAACTCCATTGCCTTCTAATATGCCAGTAATACATTACCGGAACACGTACCGAGGAAGGAAGCTGTCTGACTACATGGTGCCTGGGTAGTCGGAACACCCCCCAATACTTTCTCAGCTCCTTGTCAATACTGTCCTACTCTGTGACCGGCACCTCTCTTATGATTTGCTCGGGATGGATGCAGATGCATGTCAAGCGGGGTAGGTACTCAGCACATGTTGAAGTGGTCGTACCTCCTGGTGTGATGCGGCGCTGCACCACCACCTGGTATAAAGTTGTTTCGCACTCAATTCACACGAGTCCAATTTCATCCAAAGACATTCAGAAACAAATCAAATTTGGATCCAGGCCACTTGTTTCATCAAGATGTCAAATTTCCCAAAGCTTATTCCGGCTTTCACAGCCAACGTGAGTGTTTATTTACCTATCCAATCCGACCTTTTGTGGTCGTAACGCCACAACTTCTACCAAAATCCCTATACTTTCAAGCACACAACAAAACCTGACAATCGATCTCATAGATTGTCATCGATGCTCCAGTCACAGTTGGCGCTGTTGCCAAAGGAGCACCGCTTTTCGTCGTCCCGTTCCTCACGGAGAATACCAATAACTTCCTGAGATCGGACCCAGACTACCCTATCAAAGTGGATGCTACCTTCGTGCATGGCAATGATTTTGTATGTATTACCTCCTCTGTTCAGAGTCTTGAAAGGGCTTTTGCCTGTTTATTCGCACTTCTTTGGACTGAATGGGTGTTGATGTGAAGACATCAGATCCGACAGGACCCGGACGGCAAACATTGTCGGCTTGAGGTCCACTCTGTCATGAAAGACAAGAGCGATGCTATCTTCAGCTACAAGTACAGCGGCATCGTAAATGTGACGCCTGGTGTGGGTGCTGTTCTCACTGGACATGCTTCTGCGAAGACCACTCCTTTTGGGGATTGTCGTGAGTGATTCAAGCGAGCTATCCTATATCAACTTCGCAAACTGACGTAGGATATTTGCAGTCACTCATATTCTTTTCGAGACCGGCAGTGAAGCTTTAAAGGATATCGAGAAGAAGATCTATGTTGGCAGTGGTCGGTTTGTACTCGAGGAAGGTAAACCAGTTACAGTCGAGTATAAGATCAGTGAGGTTGCAGCTTGAGCTCAATCAGTACGCCAGGACTATTCGTATGCTTGGGAGATCTTTCGTTTACGCTCTGGTCTTTCTATGTCACTATGAGAATCAACATCCGCAATGGAGCTGCTTTGCTTCCTGGAAATCAGAAACGCCACCCTGACAAATCCTCGCTGAACTCATGCCATCAACTTCCATAATTCATATGCATGGGAATACAACCATGCTATCTCCCTCAAACCCAGAATTCGGAACCATTGCTTATGATCAATAAGATCTCCTTGTATTCCTGCACCAGACGTAGCAAATATGCATGAGCCATGAAATTCAAATCCTTCTCTCCACCTCAGTTGACACCAGACAATGCAAGTAATCGCTCTCCCGCCTTGAGATTAGCGCAAGCGTAGGCCTTGGACTCCTTGGGGAAGGTTCCGTTAGCAGCCCACAAATCGATGAGAGGTTGCATTGGCTCCAACTCATGGGGCTTCAGCATCTCGATCTCGGTGGCGGTGAGAACAAAGTGACTGAAGCAACTGTTCATGGGCTTCTCCAGGCCAAGGTGGTAGAACGGATCAATGAAGTGAGCCC
Source organism: Cadophora malorum (assembly GCA_017365405.1). NCBI lineage: Eukaryota > Fungi > Ascomycota > Leotiomycetes > Helotiales > Ploettnerulaceae > Cadophora > Cadophora malorum. The sequence continues at coordinate 86,715 of JAFJYH010000008.1, read as the reverse complement.
AGTAGAGATGTGAGTAGACGCGGAACATTTGGCGGAAGATTGTTTGGCAAACGTCGACGAACTCGACTGGGAATCCACTGCTCTTTCCGATCCAGTCTCCTGGGCCAGCAAGTTGAGAAAGCGATGTGTTAAGGCTTGTTGGACCAGCTGGGATTGGGGTATTTGCTCCTGGAGTGTTGAGGCCACCTGATGCATATGTCGCTGAGGCGATCTCCGGTCCACCAGTGTTGTGTGCGAAGGAGACACCAGCGGGATCGGTGGGAAAGATGGCGGTATTATCAATCTTGCCCGAAATCCATCTTTGCATGAGAGAGATGTATTCGTGAGCGGGAACTTCAACTGGCTCTTTTCGAGAGTTCAACCAAGTGAACGAGTGGTTTCTAAGAAAGTCAGAACCTGGAAAGTGACGGAGTAGAAATGAACGTACGCTCCGGCTGACATGCGAGGGCAGGTTTGAGAGTTGCAAATTGAGGTTCCGTCTTCATCCTTGTCATGGATGACACGTACGAAGTTCCAAAGATTGCGGTAATGTTCAACAACTGATATAGTGTCAGTTTATCCAAGATGGCGGTTTGAGTCAACGTACCTTGATGAGCAATCCACTCTCCCTGCTCTACTGTTTTGGGTCGAGCTGAGAGAGTCATGAAGTTGCCTTTAACGATATGCTTGGCATACGAGTCGTTCAACCAAAGTGGTTTCGGCCGCGGTAGGTTGTAGCAAGAGAGGGCATCACCGCTGTTGGGAAGACTGCTGGACGAATCGTTCATGGATAGAGTCTGAGAGAGCGAAGGAGAGTTGGGCAACGGTGGAACTCTTGGTGCGAGATTGGTAGATGACGAGCTGTTCTGTGAGGTGCCTGTAGGTGATGTTGGCTGCGCTCCAGGTCCAGGGCTTTTGGTACCGCCATTCTTACCACCACCTCTGAAGCGACCGCTACTATAAAGAAATATCTGTTAGCAAAGGAGCCAGCTCAATTGAAGGAAACGTGACAAAAGCAAGGCAAAGTACGGGGAAAGTGTCATTATATCCAACAGTTGGAAATGCTGCTCTTCCAGAGTACACCTAAGCGCAACAACTCCTTGGATAGAACCCCAAAATAACGAGAAGGAGAGGGTAGCAATCGCTCCGAGACTGTCTCGGCTACCCGTGTATTCGTGAAGACATCCAGCAGCCAGCTTCGAGCTCTTGTAGGAACTCAGACACCTTGCCGTCCATTAGACGAAGCCACAGAAGGATCGCTGTGGGCTTTCCTCCAGAAATTTCAGAATATCAGAACTCAACATTCAACGGGCACAGATGCCTAATCCATTCCGGGACGTATAACCAACCAACAATAATGGCACCAACAGAACTGGAAATGAGTACCTACATTCCAGTCAAGAAGTTGGACATGGTGACAGATCAGCAACTGAATTCCAGGAAGACCCAAGCTGACACAAAGACTTCAAAGATGGGTGTTGTTTGAGTGTTGTTGACAGGTGACTGAAGCCACACTTAGCTGATATTGAACAAGCCAGAGGAGGTGAAATAAGGGGAACGACCAGAAACGGGGCTAACTCGAAAGCGGTAGCGGTGAAGGTGATGGGCTCGTGCCGCTTTACCCCTGCTCGAGAGTAACCTTACTGTCGCGAGTTTCGCGACTTTAAAATCTGCAAGTCGCCATTCACCCTTTGGCCATTAGCACGCGCACAGGTTTGTGGAACATCTTTCAAGCATCGGAATCATTGCTAACAAATACCTTTTCAGCCTTGAAAGTCAAGTGTGCTCTGCCAAATCTGCCTATCTCTCTGCCTCCCTGTTCGACAGCCTCTTCACCCACCATGGCTTCAGACTCAGAAGATGACGTTATGGACGCCGTTGTGGACGACGGTGACGACGATCTGTTTGGCGACGATGATGAGGCACCAGCGGATAAGGCTAGAGAGCTCAGCGACCGTGAGCTTGACTCTGGAGACGATGAGGATCGGAGGGACAGGGCGCCTCGAGCGGACGAGGATGTGGACATCAACGAAAGCAGAGAAGCACGAATAATGGAAACTACATTATGGAGACATCCAGTACCTAAGCCAGCGGATGGAGAGGTAAGCGTGTCTCCTCTGCTTGGGGAAAAAATTGACATTCTTTAGCTGAATGTCTTGCGAATGCCATCATTCATGGGCATTGACCCACGCGCCTTCAACCCCGATACATTCCAGCCTCCCATGTACGATCACCACACGGAATCCAGATCCTCCAATTTCCTTGCCAGTGCTGTGTCAGCCTCTACGATACGATACCGCACCAACCCAGCTACAGGCAAGCTCGAGAGCAATGCAAACCTGTACAAATGGAGTGATGGAACCACAACGATCTCCATTGGCGACCAGCACTACGAGCTACAGACAAAGTCGCTCGCGCCTCCAAAGGACGCGAAACCATATCAAGAAGTTACCGATTCCCACGCCTATCTTGCCTCGCCTTCAATTGCTTCAGCAATGCTGGTTATGGTTGGCCATATGACGAATCATCACACTGTTAGACCCAACAAAGACATACAAGATGATGCCCTTGAGAAATTGCAAAAGAATTTGGCTGCTGCAACTAGAGGTGGTAGAAAGGAAGACAGGAATGGTCCTGAACTTATCTCAAATACAGAAGATCCCGAATTGCAGAAGAAGAAGGCGGAGATTGCGGAGAAGGAACGAATGAGAGCGCAGCGTCGTCGCGAGACAGCCGCTGAGAAGGCAAGCCATCCCAGAGGCGGCCTGGGTTCCCGTGGTGGCTTGAATATTGATGATTTGGAAGGTCGTGCTGGACGAAGAGCGCCTGGAGCTGGTCGCAAAGCACCAAAACCTCGTCGCAGAAGACCAGACTATGACTCTGACGATGATCTTCCACGCGGTCGCAACAGGGAAGACGAGTATGACAAGGATGATGGATTTCTCGCTTCTAGCGATGAGGAGATGGAAGAGGGCGAGGACGACGAGGAAGAGGAAGAAATTCTTGACGATGAAAGTGACAGAGACGAGCATCGATCAAAGAAGCAGAAGACATCCAAGTCTAGGCCAGAGGAAGTCAGTGATGCCGATGCCGATGCAGAGGCGGATCTTGACGACGATGAAGCACCTGTACCAGCTGCCACAGAACCAGTAAACAGGGGCAGGAAGCGAAACATCATTGAGGATGACGATGATGAGTAGACGGAGATTTCTGATCTTCACAACCAATCACGTATGCTCTGGAGATACCTGCCTCTATGGCTTCATGTAGGACTAGATATTTTGCGCGGAGCTATGGTGCATAAAAGTAAGCTCGGCTGGCATGCAAATAAAGCCTCCTGAACAGGCTACACCACGTCCCTTAAGATTAAAACTCATGAGCCGCACTCTCAGAATACAAAATAGCTTGAATCCGGAGAGTGAGATAGTCGCGACTTGCCAATCTTGCCATCCCTTACTTCGCATCACACCACTAATTATTGGAGACATGGACTTCAATTTCCTAACAGCCTTGAACATTCCTACCGACTTTTCGGGTTAAGACCCAACAATATACTGTATGAATCTGCCCAATCAAACATCGAGAACTTTCCAAAATGGCCCAATTTAATGCCGTGCATAAGTTGTCTGTCGCGGAATCTGGGGGAGCTATACATGGATCATCCTTGGCTCCTTCACATGCCAGTCAGTCATGGGAGCTCAATGGAGCTCAACACCCATACTCACACATTCCTCTTCGTCGCTCCACAACAACGACGACAGCTACAACAAGTCCCCCCTTCCGACATGCGATTCGGCTGGGAGGTCATCACCACTGACTCATGCCGTGTCCACTCTCTTCATCTTCTATCATACTAGCATGCTAGTCTTTCACGACATGGCGGGTCTTTTCAAGTCATTCTGGAATCTGCTCGTTGATGTCTTGCTGTTCTGGCAGATTGTGAGCGCCTACATTAGGCAATTGTATTGATCAGCGAGCTGACTGCCAATGTAGAGGTTCTTCAGATGGCTTACGCGAAGAAAGCCGGTAGAGGTTTGGTTCGATATACTTCGCGACGCAAAGGTCTACGAGGAATGGGAAGAGGCGGCATACCAGCTCGATGTGTTATTAGGGAATGATCTTTGGTACATGGAGCCCAGGTTTTTGTCCATGATGGATGCTGATGCCAGATTAGGCGCCAGAACCCTACCTCCAAGTATTACGATTACCGTCTCATCCATGAACGTCTCCAGTCAATCATCGTAGCCCGGGAAGAAGGCGATATTCTCCAGCTGGTGAACCTATTGAGGTCGGGACTCGTGCGTAATCTGGGCAACATCTCAACCCCTCGACTCTTTAATCGCGCTTTTGCAGGCACAAAGTTGTTGATAGAGGACTACATAACCCAGGTAGCACAGGCCATTGCGGACGTCACAAGACTGCCAACTTCCCCAGGAGCTGATGGAAGTGGTGTTATACCTGGTTTTAGCAGTCAGGCGAAACTGGATCTCCTACATGACACAAGGCAGGCGTTTGGACGAAGCACATTGGTCCTTCAGGGAGGTGCAATATTTGGACTCTGCCACTTAGGAGTTGTGAAGGCTCTCTTTGCTCGTGGTTTATTACCGAGAATCATTACTGGAACTGCTACGGGGGCTCTCATTGCGGCGTTGGTTGGTGTACACACAGAGGATGAATTGCCCAGGTTTCTCAACGGAGACAGTATCGACCTTTCTGCATTTGCCGGGAAGGGTTCCACTGGTCATGGCGGACATGAAGATGGATCCTTTGATGGATGGTGGAGTACACTTACCCGTAGGATACGCCGATTTCTACGCGAGGGCTACTTCTTAGATGTCACAATCTTGGAACAATGCGTACGGGCAAATGTTGGGGACCTAACGTTCGAGGAAGCTTACAATCGAACGAAGCGTGTTTTGAATATTACTGTTGCCACAACTGGAAGAGGAGGAGTGCCAAACCTTCTCAATTATTTGACAGCTCCCAATGTCGTGAGCAAAATATTTTCTGCTACCGCTCTTCAAAATACTGACTGTCTTGAATAGTTGATTTGGTCAGCAGCAATTGCGTCCAATGCATCTTCTCCGTCACTATATGGTCGTTCCATCACGCTCAAATGCAAAGATGCATCCGGAGCTATCATACCGTGGTCTGCTGCTTCAGAAACTACATTCAGACCCTGGACCCATGCGTCATATACGGACCGAGATTCGCCCCTGTCACGGATTGCGGAGCTGTTTAATGTCAATCATTTTATTGTCAGTCAGGCTAGGCCGTATCTTGTGCCTTTCCTGCAAAGCGACATGCATGGACCATCACCACTTCACACACGTGGTGGACGAACGTCGTTGACAGGAGCACTTCTTCGACTAATCACCATGGAGACTCATCACCGACTGCAGCAACTTGACAGCCTCGGGCTTCTGCCCTTGTCGATCAGGCGTTTCCTGGTGGATGAACATATACCTGCAGCATCTGTGACCCTGGTCCCTGAACTATCTGCGTCTGACTTCATCCGCTTGCTCGAAACGCCTACACAAGCTAGTCTTGACTACTGGATCCTTCGAGGGGAAAGGAGTTGTTGGCCGGCTGTTGCCAATCTCAAGGTCAGGTGCGCAATCGAAACAGAACTTGACAGGGGATATCAGGTGGTTCGCCGTAAGAAGGCGGGCGGGTTGCGGAGACGAGGAAGCGCAGTCGACAATGCTAATGAGAAAGAAAGAGCACGAGAGAGGGAACGTGCCACCAGCATAGGCGCAAAGTGGTAGATGACAACAGCGATGACAACTCCACAGATTCAGTCTGCATCATCTCGGGCGCTGAAGTGTATTCGTGGCATGTGCATACCAGTGCGGGGTAGACAGTCCAAGAAAGTCTACTCTGGAATTGGCAATACACGATTCGTTCGGACACCAAAGTTTCGGCCATATATCATGCAGCTAACAGAGGACCAGTCAACTCATCTGCAGTAGCAGTCCCATGGTCCAGAAACCAGGAATCTCCATCTGCAAGTAATAGAACAGAGCGGTGTTGCATGGGCAGAGCTGGGGGAGGCTTGCCAAGACTTCCAACAAAACAGCCCGATGCATAGAAGCACGCTAGAACGGCCTTACTTTGTTCTTTGCACATGCAAATGGAGTCTTTGGGACTATAGAGCAGGGAGCGGGCTGCATTCTCCACTCAGACGTCTTTGTGACGAGGCGTGGCTTGGAGCTTTGCGAGACCGGCACGTAAGGCTGAAAAGACACTACGAGCATTCGGCCATCGGCGGCAGCCGCGGGGGCAGCCGAACGGGCACTGAGTGATTTCCCTGGTGTCAATAACTCATTTCTCGCGTGGGGAAGTCGATAAAGGATTCCGAACATCCATCAAGTTTTGGTGGTGGTTTGGGATGATGGAGACGGAAAGCTCAGCCTCACCGGCCCGCATCGTATCATCATCGCTAGCCGGTTGTAGCCAGACTACTCAGACTACTACGACTACTCGGTGAGGGTCGCTGCCCAAGATGAAACTCAATGTCGATTACCAACCTCATAAGTGGCTCTTCACAACTGGAGACAATCGGAGGAATAATCAGAATGAGTTGTCATTCCAAATCTCGCGGGTCCCTGAGATATGCGAGCCGAAGGTTGACTTCTCATGTTGCACTGCAGTACAGCCGACGTGAGCCGCGCAGGCCGATATCACTTCATGAACAGCGTTCATGTAGCAAGTCGGGAATTGTCCGTTTTGTGCGAACTTTGATCGTCCATTAGTCCGAATAGAGCAGTTTCGAGCACTTCCCTCCAATCATAGTTCATCTTGTGCAAAAGTGAGGCTGCCGAGGCGCAATGATGCACCAGAAGCTCATGGCGAGCCATATCAGATCCAAGATGTCCATAGCTCACCTCCAGGCCAGTTTCCTATTCGTCAAATATTCGAGCTCTCACACTCCGATTTCGTAGGGCAGACTTAAGACCCTTGGACCCCGCTTTTGAAAGAAGCTCTATCCTGGTTGCCTAACTGCAGCATATCGACTTGGCACCACTCCCTCCGGGCGTAAACATGTCATCATGGAGATCTTGAAGGAATGCGAACTTCGAACCTGCCGGTCTCGCAGCTGTATTGCTTCAGCTGACCAAAGCCATCGCTGTAATCGTCACGAGCAATCCTCGGCTTAATTCCGCCCATGATCCAGTGTCTACCCGAGATATCAATATGCAGGTAGGGTCACAGCAGCTACGGGGCACAGATATATAACATCAAGTCTACACTCCTCAATTCTCTTCATTCATCATTCTTTCTCAATCGTAAATTAATCTCTGTTTTACACGACATATCACGACAACGAATCTCATACCATTCTTCTATTATATCTGTACACTACCTACCAACGCAACCATCTATCAGCCTCGTCTATGCACTTTAGTTTCTTTCCAAACCTTCTCTTCCTGGACCAAGTACAGCCGCCAACCTGTCTTCGCTATTGATCAGCCTCGTTCTCCTTCCTTACATCCCACCCTAGTGAGTCCAATCGACCTGTTCCTAGCCAGCCTTCTCTAACAAATTGTAGTAATCGGTGGCCATTTCGTCCAATAAACATGGCCTTCCCAGAACACAATGAGGCCGAGGGCCATGCCCAGTATGAGCAATTCAGTGACTGGACTTGTCCTCACTGCTTCAGAAAGATTTCGGCTACCCGCCCCCCTGTCTTCAACGCAGACAACTGCAGCTGTGATGAAGTGGCACTATTCCATGCCGGCAACGCTGCCTACTATTCCGAGCCAGCAACCTACGAACAGCCATTGTACAACCCGGAGATCACAGCTCCGTATCACCATCAAGCTCGATCAGAGGCTTCTTCTTCTGCCTCTGTCCCATGCCCAGAAGGACCTGAGCGTGACAATCCAGACTTGCAAGTCGGCAACTCCTACCTTCCGCTCGTCGAACCCAGACATGGGCTGAACGAGATCCAACATCAACGCACAGCTTCCTTTCACTCCGACATGTCCTATCCCCTTCAACGCTTCCTTGGCGAGATGAATATGCACCCAGCAACCACTTACAATACCGAGCACCCAGAGCGCGCGTCCAATACCAACTTCCTCTCCCAAGAGATCCACCTCCAGTCTTCCAAGAAAATAAAGAAGGGAACTCCGCACAGTAAGCTCAGCTGGATGAGCGAGAGTTCCAGGAGTGGAGATGCGAGCGTGGAGAGCTGGGGGATGGATCCCCTTGCTGGCGCGGGGATGTGGGATGATAGGAGTGGGTATGGGAATACCCCTACGCGGAGTGGAGGGTACGGATATGCGATGCAGCTGAGTGGGATGAGTGAGAATGCGGTGTTTGATGACGATGATGATGAGATGAATTGATGATATGATTGTGCTGGGATAAGAAGGTTTGTTTGTACTTGGAATTCTGGGTTTTTCCTTTTCTCTTTTCTTCTTCTGTTTTGCGGGATACTGGTTGCTTTTTGGATGTGTAAGATACCCGTCGTTACTCTAGACGATTGCTCCTGCATTGGATTTTGCTCATTTTTCTCGGGGTTTTAGTCTCGGACTTCCCTTTACATGTACCATATATGTTTTGGGACTTTGCTTGGGTGGCTACTTCTTGGGTCGTTCTCTGTCTTGCGTTATTTGGTTCCTTGGGACCGACCATCGTTTGTACTCGTATGTGCCATTATCAATCATGTACGAGTTTAGGAATGCTTGAATGTCAATTTAATCAATCATTACACGTTGTCTTCGAGTCAGTGAGATCTCGCCTGTAATTTCGATCTGTTCATTTTGGCTTTTGTTAAACAAAAGAGCGGCGGCGAAGGAACGAAGTAAAAGTATAATTAAAGACAATGCCCACAACTCCAATCCTCCTCAACACCATCGTCAAGAGAGTAGAAACCGATTCTAATGCCGCTGTCAAGTCACCAATATGTTACATGCCCCAACTCCATTCCTTCATATTATACACTGATCTCCAATCCATCCTTCGCCTCATTTACTTTTACAATCGCCGTATCACCCATCTTCAACTCACCCCTAATTATCTTATCCGCCATCCTATTCCCAATTTCCTTACTTATCAACCTATTCAACGGCCTTGCGCCAAATCTAGGGTCGTAACCGCGCTCCGCAAGCCATTCGCGAACAGAGTCATCGACAGAGAGCGTGATGCGGCGGTCGTCTAGGCGGACTTGGAGTTCTCTGAGGCGGATGTCCACGATATCGCGAAGAGCGGTAGTGGAGAGGCGCTTGAAGATGATGAATTCGTCGATGCGGTTGAGAAATTCGGGAGCGTCTGATTGTTCTGTTAGCGTTTGTTGCTTGATGTCGTCTAATAATCAGGTGACTTACAGTTGTTGTTAACAACATCCATGACCGCATTGCGGACTTCGGGTGCAATATCTCCATTTGGCTCTTCATGGTACGGATGGAACGTGTTATTTCCTACTAATATATCGGCACCGAGATTCGATGTGAACACAATCAAAGTGTTGCGGAAGTCGATTTTGTGTCCTTGGGCGTCGGTTAGGAAACCTTCGTCTAGCACTTGTAAGAGCAATGCTGAGATATCTCGGTGGGCTTTCTCGAACTCGTCGAATAAGAGCACAGCGTAGGGCTTGCGTCGAACGGCTTCGGTGAGCTGTCCAGCGTCGTCGTAGCCAACATAACCTGCTGGACTACCAATGAGCCTGGATATCGTGTGCTTCTCCTGGAATTCCGACATGTCGAATCGGACGACGGCTGATTCGGTCGAGAACAGGAAACTTGCGAGCTTTTTGCAGAGTTCTGTCTTGCCCACGCCCGTGGGCCCAAGGAAGAAGAATGATGCTAGAGGTCTGTTCTCTCCATTGAGTCCGGCACGCTGCATGCGCACGGCATTGGCGACGGCTTTGAGGGCTTCGTCTTGGCCGCGGACGGATTCCCGCAGGGAGTCTTCCATGTGGATGAGCTTTTCAGCATGTCCTGAAGTCAGCTTAGACACTGGGATGCCGGTCACACGAGACACGACTGCCGCAATATCGTCCGCCGTTACGGATTCATGGATCAAAGTACCATCGCCTGTTGATTCTGGAGCGGATTCTCCGTCCTTGGGAAGCTTAGCTTCAAGTGATGGGATGACGGAATATCTGAGTTCTCCAGCACGACCGAAATTGTTTTCGCGCTAGTTGAGGTCAGTACATTCATTAACTTCTAGACGCAAGTGAGCAACATACCTGAGCTTGGTCTAGCTCTACACGAGCCTTCTCCAAGTCTTCCTTGAACTTCTTGACTTGCTCAATTTCTGCACGTTCTTTCTCCCACTTCTCAGTAAGCTTTGCTGCCTCTTCTTGGCACTCTTTGAGTGTTGCTTGAAGTTTTTCGCGGCGTTCTCGGCTAGCGACATCGGTCTCTTTTCGAAGACTCTCGAGCTCAATTTGGAGTGTCATGATTCTTTGGTCGAGACGCATGATATCTTCTGGTTTGCTTTCTTGCTGTAGGCGAAGAGCGCTGGCGGCTTCATCCATCAGATCAATAGCTTTGTCTGGTAGGAAACGATCTGTGATGTAGCGGTTGCTATAGGTTGCTGCTGCGACGAGTGCTCCATCAGTGATGCGCACTCCCTGTTATGTAGGGGTCAGCAATCGCTTAGCGAAAAACAACAATGCGAATTGAAGTCGGCCAAACTTTTTGCAACAGAATTTGAAAGGGAGGACAACTTACATGATGCACCTCATACTTTGATTTGATTCCTCGCAATATGCTAATTGTATCTTGGATATTGGGCTCGTCGACTTGAATGGGTTGGAAACGCCTGGCTAAGGCAACATCTAGTAGAATGTTAGATGCACGCCACAAGACTTATGTGAAAGATGGAAATGAGGAAGTAAGAAACTCTTTTCTTTATTGAAAGTCACTAAACCGGTACAGAGACATAGGCGAACTGCAGCTCAAAGTGACAGGGAAAATAATACATTGCAATAATACTCTGACGCTATAGAAGACCTAGAAGCGTGTAAGAAAAGACCTTGTAGCTTACCTTTTTCGATGCTACGATATTCATTCAAGGTTGTTGCGCCACAACATTGCAATTCGCCTCTCGATAGAGCAGGCTTCAACAAGTTGCTGGCATCTATGCTACCTTCAGACTTTCCGAGCCCAAGTAGAGTATGAAGTTCGTCAACGAATAATATGACGCCACCGTGGGCTTCCTGCACTTCGCTCAATACCTTCTTCAGGCGCTCTTCGAAGTCGCCACGAAACTTTGCACCAGCTATCAACTGTCCAAGATCGAGCGATATGACTCTCTTGTCTTTGATGCTCTCTGGTACATCGCCTCGAACTATTCTTTGCGCGAGCCCCTCGAGTATGGCTGTCTTCCCAGTACCGGCAGATCCGATCAGGACTGGATTATTCTTTGTCCGTCTCGACAGAACTTGAATTGTTCTGTGTATCTCGGAATCTCTTCCAATCACCGGATCAAGTTTGCCAGCTTTTGCCCGTTCGGTCAAATCAACACCGTATGTTTCCAATGCGGATTTCTCCTCTCCACCCCCTCCCAAGTCCATACGATGTGTCCCTCCTGGAGGGTGTGGCCGACCATTGGCATAGGTTCGTAGAGAGACTATCGGTAACAGGTTTCGTGCAGGGACATTAGCGCTTCTTCGAAGAGCTGCAGTGGTAAGTGCTGGGCCATTGAGACGAAGTGCTCGACCTGGTGAAGCTGCAGTGGTGATGCGCCGCGCAGGAATTCGAAGCTGTGATAAATTCATTTTGTATATTATCAAATTAGTTGTAAAGAGCGGAAACATGGGAAAGAAAATATTAGAATAATTTCATGGTAATTGTCGTGGTCATCATGTACTTATGCATGGCATGACGATGGCATGTGGGAAAGCACTCGCATGTTCTCGAAAAACATCCCGACTTTCGATCTCGCTGCGGCAGAATGTCGGTCTTGGGCTTTGAAACGCTAAGCCTGTTCAGTCTTAGCCAATCAAAGTGGTCTCAGCCGCCACCTTTCGTTAGCTTTGGATGGTGGGCACTTTCGCCAGCAACATCAAAAAATTCCCCAACCCCACTACGAACCACCACAAACATCCTCTTTAATCTTCCTCCACCTTCACCTCCTGTACCCAAGTGCATCAAACCGACACCATGGGTTTCGCCGATTTCCTCTCCGATGCTGGTCTCAGTGGTAAGTTCACGTCCTGCGAGGCGGCTGCGAGGCGGTCAGGTCTTTCGATTGCGATTGTGTTGTTGACGAAGATGCTGATGTGACTCAGTTCTCAACAGCTGGTTGACCACCCGTTCATACATCGTTGGGTACGTACACAATTTTCTTTAAATAGATTTTTCCGGTCTTCGAAAGGCGGGGAAGTCGTTTGTATTTGCGACAGCCAGCTTTCCTTGCCTCGACAAACTTTTTATGATGAGCAACATTGGTCCGTGTTACTGAGCGGCCTCAAGAACCGTGTTATGGCGAGATACCAAGCATGAAAATGCACCTCTGAATTCATTTTGGCACAATTTGTTTTGTTGGATTGAGTTCCTAAATAGAAAGCTAATGGATATCTCAGATACGCTCCTTCCCAAGCCGACGTTGCATCCTTCAAAGCTCTCACAACCGCCCCAGATTCTGCCAAGTACCCACACGCAGCAAGATGGTACAAGCACATCGCTTCATACACTGAGGAGTTCGCCACTCTCCCTGGTGACGCTTCCAAGCCATACACAACCTACGGCCCAGATGTCGCAGAGGTCACCCTGAACCCAGCAAAGGCACCTGCCGCTGCTGAGGAGGATGATGATGTCGACTTGTTCGGCAGTGATGACGAGGAGGAGGATGCTGAGGCCGAGAGAATCAGAAATGAGCGTCTTGCAGAGTATAAGAAGAAGAAGGAGGGCAAAACCAAGCCTGCTGCTAAGTCCGTTGTGACTATGGATGTCAAGCCTTGGGGTAAGCCAAGAACTCTAGCTCCTGTAAAGTTTCCGTTTGCTGACTTTTGTGATAGATGATGAGACCGACATGAAGGAGCTCGAGGCATCCGTCCGTGGCATCGAGAAGGAGGGTCTCGTCTGGGGTGCTTCCAAGCTTGTCGCTGTTGGTTTCGGTATCAAGAAGTTGCAGATTAACTTGGTTATCGAGGATGACAAGATTGGTCTCTCCGAGTTGCAAGAGGAGATTGAGGAGTTCGAGGATTACGTCCAATCGACCGATATCGTAAGTCTTCAACCTGCCCTTTATTTCTGATGCGTGCTAACTGTAGACCAGATTGCTATGCAAAAGTTGTAGACGGTTCTCGGCTTTTTAGACCATGTTAATGTGCCCAAAGTCGGCATCCTTGTTGTGATATCAGGCTGCTGGTTATCATGGTTGTTGCTTGATGAGAAGATGATTTTGCCTGACGAATGACATTACGATCATTATGGGCAGTAACAGAAATGAAATAAAAGCGTTCCCCCCAAACCTTTCTTGGACTCCAATTTTGTGATTTAAATTAGATGTCGATCCCTCCTGATGCAATCAAAGATCTCAAAACTTATAAGGTATTGATCCAATCGGAGAACATGCCTTCAAAGATCTGATCTATGGATTGGACGCATAATGTCAACAGACAGGATTCGAAATACAGAAACAGCAATGTCCTCAAAATCCGCTAGACAATTAAACCGGGGGAGGGGACCATAGTAATCGAAAGCCTGTAGTGTTATCAGCTTTTAGGGCATATATACTGTAACTTTAGTATCCGACACCTTAGGATATCATAAGTAAAACCTATGTATCGAGCTCAATTTTCAAGTAAATTGAAGAATGAGACCTGTTTGGAAAGCGCCTTCAGAAGCTTGATAGCTTGATAAGAATAAGTTTATAATTATTATTATTGTTGATTTAATACGTAATCGAGTGTTGTGATAATTTTGTTCAGTATCACTGTTAGAGGGAAGTGACAACTTCGACGGTATGATTCCAACAAACAACGAAAGTAACAAGAAGTAACTGTTACTTTTAGGAATGACAAATTAGATGGGAACGGTTTCGTCTCACATTTTTGCTTTGATTGAAATGACGGAAGTGACGATTCTTTTATTTTGGGCTTTGGTGGTACTTCTCAAATGTCACTTCTGAGCCAAACAGGCCTTTAAGCTAATGATTTGTTGCTTCTGGCTTCCCAGGAGACTTGTCCGCCGCGCCGCTTATTTTGCGGCTCCACCATGCCCACCTCCAAAGCTTCCCTCTACCTCCAGCTTTCCGGAAGGGCCTCTCACTGCAGCTACCGCCTAACCACTACACATTCTGCCAAAATGACTTGGTTATCAAAATCCATTACTGGCATAGGCTTGCTATTTCTGGCACACGCGTATGTAACATATCAGTATTGGAATTAAGGTCGAGCTAACCAGAACACCACGTAACAGCTGCTATTCAGCACACGAACACTCTGCTCTTCACTCTGCAAGCACAGCAGCTCTATCATCCATTTCGGCTCACGGTACTGCGTCGCCAACCGTATCTTCACTACCAATCGACATCTCGATCGAAACGATAGTCGCCATCTTCACAGTCTGCTTAGGTCTTGTGTTGGGCGCCCCAGAACTTCGACCCATTCAATGGCGCGTCTGGGCTGGCAAGATTGAACGTGAGGGGGAGGCAGGATTCTCAAATAGCGATGGAGATGTAGACAAGGACTATGTTGGCAATCCGTTCAGACTTCTAGAGAGTCGACCGGGATTCGTAGACATTCGGAAGCAGAGGAAGGAATTTGCTGCGTGGGTGCGGGAAGGAGGGAACGTCGCTGAGGCGCCCAAAAGCTAGATTGACACTTTGGTATATACTTGGAAGTCAGGTCTCTTACGAATGATGGCGATATGCTCATGGGCGAGCGTGGGTCTGGCTCAAGGCAAGCTCGTATTGTGTAGCTTGTAAGAAACGAGGAGTGTGTATAAACCCATTAGACCAATGGTAAGGGCAACTAATCGACATTGAACTTGTGGCCCTGTGGCAGGTATGAAGTATGTATTCTACTTTCTATCTGCTTCCTGTACCTACCCAATAATGGAGTGCACGCCTTGGGAGGTCTGCTGCCTGCGACTTCTCTTTTCGGTCGCCTCGCTTCCCCCACCCAGATCCCTTTCCTCTCTTTACGTCCTCCTTTCAATTCAGATCAAACCGTTCTCAAATAGCCCGAGATGGCCTTCAAGCGTCGCCGGTTCGGCAGTGGAGCATCTTCTCATCATGCTGCGTCGCCTCGTCCAGAGCCATTCTCCCGATCAAGCTCTGTTCCCAGGAGTCTTGCTCCGTCATCCCCTGCACTTCCATCTCTCCCTCGTCAGAACAGGATCTCGTTGAGAGCTCCTGGCTCGCAGTCTTCTGTCTTCTACCGCCAACGAGACCGAGATGTCGTGCGCGCAGACGTGGTCGAGACCGAAGCCGAAATTGAAGCCCGAGAGAATACCGACGCGGTCAACGAGATCATTATGGCCATTGACTTGAAAGATGGCGGTACAATTGGATGCGCATACTACTCTGCCAGAGAAGAGAAGCTCTTTCTCATGGCGGATATCAAGATGGCAGGTCTTGATACCATTGACACTCTCAAGCTGCACGCCCAACCCACGGTTGTACTAATCAGCACTCGGTCAGATGAGAAGCTGGAAAACCACCTCAGCAAGGATGCGAGAGGAATTGATCGAGGGGACGAAGCAAGTAAGTCGAAGAACTGCCAATACAGTC
Organism: Cadophora malorum; assembly: GCA_017365405.1. Taxonomy (NCBI): domain Eukaryota; kingdom Fungi; phylum Ascomycota; class Leotiomycetes; order Helotiales; family Ploettnerulaceae; genus Cadophora; species Cadophora malorum. The sequence continues at coordinate 71,040 of JAFJYH010000008.1, read as the reverse complement.
GCGATTGCTAATAGTCTTGTACTGTAGATGACATATTTGGCTTCTACGTACTTGACGCACGCGCTGCCTCCGAGTTCTCTGCTTACAAGGCCAAGCTCAAATTTCTTAATCTGGACCTCGGAGATGATGGTCCATCAAACTTTGCATTTACAACTCCTGGGAATATGGTTGGAGATGCACCTGGAGACATGGGCAGACTTATGAGGCTTGCAGGTTGTGTAGACCTTGATAGCGAGATCACGGTATGTTGGCCTCGAAGACATGGGTTTGTATATACTGAAGCATTCCAGCTTGGGTGCGCAGGCGCGGTCATGGAATACCTAGGACGACGAAGGAGTGTTGACTATCTACCAAATGACGAAGAAGCTCTGGTAGCCTTTCGCATCCGCGCCATTGAGACGTTCGCACTTTCAGATATGATGTATGTCAATGCCGACACCTTAGCTTCACTCCAAATAATCCAATCCGAGAGGCATCCGAATTCACACATGCAAGGCCCAAGCCAGGCAGCCTCGGGAGCGAAAGAAAGCCTTTCAGTATTTGGGCTCTTCTCCAGGCTTGCACATACCCCACAAGGAAAACATAAACTGCGGCAAATATTTCTACGGCCCAGCTTGGATTTACTAGCCATCAAGGAAAGACTGAAAACAACGCGCACCTTGCTTCAGGCAGAGAATTCGCCTCTTCTAGACAAGATGGTAAGAGGTTTCAAGATGATCAAAGACGTGCGGTCAGTCATAGTGCACTTGCACAAAGGTACGAGTGGTAGAGGTATCCGCAACGGTGCTTGGGCGAATTTGCAAAACTTCACTTTTCATTGTCTGCAGGTTCTTGAAGCAGTCCGCGAACTGAGAGGTACTCGGGACCTGGTGGTCACTTCCAAGATCCTCGACAAGATACAGGGTGCTCATCTAACTACAATTGGTACCATGATTGAAGAAGCTGTCGACTTTAAGCAATCCGTCGAACAGCACCGTACCGTTGTCAAGCAAGGGGTTGATGCTGAGCTGGACAATATGAAGAGAACTTATGATGGCCTTGACAGTATGCTTACTCAAGTTGCTACTGAAATCTCATATACCGTGCCGGAATGGGCAGCTCAATATGTGTCCAATTGCATCTTCTTCCCACAACTTGGATTTCTTACTGTCGTGCCTCTCGATCAGGAGACAGGCAAAGGGAAATACGAGGGTGAGGGTATAGAGAATGACGTATGGGAGAGGATGTTCACTAGTAACAATATGGGATACTACAAAAATCACAAGATGAAAGAATTGGATGCCTTCTTCGGCGATATATTCGGACTTATTTGTGGTAGGTTGGAAAGAAGTGAGACCATAGCTCAGGCTAATCTCTGATTAGACAAAGAAATCGAAATCCTACACGGACTCGCAGTTAGGGTCTTGGAACATGAGCAATTCCTACTATCTGCTTCAGAACTATGCGGGGAACTTGATAGTCTTGTCGCTTTGGCCTTGAGTGCTCGCAAGTATGGGTACAATCCACCCGAGATGACAACTCAGAACATTATCCGAATACAGGGAGGCCGTCATCCTCTTCAAGAGTTGACCGTACCAGCATACATCGCTAACGACTGTTCTCTCGCTGGAGGTCCTGGAGATGAGGATGAGGATCATGCCGGGCCCCCAGGAGAAATTTCAGACGTTGCCTCCACAGTCAGAGACAGTACGGAAGGTCCTAGCATGCTCATTATGACAGGCCCGAACTACTCTGGAAAGAGCGTCTATCTCAAGCAGAACGCCCTGATTGTCTACATGGCTCATATCGGCAGCTACGTCCCCGCAGACAGAGCAAAGATCGGACTCACTGACAAGATATTGACAAGAATTGCAACTCGAGAAAGTGTGTCAAGAAATCAGAGTGCCTTCATGATTGATTTGCAGCAGATTTCTCTAGCTCTGACTCTTGCCACCAACAGGACCCTGTTGGTTATTGATGAGTTCGGCAAAGGGACGAATGCCTCTGACGGTGCTGGTCTCTGCTGTGGCGTTCTTGAATATCTCCTTAGCCTTGGCGTACACCGGCCGAAGGTGCTTGCAGCAACGCACTTCCATGAGATATTTGAGAATGGATACTTGGAAGAGCAACCTGACTTGTCTTTTGGCCACATGGAAGTTCGCGTTGACGAGGCCGCTGAAGCCGCAGAAGATCAAGTCACCTTCCTCTACAATTTCGTACCTTACCGAAGCAACTCGAGTTTTGGGACTACTTGCGCCATGATGAACGGCATTGACCCGGCTATTGTGGACAGGGCAGAAGAGTTGATCCTAATGGCATCTCGAGGTGAGGATTTGGTGTTAGCTTGTTCGGCAATGAGTCCGAATGATGCCCAAAACTACGAAGTGGCAGAACATATCGGCAGAAGATTCATTGAGAAAGAATTACCGCGCCCAGAGGACAAGCGTCGAGATGGGATCGACATCAGAAGTCTTCTAGAGGATGTTCTATCTGTGGCTTGAAGATAGTGGGTATGAGCTCTTGCGAGGCGAAAATTTGTTTCACATATGCTAGCTATAACTTCCCATCAATTTTGCTGTATTATTTGTTGCAATACCTGGAAGCTGGCTTAAATATTATGGGTGCAGCATACTCTTTGGGGCTGGCTATGTTATCATATGGCTGCTTTGAAAATTAACAACACCTTCTGATGATCGAATATTTTTAGTTCCGTGATAGGATGATCTTGTTCTTCAAACAGTGGTTTGGGAATTTAGCGAGAATTGCGAAACAGAAAGTGAGTCCGATACTTCAGCGGCACTTTCCTACTCACTGATCGCCAAGAAACGTTCCGACGAAGCTGCATTGAAAAAGCCTGTTTCACGGGCATCCGTCATGACACAAGATGGTAGTTTGACACAAGGAATAGAGACACCGAGGAAGTGCCTTCGACACGTTACTCATGAGTCGAGGCTGTCGAGTTACCATCAGATCTCGCGATTTCGAACCTGATCGGTGTGTGTGGTCTAGGTATCCCATTCTCGAAAGCTAATCTTACTGACTACTGCCGTAAGGATGACAGACAGGAAATATTCTACACATTCCAAACCATGGCAGACAATACCAGAAGAAGACAGACTTGGACGCAGCCTTGCCAAACATACCATGTTAGTCAACGCCAAGTCGATCATAGATGCGATCTTGTGCCGACTTAAATACTTACCTACCGTCAGCCTCGCCTCAACCGCTTTCGATACTATTCGGTGACTGGTGCATGTATCGGAAACAACATGCAGGCGAAGACCTGGAGGCAATTATGTCACTCTTCAAATCTCTCCGACAACCCTTCTCATTGGAAGAAAAAATCCCCAAAATAGCCGATCTACACGCCTTGCTCGCTTCACTAGCAAGGTTAGTCGCTGTCATGGCATAACTAACCTTCGGTCGATGCTGGCGTCTGGCGGTGTTTGTGGCAGATCAGTTACGCGGTCCCAATAATGCCTCTCATGCTCTAAGGGCATGTATCGAATCATCAGAGGAACTGGACTTCGGACACTTCATACTGTTTGGGGATCATACTACCAGTTTTTGAATCAGGTAGTTCTGCGTTGGGCAGGTGGACTCGAGACGTCCGGGGTCTGGTTGCAAGATTATAAGTATTGCATGACATCTCTTGGAAGTGCTATTTCGCAAGCAACACAATAACTTTCAACGACAGTACTTCAGTATCAGAGTCACTCACTTTCCTTCCAACTACATCATCCTCTTCATCACGAACACATCCAAGAAGAACTTTCAAAATGCAATACTCAAGCATCCTCCTCACAGTCCTCGCCGCTAGCGTTGTATCTGCTCAGGTAAGCATCGATGAGTTGAAGATAACTCGAGAACATCAATTGACAAGGCTTGCAGTCCGAAACTAGCTCTTCTAAAGCAACAAAAGAAACCGGAAAATCAAACTCCACATCTAGCGGCAAAGCCTCAGCGACAGGATCATCTCCAAAGGCAACCGGAACGACGAAAGGAAACTCCACCAACACAACATCTGGCACGCCCGTGCAAGTAAGCGGTAACAGCGCGGAGTCACTGATGTCGCAAGGCGGAGGTATGGTCACAATTGCAGGTCTCGGTGTTGCATTCGCGCTGTTCATGTAATGGGTTGAATACTTCTTGGGTATGGTCGGGGCTCTGGATCAAGGCGCAGGGAAATAAATAGTTGGGAGCGACGGTGGACTGGCTTGACAACGTGCTCTTTCACGTTGGAGCAGGACTCTGGTAGATGGACTGTATAACTACTCTCATTAAATTAGCATATCCAAGGAGTTTGTATTGAAAAATGAAGCTATGATCACTAATATTTCGTTCTCCGACTCTGTCACTCTAAAGAGGCGATCCACTTCTTCTCGTCAAAATCTGCAGTCCCTTGACCCACATTCGGCGGCTACTTGCAGCTGTCAAAGCTTGATCCTTTGCAAGCAGAGAAAATTCTTTCAAAGACTGAACACGCTTGACTTGTTTGGTAATCTGTCGTTGAATCTTCGGGAGCTGTCAGGAAAGCATTGCTGTGGACATTTCTAGCGTATGTATATTGCCAAATAACCAGTCTGCTCACATCAAATATGGTCGGCTGGCCCAATGGCAAGGCGCTTGACTACGATGAATAGAAACATTCTGGCTATCAAGAGATTGCAGGTTCGATCCCTGCGTCGATCAAAAGATGTATCTTTTTGCTTTTGCTGCCTAGGCTGGCCAGGAATGAGGCTATTCGGACTTCTCAACGGGCCGAGGATTGCAGAATGTTCGTTGCATTTTTAGTGCTCGGGTTAGTCAAGATCAACGAACAAGTCCAGCGGATTCTATTTGAGGACTTTGCCTGGTTGCGTGCCTTTTGTTGGTTGCTCCGACTTTTTGTTTGCATTTTTTCAGTGGAAGAAAAATATCTTCAGGCCGCCCAAAGAGGTAAGCGAGGCAAAAACAGGGGTACGCCAGAACATCAATACATGAAAAAATGAACATCATTGGGTGAGCTCTATTAAATCCGTTATCTGTCAATCTGGCTCACCTTCCACCGAGCTGCCTGCTAGCATGCGTTAGAATTCTGGATAGGTTGACCAATTCGCGTAACCTTCCTCCTCATCGCCCTATCGCTCTTATCGCACAAGTAGTCCCAGATTTATCAGCAGAATCCCCAACAATCAGACGGTGAGCTACTAGAGAGTTCTGAGTCAGAATGATCAGCTTTTAGCATATGCATTCCTTCCGACGAGTCGTGCGTGCTGATTAATACCTCATTGTTGAATCAACAGCTACCGAATAGGCTTCCGCGAACATTCCCAAAAGTGTCTCAAAGAGCTGCTTCAACAGCTGCTCTTATTAGCTTCGGATTTTAATATCTTTTACGTTTCATCCATCCGTTTCCTATGTCCTATAGACAATTGAGTACTTTGGAGCGTGAGATGTGGATGGTATTGGTCCCCAAATCGGAGGGATAGTGATGTCGTATTGCTCCTCGCTTGTGTGTTTACTATTTACAGCTCGATGATGGTATCAAAGGGTGTTAGATGGGTCCAAAGAACATCAGAAGAGCTGTCAGCCAAATTGGGCAGTTCATAATCTCCACGCCCAACACATAGAAAGGATATTTGTGATTACATTCTCTTCGCCAAGGAGTTCCTACCTCGCACATCGTTCGGTGGACCCTTTTTTATATATATAATCAGCGGCAGCTCAGCTCCGTCTCACCAGAAATTGCGGGACTCCGTGGTGCATTTCCAATGTGTTGATGTTTCAAAGACAGCACTCTGCAGCAAGCTCGAATTTGTTAGCCCCGAACTCCCGTCCTTATCGCCGCTCTCCCCCTGAATGATGTTGAGATTAAGCCTGCCACCGCTTCGGTTATGACTCTGATCAGCAGGACTACCCACTTGGCGCTGACACCATGAGACACTATGAGAGGCTCTTCGTCATAGACAACTACTGTCATTCCGACGACAATTCGGCCGAACAGAAGAATTCGTCATAAGTGAGATCCAAGAGTCTCTTGTGAAGATTTCTAAGCAACATACTGCGGCATGCGCAAGTTTCACTCCGCTATCCCCTTCCCAGGCTTTCAAGCGCTACCTATTTCCGTAAACAGCGCTCCACTTGCTAGACAATCTGCAAGTCGGACGACCGTTCCCGCTCCCCAAGATGCATTCTGCTTACTGGTTGCAAGAACTGCAAGCTATGCTAATTTGCTGCTTGGAAAGGCTAAAAGCTAATTTACGGCAAGGCTTTGGGCGTTAGCAAGTGCCGTCACTCAACGTTTAGTCGCACTGCATAAGTATATGTTTCTTTGCATTCCTCGCGCGATTCCCATGTCGTCAGACACTTTTGTTTTTACACCACTGCTCGCGGAGCGCCTTTCAACATGTTCAACGCTCATAGCGACCGTATGTACACGGCCCGAGCAGAGGGCTTCCAGGAAATAAGAGTCCCACTGCATAATGTCGAAAATAATGCAGACTCTCGTGGACCAGAGGAAAGCTCTCCGTCCTCGTCAGAGGTCGACATGCGCGATGATGGGACCTGGGGAGAGCGAGATATTGGCGGGCCGGTCAATCTCAGGCATGCTATGTTGGATTACGAGGAGATGCGTCGCGAATTGACCAACCTCTCCAAGACTCGCAGTGCAGGTCAGAAAAGTACCAAAAGTACTGGGCAACATTCGTCTGGTTTAAAGCGAATCACGACAGCTGGGACGCGCCGCTCTCAAAAAGTCCGAACGAACGAACCTGACCCAGACCTGGAAGCTCAAGATGGGGAAAAGCCGGAGGGGAAAGATGAAGAAGCTGCAGAAGAGGAGGAGGATTTTGAGCTTGGGGAGTTTTTGAAGGATGGACATTTTGAAAAGCGTCAAGAGGGCAGATCAGCAAAAAAGGTTGGGGTTGTTTACAAGCACCTCACTGTGCAAGGTGTTGGAGCTACCACAACCTTCGTCAAAACATTGCCAAATGCTATTCTCGGGGTAAGATATTTCCATTGCTTGGTTCTTGACACCAATACTGACCCATTTCAGACCTTTGGTCCTGATTTGTATGCTCTCCTTTCAAGATTCATACCCGTTCTTCCGCGACCAGGATCGCAGGGAGAGAGGCGCAACCTGGTCAATGACTTTACTGGAGTAGTTCGCGATGGTGAAATGCTTCTGGTTCTCGGTAGACCGGGCAGTGGCTGCAGCACGTTCTTGAAGGCAGTTTCAAACAAGAGAGAAGGCTTTGCAGGTGTTGAAGGAGAGGTGTCCTAGTAAGCCTCCAAAGGTTTCCAGACGCTTTCGACATATACTGACTGCAAAAGTGGTGGGATCCCTGCCAGTGAACAGATCAAGAAGTACAAGGGAGAAGTCAATTATAATGAAGAGGACGATCAACATTTCCCCTCACTCAGCGTCGAACAAACTCTTCGCTTCTCATTACTGAACAAAACGAAGAAGCATGAGAAAGGAGACATCCCGATTATCATTAGCGCTCTCTTGAAGATGTTTGGCATTTCGCACACAAGAAATACATTGGTTGGAGATGTGAGTTCCTCTGAGCTGCCATATATGGCAAGGCCGCCTTACTAAAATTTAAACAGGCATATACACGAGGTGTGTCTGGCGGAGAGAGGAAAAGAGTGTCGATTGCAGAGACCCTGGCGACAAAATCGACAGTCGTTGCATGGGATAATTCGACTCGAGGATTGGATGCATCTACCGCCCTTGATTACGCAAATTCGCTGCGTGTCATGACAGATATCAGTAACCGAACGACACTTGTGACATTATATCAAGCTGGAGAGGGTATTTACGAGCTCATGGATAAAGTCCTGGTCATAGATGAAGGCAGAATGGTCTACCAAGGTCCTGCTAAAGCCGCGAAGAAATATTTCGAGGGCCTGGGCTATTTGTGCCCTGAGAGACAAACTACCGCCGACTTTCTCACCTCCTGTACGGATCCAACTGAGCGAAGGTTCCGAGAAGACTTCGATGGCCCAATTCCCAAAGGCCCGATCGAGCTAGAGAAAGCATTCCGCGAAAGCGAGGCTTACAAAGATGTGCTCAGAGATGTCGAAGAGTACGAGAAGATGTTGCAAGAAACCAACCACGCAGATGCGAGGGAGTTCAAACAGACCGTCTCGGAGACCAAGTCGAAGCATGTCTCTGACAATTCAAGTTACACTGTCTCTTTCTTCCGCCAAGTTCTTGCCTGTACCAAACGAGAGTTCTGGCTTACTTGGGGTGACAAGACGACTCTTTACACCAAGTTCTTCATCATCATTTCCAACGGCCTCATCGTCGGTTCACTCTTCTATGGTCAATCCTTGGACACCTCCGGCGCATTCGCCAGAGGCGGTACTTTGTAAGTATTCTTTCCCACCTGTTTTGCTTAAAGAACCTCAGATCTCGGATAAGAGACTTGTCTTGGGGTTGATTTCTTGGGGATCTGAGATCCCGATCCTCAGGCTTTGAGTATGTCCGCGCTAACATTCTTGAAGATTTTTCTCAATACTATTCCTTGGCTGGCTTCAGCTCTCAGAACTCATGAAGGCTGTGTCTGGACGAACAATTATCGCGAGGCATAACGATTATGCGTTCTACAGACCGTCAGCCGTCGTTATCGCGAGGGTCATGCAAGATTTGCCCCTGATCCTCGTCCAGGTTATTCCGTTCTCGATTATCATGTACTTCTTGACCGGCTTGGATGTGGATGTGAGCAAGTTCTTCATCTATTTCCTGTTCATTTATATCACGACGATCTGTATTACAGCATTGTACCGCATGTTTGCTGCTCTGTCTCCTGCGATTGATGATGCAGTACGGTTTTCCGGTATTGCCCTCAATCTTCTGATGTAAGTGATTCCACAACAGCTCCACCGCTCCTGGGCAGGGTGCTGGAATGTCCCAAGATAACGCTGACACTTTCAAAGTATCTATACTGGATATGTAATTCCCCGTCCCCAACTTCTTTCGAAATACATCTGGTTCGGCTGGCTGTACTGGGTCAATCCGATTGCCTATAGTTTCGAGGCCGTGTCTACAGATGAGTTCTACAACCGAGTTCTCGAATGTTCACCGGATACAATCGTTCCGAGGGGCCCAGGGTTCGACGATCCTGCTTATCAAGGTTGTGCTTTTACAGGTGCTCAGGTTGGATCTCTTAGTGTGCCTGGATCGGAATATCTTAGCACCTCATTCAACTACTCTCGAAGTAACTTGTGGAGAAACTTTGGTGTCGGTTAGTTAAAACCCATAATCTCGTCCGCCCTCTGTAAATGGGGGAATTGCTGACCATGATATAATAGTCATCGCTTTCACCGTTCTCTATATCTTGGTCACTATGATAGCTTCAGAGCTGTTCAACTTCTCGAAAGGCGGAGGTGGTGCCCTTGAGTTCAAACGATCCAAAGCCGCCAAGCAGAAGGTTAAGGCAGCCTCTGCACCTTCAGATGTTGAGCAAGTAGCCAAGGATCGTTCCACAAGCGTACCAGCTTCATCGAGCAAGACTCTGAATGGTGGGCAACAAAAAGACGAAGCCCTGCAAGAGATTTCGGGTTCTGACTCCATATTTACATGGGAGAATGTGGAATACACTGTGCCTTACATGGGAGGCGAGCGAAAGCTTTTGAACAAGGTCAATGGTTACGCAAAGCCTGGTGTCATGGTTGCGCTTATGGGTGCATCGGGAGCTGGTAAAACAACTCTTTTGAATACTTTATCACAGCGACAAAAACTGGGTGTCGTCGGAGGTGACATGCTTGTCGATGGTAGACCTCTTGGCACGGAATTTCAGAGAGGTACTGGTTTCTGCGAGCAAATGGATCTTCATGATGGCACAGCCACCATTCGTGAAGCGCTCGAATTCTCGGCCATTCTCCGACAAGACCGCAGTGTCCCACGAGCAGAGAAGATCGCTTATGTGGATAAGATTATCGATCTTCTGGAGCTTGGAGACGTCCAGGATGCCTTGGTCCGCTGTTTGGGCGTCGAGCAACGCAAGCGAGTCACTATTGGAGTAGAACTGGCGGCCAAACCGAACCTCTTGCTCTTCCTGGACGAGCCTACCTCTGGTCTTGATTCTCAATCAGCTTACAGTATAGTTCGATTCTTGAAGAAGCTCTCGCACGCCGGCCAAGCTATTGTCTGCACCATCCATCAACCATCGTCTGTCCTCATCCAAGAATTCGACATGATCCTTGCATTGAATCCCGGCGGCAATACGTTCTACTTCGGACCCGTTGGCGATGAAGGCAAGGATGTGATCAAGTATTTTTCAGATCGGGGAGTGCATTGCCCACCAAACAAGAACGTTGCTGAATTTATTCTGGAAACTGCAGCCAAAGGTGGCAAGCGGGAAGATGGCAAGAAGCTAGACTGGAACAAGGAATGGGTGAACTCGGAAGAAGCGAAGAATGTCCTCAAAGAGATTGAAAAGATCAAATCCGAACGCAGCAAAGTCGAGCCAAGAGCACAAACTGAACAGCATGAATTCGCCTCCCCGGTCGCCTCGCAGACCGTCGAACTGACAAAACGCCTCTTCATTCAATATTGGAGAGATCCGTCTTATCTGTACGGAAAGCTATTTACGTCTGTAATCATTGGGTACGTATTGGGGAAGCCTATCTCCCTAGATTTCCAAATGTCTCGGTATTCGTGGTTTCCTGAACCATGTCGAAAAACATTATTGAGAGGCACTTACTGACTTCTGATTACAGAATTTTCAATGGTTTCACATTCTATAAGCTTGGAAACAGCATCGTTGACATGCAGAATCGCATGTTCACGAGTTTCTTGATCCTGCTCATTCCACCAACTATCGTCAACGCTGTCGTACCGAAGTTCTATCAGAACATGGGCTTATGGCAAGCGAGAGAGCATCCTTCTAGAATTTACGGATGGGTCGCTTTTTGCACTGCCAATGTTGTCGCGGAAATCCCCATTGCCATCGTCGGTGCCCTAATATATTGGCTGCTCTGGTATTGGCCGACCGGACTCCCCACAGATTCTTCGACTGCAGGCTACGTATTTCTGATGACTATGCTTTTCTTCCTCTTCCAAGCATCCTGGGGTCAATGGTAAGCTTTCCATTTTCTCTTAATGCCTGGAACGTGCTAACTTTGTTGCAGGATTTGTGCCTTCGCACCATCATTCACCGTCATCGCGAACGTCCTACCGTTCTTCTTCGTCATGTTCTCCCTCTTCAACGGTGTCGTCCGACCATACGCCCAACTCAGCGTCTTTTGGCGTTACTGGATGTACTGGCTGAACCCATCGACGTATTGGATAGGAGGAGTTTTAGCCGCTACCCTCAGCGACACGGAGGTTCAATGTATGCCTCAAGAAGCTGCCTATTTCAATCCGCCGCCTGGCCAGACTTGTTCCAGCTACGCCTCATCTTTCGTCGACGCAGCAACAGGATATCTCATGAACCCTAACGATACGACCAACTGCGGGTACTGCCAGTTCAGCTCTGGCGTTGAGTACATGCAGACTCTGAATATTGAGCCCAAGGATAAGTGGAGGTATTTCGGTATCTTCTTAGCCTTCTGTATCTCCAACTGGGCACTCGTCTATTTCTTCATTTACACCGTTCGCATCAAGGGCTGGAGCTTTGGACTTGGTCGTTTGTTTGGGTATGGAGGAAAGTTGGTGGAGGCGATCAAAAAGCCATTCAAGGGCGGAAACAAGAAGGAGAAGAAAAGCTCAGATTGAGCTGAGACTAAATTTGATACACTTTTATAGAGATTGATTTAGCATTTATAGCGTAGGTGTATAGACTGGGGAGCCCTAGGAAGTTAGAAAAATTAATAATAGAACTATTTACATTTCTATCAATTGATGATCCTTCAACCTCGATCGGTTCTTATGCTATAAATCTGCGGTTCTGAGTAATAGCAGGCCTCTACAGACATTCATCAAAGGTACAATTATAAATTCAACTTCGATCGGGTTCGAGGACGCGGTCCGAGGCAAGAAGGGAAGGAGCGAAGCCAGAGAAGTGCTCAATTGGGATTAGCTCGAGTGACAAGCCCCCCTCAGGATAAGGATTTCGCTCGCATTTGTACTTGAGCACACCCTCTCTCACGAAATTGGTAAGTCTGGGGCACACCGACCTGATCACGCACAGCTGACACGTGCGGTCGACTGCCGAACTCGTAGCAACATCACTTAGGTTTCTGGCAAAGCTTCGGACAAGGTATCTCCTCAGTCCAGGCTTTCGATTTCAGCGCTGTCTGCAAGTCGCCACCTCATCCTTTGGTGTGCGGAACAGAGTAATAATGCATTTAATTGAATTACGATTTGCTGAATGTGTCTTTCTAGATTCGGGACATACGGTGGGTTGAATTTCAATGTACCAAGCCTTCCAGAAACACAACAAGTCGCTTCTTGATGATGACACCGACCACTCTGCTGCTCCCCTCTTCGATGACAATCAAATGTCTTAGACCAAGCTTACCGAACAACTCCACTGCATACTCCAAAGGAGCCTTCGCACAGATCACCAAAGGTGTTCGATCGACGAACGTCGAGATGACGCCGTCCAGCAAATCCACTGGCTCATTGTCAACCAAAACTCCAGCTTCATTAATTGCGAAATCCAATTCCCCTTGAGCAAGATACCCATGCAACATCCCACTTGAGTCCACCAAGACTAAACCGGCATCCATGAGCCCACGAGCTTTTAGCTGAGAGAGCTTGGTGGCCAATATTGTTTTCGACACCTGGTACTCTGGTCCGACATCCAGGGTAATTTCTCTCATAGTCTGAGGGGGTGGGATGAGCTCTTCAACCAGTAGTCCCTTATCTCGCACAATACTTAACGCATGCTCGGGATCCAGGAAAGGGTGACCAAGAACCGTTTGTGCGAGATCGTAGACACCTTCGCTGCTCAATGCATCTGCAGTCAACTTTGCAACCATGATGGCGATCATAAAAGGCGGTATATAATCGACCTCGCCAGTCAGCTCGAACATTATAACCGCCAATGATACGGTCATCCTTGACACCCCAGCTAGGAAGCCTGCTGCCCCAACCATGGCAAATAACCCTGGAGAGCTGGTCGGGATAATTTGGCCAACCAGACGACCAAACAGAGCACCTGCGTCTAACGCTGGGATGATGATACCTGAAGGTACTTTGCACCCAAAAGTCACGATCGTCAGGATCAGCTTGACGGCTGTCCCATACGCTAGCCATAGGTAGTATCGACTTTTGTCAACCATCGCCTCTTGCTCGCAGACCCATGATCCTTCCGGGTGACGGCAATCCACCAAGAGATTCTTGATGATGACATCTCCCGCTTCCCGAGTGAGAGGGTTCGGAAACTGTAGCAGAGCGGTGACGAGCACTACCAGAGAAAGTTCGAACACCGGATGATTTTTGATGACGGAATATTTGCGAAACGTTTTCGACCAGAGGAAGTTGGCTTGGCAGAACACGCCACCAAACAACCCTCCTGAGACGCCGAGAAACACGAAGACAAGGTAGTGAATCGGGTCATAGTCGATACCGTAGTTTGTTTCGAAAAGAACCAGCTTTCCAGTACCAGTGGGGTTCAAGGCTTTCAATACAATTGCTGCAAAGAGAGAGCAGACAAAGGCTCGCCAGAGAACCTTTCGTGGGAAGTATGTGCTGATTTCCTGATGAGACGTATTAGCTCCGAGAATGGAAGGGAGCTTTTATCTCTAAGAGTACCTCGTACGAAAATAGAACCCCGCCAATTGGAGCACCGAATGCAACACTCAGGCCAGAAGAGCAAGCAACACTCAACATCTCTCTCATTTGCCTTCCATTTCGTCGATACTTCGGGAAGAGACTAGCTACCAGGTACCCTACGCATGTCGAAATATGCACGAATGGTCCTTCTTTTCCCAAACACATCCCAGTAGATACTGCGAAAGTAGCTCCTACCGCTTTAACGAGCAGTACTTTGAAGTCTAAGAAATGGGGAATGACAAACCCAGACTAAGGAGACACAATTAGTGTCAGGACGAAGTCAGGCGAGTATCTGCGACAGAAGGACTACCCTTCAAAACTAATGAATAACCCGTCTGGAGCGAAGAACAAAGTGAACACTCACCAGAATTGTTTTGATCTCAGGGATGCCACTTCCAGCAGCCATACTGAAGATTCAAAGGTCAGCACTGAAGTCCTGGTACTATGCCAATGTTTCAACACCCAAGCAGATATTCACCCTCAGCCATTTTGTTATGGTTGAGAATACCTGAGTGGCGCTCTTGGATGAAAAGAAAAGGTAGGCACGACGTACTACATTGATTTGCCCAAGGGTTCGGAACTTTCTTGGGAATCATCATCCTGCCGAGCTGCAGGCAGATTGGCCTTGGTGGTCATGGTTACGGCGCCAGCAATGATTCCGAAAAGTAGAGCAAATCCAACGTATATCCCGAATCCCGTCCAGTACTTTTCAGACCACATCATCCAGTCCGCACAGTCCTCGCCAACCCCTTCCTGCGGATTTAGAGGAGATCGTTCTGTACAGCATGTTTCACGGCTCCGGAGTACATTCGACGAGCAGTAGCCGGCTTTGTAATCCGAGATAGTTGCTTCTGCAACATCAACGCAGAAAGCAACGATGGCAGTGAGTATCCCTATCATGGACGCAGCGACCCATCCTTGACATGAATCCCAGCTCGCAAGAAATTTACCTTTGAGACTGGTTCGTGACTTTATAGCTCGATGTCGAAACGAATCCTTGATCTAGTGCGGGGCTCAATCACTTGAAAAACGTGCAAGATTTCAGGACTTCTTACCAAATCATGTAACCAGTCGATGGTAGTGTAGTCATTGTACGGCAGTCGCTCCCCTACCGCGGTCCCTGCAAGCTCTTGTTCTTCCTTCGAAACATGAGATGATATTATTGATGTTGCTTCTTCCCGGGACAAAGCACTCTGCTTTCGATTCCTCAACTCCGCAACCCTTGGATCCAGAAGATGTGTGTGTTCGTTGGCTTCCTCGTCGTGAGACATGTTGCTGATATGCCTTCAGGGCGCTGATGGCGCTGGGGGGAGGAAAAGAAGACATCGAAAAGAGACAGCAGGTGCTGTTAACCTTAAGTCTCAACGTCATATCCCTGGCTTGCCACATGAGGGCTATCTCCGAGGGCCACTCAGAATACAGACTTTATCACTGCGTCTGGATGACAGAGATAAGAGAATCTTGGAAAAGGGTAGCGGAGCGATAAGCTCTCCTTATCTTGAGCGTGCTGGAAATGCCCAGCTGCTGACTAATCATCATCGCTTAGGTTCAATGTCTTATTTACCTGACCATCATTTCCTCATCATCAGAATTTCATCCTGTTCCTCTTTCGTGGAACCTGTCAGTCGTTGCTAGTGAGGCTCAAGATTTACGCATTACTCCCCGGCTCTCCGGGTCCCTTCGCACATCCTTTCGATGTGAAGGTCAAAACACTTGAGTATGTTTTAGCATTGCTGCGGGGAACGATTCCCCAGAAGTGGTAAGTGCGCAAGCCTCCGCAGTATTATAACCCCGCGCCTCTATTTTGGTTTGGCTGTCAATATGGCTCTGGGGATGCTGTGGACCCCACAGATCCCCACGATTGGCAACCCGGGTCGTCATCCCATATCACCCTCAGCCTCACTTTCCCAATCTTTACCCGGCTGTCATGCTCTGCTGCTACTACTGTACTAGCAAGACCAGAAAGGAGAGTTTCGCGCAGTTTTGTTTGGCCGTTCGGGGCATATAAATTGTCAGAGCCAAGACGACAAGCATGCTTCTACCAAAACAAGCTTTGCCTACGAGCCTTTGGGAAAGCCTCCCGGAACGCCATTGTACGCCTTTGCACAAGTGCTCATAACAGTTCGTCACAAAGAACTTCTATCGTATTGTAACCATCAGCCATGTTGACTTCCAACCTACGAGGAGAGAGCTTGCCTTCCTAAGGATTCTCATGGTCGTTGCCCCTTGTTTCTTCCTCTTCGGATACAATCAATCCGCGATTGGCGGCGTTTTGGCCTTCACTCCGTTCATCGAACAGTTTCCTCGAATCAATACGGCAACCACCACCGGCGCAGTAAAATCAGAGCATGCACTTATCCAAGGTAATTCCCAAGTGACGGTCCAGATACTCTGTAGGTTTCTAGTAACTGACTCTGCGCTTGTAGGGACTGTCGTTGCAATTTATACAATTGGCTGTCTAGTTGGAGCTCTTGCTTCCTCTTACGTCGCGAATCCTCTTGGTCGTCGGTCAGCTATTGTCATGTTCGCCATGATTGCTGCTCTTGGGGCAGTTCTCCAAGGTTCGTCCTTCAGTCTTGGCCAACTTGTCACCGGACGAATCATATCAGGCCTTGGTGTCGGAGGTGTCAATTCAGTGGTGCCAGTCTGGCAAGCTGAGAGTTCTAAGCCCAAGAATCGTGGCAAGAGTGTCGTCGTTATGGGAATCTTTATCGCGTCTGGCATTGCAATGGCAAGCTGGGTTAATTTCGGACTGTCGTACCGACAGCAAACCTCACTGTGCTGGAGATTACCGTTGACAATCCCAATCATGTTCTGCTTGACGATTTGTATTACGACATTCATGTTTCCTGAGTCCCCTAGGTGGCTAGTGCAGAAGGGCAGGATTGAGGAAGCCAAAGCTGTGATTTCTTCACTGGAAGATGTACCAATCGATTCTGAGCACATTGCCATCGAAATCGACTTCATTCGACAAAGCTGCAACAATGGTGCTGTACGAGAGCGCGGCTTCTTTGATATTCTTAAGACAGGACGGGAGAGACTCCTCTATCGAACAAGTTTGTCGATCTTGATCAACTTCTGTGCGCAGATGACAGGTATGAGATCCAAGGACTTCCCCAACAGAGCCATGACTGACTTTTGAACTTTAGGTGCCAATGTTATCACCTACTATGCTACCACTATTTTCAGAGAGTCTCTCGGCTTCCAAAAACACGAAGCCTCAGTCTTGGCCGCTGGATTGTTGACCTGGAAAATCGTCGCAGCCTCACTTGCATTCGTTTATGTTGACCGTGCAGGTCGCAAACCTCTTTTCATGTTGTCCGGTGCAGGTATGGGCCTTTCCATGCTCTGTCTGGCCATCACTGTTGGGCTATTGGACCACCCTGGCGCAGGAGTCGGAGCGACCTTTTTCCTATTCATGTTCATGTTCTTCTTCCCTCTCGGGTTCCTCGGCTCCAACTTCCTGTACGGCACTGAGATCGCACCGCAAGATTTGCGAACCCATCTCTCCGCAGTTGGGACTGCTGCTCACTGGCTCTTCAATTTCGTCATTGCAGAGGTCACGCCCGTTGCATTCGCGAGTATTGGATGGAGATACTACATTGTATATGCATGCACCGGATTTTCGGTTCCGGTCATGGTGTATTTCCTCTTTCCTGAGACCAATGGGAGATCTTTAGAGGAGATGGATAGGATCTTTTCGGAGCCGAAGCATTGCTGGCAGGTGGCTGCTGCTGCTCGACGCCTTCCCAGGGGAATCATGGAGAACGTTGAGAATATTGAAGAGAAGAACGAGGATGGGAAAGCTGACCATGTCGAACAATCTTCTGGGAAGTCAGGATGATCGTGATGATAAGTATCCAGGAGCTTCGAAAGTGTGGCTTGGCTTTATATAGTTGGAAGTGTAGAAAGTTATTTCGGTTGTGGAGGATATAGACGTCCATGAAGTAACTCCTTGTATAGATACCAAATAGGCGTATGTGAACAGCGAACATCATCCCAAGACATTGCTATCGCGGAAGGAAAAATCTAAAGAATATTATCATGCGAATCGAGACAAGAATTCGTGAAGATTTCCTTATACTTTGGTGATATATGAATATGCATCGTACTTTATGAATTGGCCGATTGATATGAACAGAGAGTACTGATAATCACTAATTACACACCAAGTCGAATGCTGAAAAATCACGATAGGAGCATTACAATTTATCTTCCCAGGCTGTTACCATTCTGAATGCCCTGTAGAACAGCCCGGAAGCCAGGAACACGGGCCCTGAGAAAGGTACGATTAAACCTCTTTAGCGCTTTAGTACCTGTACCTTCTCCACTATCGCATCAGCCCCTTTAGCGCCCCGCGCCCGAGAGGGCCGACTACAGGAAATCCCCGCATTTGGGTTCTTCTCACTTCACTCCTGTTGCTCGTCCGCTTGAACCCGACCTTCACACCCAAGCCTGGATCGACCCTCAGCATGGAGCCAATTTCTCCCCAGGAGCAGCCTGCACCCTATCCAGCGCGCAAACGGCGTCGGCATTCCAGCATCTCTGCTACGCGATCCGCGCCCTCGAATGATGCTGCCGCGAGTCCTGCACGGACTGAGCTGGGTCACATGAGATCTGATGTTACGGGCTCAACCAGCTTTGTGGGAAGTGGAAGTGGCATATACTTCGTACGGACTGTACGGTCTGCTCTCGCAAGGAATATAAGCATGGACACCGAAGCCATTGATACGGAAATGGTCCCTGGCGAGGATGACCGGTACGTTTTGGGCTAGGCCTGTTTTTCTCTCTCTGAATACATCAAGACATGATTCAGAAATGTTTGTCTTCTTCCGCGCCCCTGATGTGATAGTCACTAAAACTCACTTTGCCGTAGTATCCAAGCACAGAGGGAGAGCTCACCTAATGCTAAATATCTATGGCGGGCAGAAGAAGTCAGTTTTGCCAGTCCAGGGCAAGGACAGTTAGATACACCTGTTCCAGTAACATTTGCGGACTTGGTCCAATGGAGCCAGTCTTACTTCAACCTCTGGCATCCGCCCTTTCCATTTCTGCACGCCCCAAGTATCCTCGTCCTTTTTGACAAGCTCTCGTCACACGGACTTTCTCACCTGAGCCTTACGGAAGCACTCATCGTTCGCTCCGTTTTGTCTATCTCGCTGGCAGATCGTCGTCAAATGCCTCGAGAAAATCAAAACTGTGTACCGGCTCATCTCATTTTCAACACCATTGATGATGCAGTCTCTTGTCTGTCACCAATCTTGATGAAAACACCAACAATATCTGGCCTACAGGCGGCATTGAGTGTTCAAGTCTTCCTGATATCAATCCTTCGACTCAATACAGCATCGAGATTTGGTGGACTCATAGTGCGCATAGCCTTTCACCTGGGTATCCACCGTTGCCCTGCCCGGTACGCACAATTCGCAGCTGGTGACGAGGACATACGAAGAAGACTTTTCTGGTCTATATACACTCTGGAAAGGTTCCTTGCTCAGTCTTTGGGGCTACCTATAGATCTCAAAGATGACGATATCGATGTCTGCTTGCCTTTCAATGAGTTACATCTTGGTTCCCAGAAAACACGTAGCGATCAAGCTCAACCCCCCGATAAACGTCTGTTTCTCCTCCCAACATTCCTTGCACGAATTAGCAAGATCAAGGGTTTGATACTCGAGCTTCGACATATTTCAGTCAATAACAGGGTTGCAGACCCTGATGAGGTTGCGCATATAGAAGCAGAGATATCGAAATGGTGGAACGAGGTAAGGGACTTCGTCGATCCCGGAGCTCTCGAAGATGATGGCGTAGACCAAGGTCTAGCGGCAACGAGTACGCTGAAGCCGGCCCATAGACTTCTACTTACGTTGCAGAAACACGAGGCAGTCATCCTCCTGAATCGTCCTGTCATCACCTCCGGCCACAATAATTATGCAATCACAGCGGCCATGCAGAAGTGCATTGGAGCATCAAAGACCATTGTTGCGACTGTTTATCAGTATATTGTGGATAGCAGGAGAGAAGACGACTCACTCGATGGCCGTATTCAAAATCCTTTGTTCTGGCCAGGCTTCACGTGGTGCGTTTGGATGAGGTATGAAACCCCTCTCTTCAAATTCTGCTGTATACTTCGAGTAGACAAGAAGCTAATTCTGGTCGCACAAAAGTGGCTTGATTTTGCTATATGCGGCATCTAATGGATGTTACTCTGTGGAAACCGCGCAGAGGTAAGGAGAGTGAGGGCAAGTCCTGTTGTTTCTGCTGACTCTTCCCTCTAGAGAAGCTAATCGATGTGTTAAAATTCTGGAGAACCTCGCACTGCGAGGAGTCTTTTGGCCAAGCACCTGTGCAGCTGCTATTAAGGACTTGCAGCAAGCCCTCCGCCGCAAAACTGGAAAGCTCCCTTCCGACAATGGCCCATTAGAGAACCCAGGAATATCCAAAAATGGGCTGTCGGCCAGGCCAACTCTCAATCTAAATCCATTGCGAGGGGATGCCCGATCATCTCCATCCAATCCTACATCTCAGCCTAACCTCCTGAGGAGATCCGGGGGACCGCCTTCGGGATTACCACACAATTCCACTCCAACAAGTGCCCCGGAACCTAACTTGCTGGCCGATAGAAATGGCCAATCTCAGCTGCAACTGCCGTTCTTACCAGCCTGTGACCCAGAGTTCATCAATAACTGGTCCGACATGAATGGGCAATTCTATCCAATGGACGACCATTTCAATAATGTCAACGACTTGGATGATATCTTCCAGCTTATGGACGTTCCATACCATCTCAGCGAGCAAAACTACGAAGTTTCCGATGTCGCTAACGGGTAGGCTGCGTTGGAATATCGACCCTTCACAATCCCGTCTTTTTGAATCATGTGGTCAACGACAAGACACAAGAATAATTTTGTGGTTGTGCTTGCTATTGATGTTGCGTTGCTCCCTGGCAAATTCGGGAAGTATCCTTACAGCTTCAAGATAGAGTTGTATGCTGCAAATGTCACGATTGAGCTTCCTGATATTAAGCGGGAGTCCTGAAGCCCAAGTTCCGAAACTTTTGTAATTCCAATTTGGTGAGCTATATTTCATCTATATGCTTAAGCTGTCGTCGCAAACGTTACGCCTTTGCTAATATTGCCCTTCAGCTCATCTACGGCGATCTTCAGCAGTTTCTGCTCGTAATCCGACAAGGCTCCTACTGGATAAGCCTTGACTGCACCGGCAGGTCCGAACTCTACTGGTACAGCAAAGTAGTCAACACCTAGGTCCGTAGCAATCTCTTTGCCTCCTGGTATACCCGGAAGGTACAGATATGTCTCCTCAATGACAGACTTCTCACCGCTTTTGGCTTTCAAGAGGGCGGATATGAATCTATCACTGTTAGCATCACGTGAAACCAGGGCACTCAGTACACAAACCTGAAACCTGCATAAGCCATACAAGTTGTGGCTGACCCAGCACCAGCCTTGGCCTGAACGATTTCGTCACCGCCAAATTGAACACCTTCTCGAGCATCAGCCTAATTTCAGCACTTTTCCATGGAAGCATCTTACGGTAAGTAATCTCGTCCCTCTTCTTCTCCGTCAAAGTGACAGCTGGTTTTGCTTGGCTGAACAAAGGAAGAATAGTTGCTCCACTGTGACCACCGACGACAGGAACCTTATACTTCTTTGGGTCTGGATCTCCAAGAGCTTGCGCGACGAAAGTGGATCCTCGGACGACGTCAAGTGTGGTGACACCGAACACCTTCGCTGGGTTGTACACGCCGGCTTTTTTCAAGGTCTCTACCGCGATAGGGAGAGTGCTGTTTACCGGATTTGTAATTATTAAAACAAAAGCCGTAGGGCAAGTTTTGGCAATCGCGGCAGCAAGATCGCGGATAACTCCCGCGTTAATCTTGAAGAGATCTGGGGTCATATGTCAGGAGCCGAAAGAATGGATGTTTTGTACTGCGAGAACTCACCATCACGTGTCATGCCTGGTTTGCGGGCAATGCCCGCTGGAATTACCACCAATTCAGAGCCAGTCAACGCTTTGGTGAGACCGTCATCTGCAGGTAGGAAACCCGACACCTTGGAAGCAGTGTCGATGTGATTCAAATCGATTGCGACACCCGGAGCGTGTACAATATCATATAACGAGAGCTCGCTAACAAGTGGGCTCTGGAATCTCCTTGTCAGTGCAAGCCACAACAATGTCACAACACAGTTTGGATTAAGCGAACGTACCATCTTGAGGAGGAGAGAAAGGGGTGAACCAATCTGGCCGGCGGCGCCAAGAACGGTAACCTTCGTCATGATTGCTTGGGATGTCCTGGGCTTGTCTTTGTTTTGTGAAGTGATGATATATTGGACTGAAAGGACCGACTTTGCAATTTGTTTGAATTGAATGATATGAAGTAATTTGATGTCAATACACAGATTTGAACGCTGCACAGATCTATCTTTAACTACATCACAACAAAGCTACAACTCAAGATACTCAAGCCGAGCCGGTAAACGTTACCCGTCAGGAACACCTGAGGTTTTGTGGCTCCTAATGCTCCGGTTCGAAAATGCTCGCTAAGCCGGCAAAAACTCCCCGGCTGGAGTGCGCGGTGGGGAGGGCGATGCGACTTCGGATGCGGCTTCTCGCCCCTCAATCATGATCTGATTTCATTCAGCATGATGCAAAGACGAAGTCGAGTGCCGCCGAACCTTTCTCCGTTGAATCAGGCTCTCTATCACCTGAGCCAGGAATTTGATGACCCCATGGCTCGCTTGTGATACGAAAGCTTGGCGAATGTTTTTTCGAGCCCCTGAAGTAATGTCGTCTAAGCGAGCCAGCCATCAGCTTCGGAGGGGCACTTGTATTCCATGCTCCCGCAAAAGTCAATTGCTAGACAGCTCTGTTCGGGCGTCTAAGGGTTCTTGAAATTATATTCGAGAGTTTTATGTACGGAGATCTCAAGGGACATGAATCTGCTTGTCAAGCTCCTGGGAGATGTGAGGATCTTTGATCAAGTAAGAAGATTAGATTTCCAGGATTCGTTCACGTTCCCTTTGCATCATTATCAACTCCAAACAATGTAATGAGAAGAGAGCGTGATATCTGTCTGTGTGAGCATATGATGACGGAACATTGATGGTCGAGAGCCTCTTCCCATGTATCAATGCTATGAGAACCTGCACAACCAATACTGAAGATATATGTGGAAAGAATAACATGTTCGATTTCATAGCTACCATACAAAAAAATTTAACTCCTAATGAATGCCCGAACTGTACTCGACCTATTTGGACGCTAGTTTCTCAAGCTCTGCACAGATAGCCTGTGTGACCTCCTTCGTGTTGGCCTTTCCTCCAAGATCAGCAGTCAAAATTCCCGCCCCACAAACATTTTCCACAGCCTTCAGAAGCCTCAGTCTCGCTTCAGACTCTCCCAACCAACCCATCATCTCTGCAGCACTCCAAATAGTAGCAACCGGGTTCGCGACTCCCTTGCCTGTGATATCGAAAGCACTACCGTGTACAGGCTCGAAAAGACTTGGGTTCTTCCTTGTTGGGTCCAAGTTGCTGGAAGGTGCTACGCCAAGACTACCAGCCAGGGCGGCAGCCAAATCGCTCAGAATGTCCATATGCAGATTCGTTCCGACGACGACATCCAAAGACTTAGGCTGGTTTACCATTCTCACTGTCATGGCATCAACGAGCATCTTGTCCCACTTGACATCGGGATAATCCTTCGAGACGGCGAGCGCGACTTCGTCCCAAAGCACCATGCCGTTTCGCATACTGTTGGACTTGGTGACGACTGTGAGGAGTTTCCGAGGTCTCGACTGAGCTGTCTCAAATGCAAATCTCATGATGCGCTCCACGCCGACACGGGTGAAAATCGCCACTTCGGTGGCCACCTCCCATAACTGCCCGCGGTGGGATCGTCCGCCATGACCTGAGTACTCGCCCTCAGCATTTTCTCGCACGAGGACCCAGTCGATATCCTCCGCGTTGCAGTCTCGTAGACGAGCTGAGGTGCCGGGAAAGACTCGCACTGGTCTCACATTCGCGTAGAGCTGAAGTGGTCCACGAATAGCGAGTAATAGACCCCAAAGTGAGATGTGGTCTGGAACGTCTGGATCATCTTCAGCGACTTGGCAAGCAAACTTCGAAAGGGAATGTGGGAAGTACCGGGTGCTCCAACTGAGCCGAAAAGTGCAGCGTCGTATGTCTTCAAGCGCTCCAGAACATCATCATCGACATATTTTCCGGTTTTCTTGTAGTAAGCTGTACCCCATGGAATGTGCTCAAAGTCGATCGTGAAAGTCTTCATTGTCTCCGAAAGCTTTTTGACAACCTCTATAGCGGCACTCACAACTTCAGGTCCGATCCCATCAGCTGGTATGCTTGCAATCTTGTAGTTGTGACTGGGTTGTGCCACGACCTGAGCCGAGGAGCCATCCAATTGGTCTGCTGTCAACATACTGGAAAGTTATGGGTTGTAATGGAGATGAGATTGAATGTGGAGAGTTTAATGTTTATTCCTTGTTATTTGGTTGTATGATGACCACTATGTATGAATGTCTAGAGTGATATATAACGTGGGGTATGCAACTAGTTTTGATTGAGAAATGGGTTTTTGGTCCAGGCCCGGCAAACATAACTCCGTGCACACTTCTTCCCGATGGCGGGCAAGAGAAGCCTAGAAGCCTCGTGGAATCGACTCTGCAGCTTCTGCATTCAAATTTCCATGTCCTACCCTGCATCATTGGTGCCGGCGTTGACCACAACGAGATTCGGCTTGCAAAATGAAACTGAAGTACTGGTTCTATGGGCATTTAAGACACAGTCGCCAGACCACATCTTATTGTCAAAGGCCATGTCAGTACATGCAGAACAAAAGGGAGGATGTTTTTGGGATATAAAACCCAGCTGGGAGGGCTTATCGCTCTCCAGGCAAAATTGCAGAAGTTCAACAGCCAGGCAGAAGATCTTAGTATGTGATTGACAAGGAAGAGGAAGACCAATTTTCTCCAAACAATTATTATCACGATCCTATTTTATGCCACAACGACGCTTGACGTTTCGTAGTAATGGTGCTAATCAGTAGCGCAAGTTTGCATACGTTGACTTCCAGGAATTTCCAGTCAAGAGTTGAAGAGATAGGAAAGGGCATCGATCAGGGGTCCGACGACCACTGCAGACATATCTCACAGGAAAGCATCTGCGACCGCACGGTGGTTTTGGAAATTCTTAAATGCGCTCATTTCAATAATACATATGGCTCATCATAGAGGCCAATTTTTTAGGACGATCTTCTTCTTCTTCTTCTTCTTCTTCTTCTTCTTCTCCTCCTCCCCGTTCTCCACCAGTGTTTAGCTGATTTTGTGATATTTGTCCTTGCCCCTGCGACATTGTATTTACATCCCAAGAACCGCTGTCGATGACATGCTGTCCAGTGTCATCCACTACATAACTCATCATCCCTGTTCTATTGACTGTCGGGTCCGCCAACTGAGGATCATGAATGTGCTGCATCGGTATCTGGGAGTGAAGATTGCCACTGTTGATCAAATTTATGTTGATATCCTCAGGTACCCCGCTCTCAGATCTGTAAGACATTTGTCCAGGAGTCTCCGCGTGGGATGTTTCTCGATCGTACATGTCTGGAATGTCTCCGTGTTCCGGTATCTGGTCTTGATAATAAGAGTGAGACTTGCACTCTTTTACTTTCGGAATATTCTTGCACTTACCCACAATCCCGTGCTCGGCTCTCAATGAAGTCCACCAGTTCTGTACGTCTTCAGGTGTACTCAAAGGTAACCGCTTCCACTCGCCCATTTTCAATACTTTGCTTTCGTTGCCTTGTCCGTGCTGGCGTCGAAGGAGAGCGTCTGGCACAGAATATGGTAGAGGGCCGCCGCTGGAAAACCGGCCTGTTTGATTAATGTCCCGAAGCTCGCAAAGGACGTTGTAAAGTGCGACTTCTGTCTCGATTAATCGGACTTCAAGTGCGGCAACATAGCCTCCTGGAATGCCCCTAGAAATTACTGTAAGTGTGAACGTTCTCAGAGGACAAATGACGGATGTTTACCTTTTGTTGCTCTCGGCATATACGCAAGAAATTGGCGGCGCTGATGCTGCACATTGACCACAGATAGGTCAACATAAGACGTCAGCAAAAGATCAAGGGTTAATTGTGATGTATAAATTCTTACAGTTCGCGGTCGCACTGTTCGTAAAAAATAGTCAGGTCCAAATGTCGCCAAAATAGCCTGTGACTTTACCTTGCATTTCTTTCTCTTGCACGACTCACATGATCCTTGATTCAGAGTTCCTGACATGTCGCTGAACGATTCCCCGGTATGTCAAAGACTGGGAAGTTAGGGGATACTCCCAGTAACAACGTACAACGAACGGCAGCCGAAGAGCCCTAGATATGGGGAAATGCGGGGAGCAGAACTTTTCCTGTTAAGCGTACTAAAGTGGGGTCGGGAATCGTTTCCCGGCTCTCCTTGAGATCCAATCCAAGTACGGAAGCAATGTCAGCTTATTTACTTGCGACTTCCTGTCCAAGAAAACATATCCGTGGAAGCACCATCAGTACACCAAGCTCATATTAATTGAAGCAATTACGACATCCAGTCCAAATCCTTCCCCTTAACTGTCTCTTCCCGAAAAGTACCCGAGCAATTTCAGAACAATGGGCTCCCTCGCTAAACCCCGTATCCTCTTCTTCAACCCAGTCCGCCATGCCCTAGCAAATTTCCAGAAGCTGTCTTCTGTTGCACAAACTGAAGTGGTAGCCAGCAAGAGCCGAGCAGATTTCTTTGAGGAGTGCAAAGGCAAATACAAGGACGTTGTCGCGATATACAGCACCTCATCAAGTTATGCAGTGACCGGCAAATTCGACAAGGAACTCATCCAAAATCTTCCACCATCTTTGAAATTCATTTGTCATAATGGTGCCGGTAAGTCGAGGTCCAAGGTCACAATAAAGAGTGGGTACTAAACAAACTCCAGGCTATGACCAGATCGACGTCGCCGCTTGCTCAGAACGTGGAATTAAAGTTACCAACGCTCCAGACCCAGTAACAGATGCAACAGCTGATTTGGCTGTCTTTCTCTTGCTGGGTGCTCTCCGCAATCTCAACCCCGCCATCGAATCTCTTCGTGCAGGTAACTGGAAGAAGGGCCTTGAATTTGGCCACGATCCTCAAGGCAAGACTCTCGGTATCATCGGCATGGGGCGAATCGGCCGAGCAGTGAAGCGCAGATGTGAACCTTTTGGTCTCAAGACTATTTATCACAACCGCAACGCACTGTCTGATTCTGAGGCAGCAGGTGCCAAGTACGTGTCTTTCGACGAGCTGCTTGCAAAGAGTGATATCATTTCCGTTCATGTGCCACTGAATGCTCACACGAGACATTTGGTTGGAGCCAAGGAGATTGCGAAGATGAAGGATGGTGTCATGATTGTAAATACGGCACGTGGTGCTGTTATCGACGAAGCTGCGATGGCTGAAGCGCTTGAATCTGGCAAGATAGCTTCAGTCGGTCTGGATGTGTTTGAGAAGGAGCCGGAGATCAATGAGAAGTTGATGAAGAACAGCCGGGCGTTTATGATTCCTCATCTGGGTACTCACACGACAGAAACTTTGGCGAAAATGGAGTCTCTGGCCATGGAGAACGCCAGACGAGGGTGCTTGGGAGAGCCCTTACTGACAGTGGTTGCGGAACAGCTCACGAATTAGATGCAAATAGATGTATGTATACAAAAATGGAATCGCCATTTCTTCGCCTTGACTTCGAAGTTGCAATCTCATCCAAGAAAGCCGGTCCTTCTCAATGTAACTTTTGCATTACGCTAGGAAAAAGCGTGCGGCGTTGTGGAAGAATTGGTATGCGATACAACTTTCGACATTTGAGGAGATAGAGCACGCTTGGACATTGCTAACACTGGTTTCCTCATTCGAAAGCCAAAGTCCAGAGACTTAGGCGCAGCTAAGCGAGACCATTGTCAGAAAGTAAACAAACCAGGTGGCCCACGGCAATTAGGCGTCACATGGCATTCTCCAAAGGGATACGTAAGCAATTATCGCCAGATATATGAGGGTGTTCAAACAGGAGAAGATTGAATCGCTGCTGTCACAGCATCTGTCCCCACCAGCTGGATATTCTCCACAGTGTTAGCCACCACTCGTATTCCTATCCAATCGATTCAGCCAGCTGATCCCCACCACCCAGCCTTGCCAAGTCAACAGCCCCTGAAGCTAGAAGGCAGAAAGAACAAAGATAGAACTAAAATAGCCCGTTCTTTACGGAAATACCAAATTGTCAATTAATAACAATGTTTGGATATCCGGCACTTACTTTCAGGGGTTCCCCACGTGTGCTGTGGGCTTGTCTCGCTTGTCCCTCGGTAGCTCCCATTCCCAATCTGTCATGCCGGTCGTTCTCTGAGCCAACCAGATTGAAGTGTCTCAGACCCAAAAGCATGGGTGGCTCAGGAATACAGCGGACCTAAGTGTCGATCATATGAAGGCGAATGGGCCGACGATGAAATGTAAACGCTGACGGACGATTTCCCGGCACGAATCCGCGGAATCCAAATATTTGTTCGTCTTTGTGGGGGGAAAAAATCAAGAGCATGGTTCGAAACCCTGGATACTTCATCACATAAAACGATGATTCTATCGAAGAAGCTGAAAGGGCTGAACTATCTCCTGTACGCTCCTAACATTCCCCTCCTGTTTGAAAGATCCCGTCATACCAGACGTGACCATGATGGCGTCTTTGTGGTCCAAGAATCTGAAAGATTGGCTGGACTTGTGTCTGATGTGTTATCATGGCGACAAGGCACATGGTTGGACGATTCGTAATTGATAGGGTCACAGTGAATCTTGGTGATGGAGTTTCTGTCCTCGATATCAGAAGTCGATGTGATCGTCGGGTGGATGAATCGGCTGTTCCGACCAGGGTGCTGGGCATTTGGGGTTCGCCAGGATTCTGACCAACCACAAATAATACAACATCTTCACGATATCCCCTTGCTTACCAGCGACCTACAAATTGTGTCTGTCTCGTCTGCAGCTTATTCCTTGGTGTCGATTCTCATCTCATTACTGCATGCAAGAGCGGGTTGGGGGCCAATTGGAACTCGCTAAAAATAGACAGGTGATGGGATTCGTGGCAGGGTACTTTGATACTTCCAGAGGGAGGAAGGACTCGAGGAGGCGCATTCCTTCGGCACTGCATCGCTAAGGAAGAAGCACAGTGGTAAAAGTAATAGAGTATGCATTTTACTCTCCATGGAGATAACGCAATGACCTGCAGGTCAGAAGCGACTAATAATTCTTCGGTGTTTTGTGAACTGTAGTGCTGGCGTGCTTACTTGTGGCTTATGGCAAGTCCCATTGCATTAGATGTATCTCTCGCTTGAAGTTCAACCTCCTCCTACACTACACCCGTTCTTAAGCCGAACTCTAAGTTCCTTAAATTGCTGCCTTGCCATGCGACTCTCGCTGATGGTTGCGCAACACGCGTATCATGTTCTTCTCAAGATCACAGGTTCGGAATCCGGAATGCGCAGTCATCAGGCGGTCTGCAACTTGCAACGTTACTGCTGCTGCCAAAAGTGTTAGTGTCCGTCTTGAGGGCTAACAGCATGTAGTTGGAAAGGCTGAAAAGCACCCTGAGGGGTAGGCTCGGTAAAGACTGTGGGTCACGAACTAAGATAGCAAGGGATAGCAAGCTTCTCTTGGCTGATGTGATCTATGTGGATCGAGACAGGTAAAACAAAAGTTGAGGTTGTTTTCCTTGGTTAGAGGGCAGGTAAAAAGGTCGGCAGTAGCTATACCTCCACATGCGTCATTGAAGCTTTGGAAATTTTATGTACAGGAGAGTAGTCAAGCCTCGTGAAAAGCCACAATGTTTCGAGTGATCCCTCGTTCTAAAATGTAATCCAAAATCACACAAGTAAAATGATTAGTGTGCACCTTCTAGCAATCACAACTCCAACCACAACCCGTCTAGAATGTCCCATGAACGCCAATCGCTATTTTTTTTCACTCAGGTCTAGAAATTCCTTTCCCACCGATCACTACCACTCCGGTAGCAGAGGAGCACCTCTCTGTCTTCTCCAGAAGTTTGCTCGCTGTAACCAGGGAGCACCTAGAAGCCACCCCCAACGTTCCAATAGAGGCTGAGAAAGCTCCCATGACATCTCATTAAGAGCGTCGTCTCCCCAAATGATTACTTGCCCAACTTCGTCTCCTCGTTCTCCACCTATGATACCAAGTTCTGAGACGAACGCTCTCGCTACGTCGGATGTTACCGTCATAAGTCGCTCTCGCAATGTTGGAGATGCGATCATGTCGATTCCGTAGTAATGAGGAGTATCGAGTTGTGCTTTGCTAGGCTTGAGAGCGCTAGGCAACACTTCAGCCATGGATCGTAGAACGGCGAGATGTCGCTGCGGGTCGGAGGAGATCGAGGGATCGCTGTACAATGGGCGAAACATTTCAAGTATCTCTGATCGAGCTTTCGTGCGGTCGTACGGGGCCATCACCATAGAAGAACTTTATTTAGCAATTAGCATTTGTCTCGTAATAAAAAAAGAAGGAATTAACTTGACATACGACGACGGACCGCTTACTCTTCTTTGCACCTGGGGTGCTTGTGCATCGGGCTGGGAGATATTCATAGATTGAAAAGCGGATCCCATTGAAGATCGAGATCGAGAATCTCGGACGAACCCTGATGACTCAGGTGAGCTTTGTGAATTATGACGGAGTCCGGATTGATGTACCATAGAATATGGCTGAGATGACAACGCAGAAGGATCGGCATAAGCATTCATTGATGGTGGTAGCATCGACGAAGACATGGATAGAGCCGCCATAGGCATCATATCCGCACCGAGCGTTGCAGGTGGGCTGCCAGTGCCTGATAACGACGTACCGGAAATCGAGGGCGACAGCGAGTATTGTCGAGTGTCGCTTGAGAGAGAGGGGACAGCCATTGACGAGGACATAAGATGGCTTGATGAAGACGATGATCCATACATCTGCGCTCGTAGAGCTTCATTCTCCCGTCTCAACTCTTCGTTTTGGTATCGGAGGCGCTCGATCTCTTCTGATTGTTCAGAGCTCTGCTCTTTTTGTGCTTGTTCAAGATTCTTGAGATGTTCCTTTCTTCTTCGACCTGGGTACTGGTCAGCTGTGTTCCTAATGTAAAGCACGAGGTACTGTACGGAATTCTCGCTGAGCAAGGCGATTGTACTGTAGAAAGGTGTTAGTATAAGTTTTCATGAATGTTTGCTAGAAATTGTACCTCGCGCTTGCGCTCTTCTTTGTCGGCGTTTGGATCCATATCGCTCTTGAGAGTGTACTGTTTTGAATGTCGGGTGGTTGTCGTTGAAAGAGTCATTTTGAAGAGCGATGTTTGAAGAATATATATGAAAGTTGAAAATATCGGAGGAATTTTATGGATTCATCCTTCGATGGGTCTGAGTGAGATCATATACCCTGCCTCCTCCTGCAGCTGTATTTCAATCGGCGCAACGAATTACTCGTTGGGGTGCAGAGGGCGAGGTACCCCCGCTTAGTCTCGCTAGTTAGCCCTCAGCCTTGAGGGACTAACACCATCCTGGTATTCCAGGGAACTTGGAGCTTGTAGACACTAGAGAAATAGTTAATCTTAGGGCTGGCGGGAGCTTGGAGCTTGATCATCGCTTCTCCATGTTTTAGGGGAGTCTTTTCTAAGTGAGCGATTTGAAGGGACTGGCCTCAACCACTAGGGAATATCAATCCGCCTATTTTGCTGACATTTCACCACGGACATTCTCCGAGCGACTATTGGACTAAACAAAACAACCTGCAATAGGGAGTACTAGCTAGAACAGCAGAAGGGCGTCGTTTCTGCAAGGCCATCCATTCCATCGAGACCAGACCTACTCATTTTCGACCGGTACTTGCCAGGCGCAGCCTTCGTAATACAACGGCGTCGTCGGAGTGTAACTCTGCAAGGTTAGCCATCAGTTGATCCTCAGCACGAGGCTACAGCCCGGCGAAAATATGCCGTTGAGTATCAAAAGCCAGGGCAGTGTACGGTGCTCGAATTCCGTATAACACCCAGAACTAAGAATCGAAGGCACGGCCATCCTGGGGGCAGGGGAAGACCTCATCTGTGACCGTGCATGCCTGGCAAATCGAACAACGGGAGACTGGGATCTGTCCTTCCCCGTATTTCCGAAATAGAGTCAGAAGCTAGAATGATGCACCTAGGGCGGGAGAGGCGTAGTTTTTGGAAGGCATACTTCTCACCTGTGGGGTGCAGTCAGCAAGGACGATCGTCATGACGAGCAGCCAGGCAGCATTATTAATGATGATATCTGGAAGATAAGCGGTGAACGCGGATGGCTAGGCAAGGCTACAGCTTTTAAGCGTATGATGAGTCGAGATTACTGTTGTCGTAGAACTGTTTTGGCGTCACTGGTCTCCTGTAACTTTCTAGAAGGGTCATAGATTCGATACGACGTTGTACTTTCGGGTGCCCCCAACTTGTGGCGTCGGCATGGCGCACAGGAAGGCCTGTACTTTGTCGGCAGCCGAGTTCTGTGCCTGAAGTGTATCTGCAAACCGCCTTGAACAGCCTCAGTTCCTGCTGCTGGACCCCAAACTTCCTTCAGAAATCCACAGCATATGCAGGCTTCCGCGATCGTACCTGAAGGCGTTTGCAGCGTGGCAACCCTGCTGCACAACCGAACCAAATAGCCACCGAAGCGAAGGACTTCTGAAGCATCATCGTCTGCATGAATTATTCAGAATCCAAAATATCCTTCGTACCTTCAATGCTGACGCATCATACGGGAGAGCGGGGCTTGGGGCCTCTTTCAGCCTTGTGTGACGACGCTTTGGGATTTTCAGAAGGCATGGAGAAGCAGCAGAGCCCGACAGGAAGAAGATGAGTAATTTGTCTTCGTATGAGTGAACCAGAGAAAAGAGAGCACCAGACCAAACGAGCCATGCTCTGATCGACAGGCGTCTCCGAGTTCATCAAGATGCCGTCCAAACAAGATCCAGAGCGCTGGGATTCTGCCGCAGGGGCCTGATGATGGACCCCAGGGATCTCCAGATGGGCGGTACCCGTCCTTTCTGCAAGGCTAAAAGTATTATTATTGGACAAGACAAGGTGCTTTTACGAGCGGTTGCCAGGGTCCTTCTTCCAGTGGAACTGAGCTTCTTGGATACCAAACACAGAAATCAGCGAGTGAGTTGCCCCTCTGAATTCTGGAGATCAACCTCAGCTGCTTTTCCTTTGGATCTCGTGCCTTTCCTGCGAACTTCTTGGGAGCAACAATTGGTTTCAAGACCTCGAGCTAGATTAATAATGCCGCAAAGAGGCCGTAAGAACCGCGAAGTCAAAAAGAAGCTTGAGCCGAATTGAACGGGTCGATCCATGTGTGAGCACGTTCTACGAAAGTTCTTTGAATGACCCAACGAGATATCAAAGTCTAATTGGTGTGCTCGTGATACGGCAGCGTTCCGTACACTAGGAGCCCCTCACAGAAGGTGCCAGCCTTGGAACTAATCCGCATTCGCGGAAGGTCGGATAATGCCCATCTTGCCCTGTTTCATCGCTAGACCTCCCACCCAACGGCCAGGCTTTGCCCCAAACAGATATCCGGACTTCTTAAGTCCAGGTCTATACCAGAAAGAGTCTTTGCTCTGATGGGCTGGAGTTATGGCGTTAGGGATAAGCTAGGGGAATACAGAATACCCCGTCGCTTCATGGTCCGCTCCGAACTCCGATTTATCGCTGAATCGCAGGCCGATTTCGAGCTCTTGGTCCGAAATCCCAGAGGTAAGAAAGAAGAAGAGGAATGGGAGGCGAACAATGGCATCATGGATCATTATCGGTGATGCTATTCAAAGACAATTCGAGAGGATCTTCAGTATTAATGTGTGGCCATGCAAAAGTCGTGCCTCTCGATCCGCAAGGCAGTGTAGCCTCGGGCTGTGGCTTAGGCGAGACGTGATCCCATAGGGCTGTTGATCAACGGACTGCCCGATTTGGATGCCTGGATGATAGACGACCAGGGCGACACGAGAAAGGAAGGAAAACATAATTAAGCGGAATTCTTGGTCTCATGCGTTCGATTCCCATGGACTTTCCATGCCGCCCTCGAAACTTTGTTGTCGTCATATTCGGCTAATTGAGATCCTTTGCTTGAAGTTTGGTGCCATACTTCCCAGAGGAATTTTGATATCGTTCACGTTCCATGACCTAAGCCCCTTTCTTCTCCACAATTGTCCTTCAGAACAGTCCGGAGGACCTCTGCTGGGCAGGATTTTGCGGCGTAGATTCCAAAATTACACCTCAATCCCCGGCGTTTGTAGGGTTCAATTCGGTGGGAAAACGATACCTGGGTTTAGGCTCTAGACCGATGGATGTTTCCCAGGAGAAATAAGTGCCGTGAACATTTGGAAACAGGCTTTTAGAAGGATGGGCTTTTCCAGTACTGTCAGAGGTAGTGAGTCTCCACTTCCCCACTTTCCCACTTCGTGAAGTCGAAGAGCGATGGGCCGTAGGAACGATGACTTTCTCGACTTAACCATAAAGATGGCTTAAAGAGCGGAAAACCCAACGTTTCCAACGGCCCAGAAGACTCTATCGTCACGACTCTAACTGCCACTGACTGGAATCAATAGTGTGAGTTCCTTAGTTCATGGAATTCTCCGAACTCCTCACTTGATTCTGCATTGTCAAGATACAGATCGATCAAACCGAACATCCCCGGTTCTCCAGTCCCCGATGAAGCAAGTCCATGCATAGAACCCTCTTCATTTGGAGAAGACTCCCTATGGTCTAGCTCTAGAACTATGAGCGTCGTGCTTACAATTGTCGTTGAAGACTGAAGACCACCAAACGCCACTTTTGTAAGCCCATCGGAATGATCTCTACCAACCGAGCTCCTAGGCGTTGAAGCCGACAGGTCTATAGCGAGGAGAAGAAAGCCATCGTATCTCTCGCCTACGATCTGCTAAAGCAAACTGGTATGTACTGTACTTCGCCAAAAACACTACTTTCTTTGATTCTTCACCTCGTCCTCTATTCCTCCGCCCAGCGCTTCTCTCGTACAGTCATCTCCTTTCCAGACGCTTGACGAGATCCATCGCTCTCCTCTCGCCAGCCCCAGTACTCACCTAGTCTGATTTCAGCATAAGATGCATAGTCAAAATCAATCTGAGAGATAACAGCTTGGATCAGTGCCCAGATTCCCCAGTAGAAGCCTGGGATTCCGCGGAAGATATCCACCTCTGCACCCAGACGGGACATCTCGGTCTGCAGCTCGTCCTCAGACTTATTTTCGCCTAAGTGGGCATAATAGCTGCCGATGTATTCACGTATGAAATCCTGGCGCTGTGACTTTGTGGGTAGTAGGTCGTGCTCACAGTCGAATCCACCCCACTCTGCAAAGTGGTTCGCAATGTCGAAGGCTGCTGGTGAAGGAGTAGCATACTCGTAGTCGATGAAGCTGACTGTCTTGGGCGCGTTTGGGGCTGTCGTTGCAGATTGTGGTTGTATGATCACATTACCACTAAGTAAGTCACAGTGAGCAAACACTTGCTGGTTGATATTAGCATTGTTTCCAAGGCCATGAAGGAGATTTGCTACTCACGCTATTCTCTCCTAGACCCGGTCGGTTGCTGAATTCTGCAACCAAGCGAGTCAATTCCTTCTGGAGGGTTGCTTGCCGGGTCTTCTCAGCATCTGTGCCTGTGGGAAGAGCATAAATCCACTTCTGCATCACCGTCCACACATTGGGAGCAGGCTTTCCTGGTGCAACATTGTCAATCGCTACTTGTAGTGCGGGGTCCTTCTTGCTTGGTGTTGGCGCTGCCATATCAAACTTCTCGCTGCCATCTATCTCCACCGACAAGGACTTTCGTGGTGTGGAAATACAGGGTACAACTGCATGCCATTCCGCCAAACGCTTCGCGACTGCCCTCCAGATCTCTTTCTTTCTCAAGTCTGCTGGGGATGTGACTGATCCGCGGATGAAACGGTATAGCATGCCATTGTGGAATCGAGCCAGCAGTTCTGGAGCGAGGTTGTGCTGCATGAGGAGTTCGTGGTTTTGAGTTTCCCTCTCCCTGTCGATGATCAGATCTGTGCCTTGCCCATACGCCCTCAGCAGAACTGCCTCAGCATCTATTTCCTCGTCTGATAAACCATCCTTCTTGTTCATAACTTTCAGTAACGTGTTTGTAATGCCATCAGTGAACCTGACGAACTCGACCTTCCCGTCTTCCCATTCTGGACGGAGTGTCAGGATTAGGCGGAGAGCGGATGTCTGTGATTCCCCCGGATTGTATGTAAGAGGTATGAATCGGACTTTGCCCGTGTCACTCCTTGGAAAGGATACTGGCTCAGTGGTAGCTGTTGACATGGCCGCGCGTTGTGTTCGATACTGCGGAAGTGTCGGTGTAGGCAACTTGTCTGTATCTTGTCAGCAGATTCCAGAGCTAGAGAATGGTGTAGTTACATCTATATTCTCATTCAAAAGCTGGACTTCCAATATGCTTATGACGGATCTCGTTGCTCTTCAAACAAGAGTTCGGCGGTACTGACTTCAGGGCTTCTTCGACGACGTCATAAACGTTTGAATCCTGGCAAGTTTCTCACAACTCTGGAATTGAGTCTTGGGGTAGGTAGGTATCCGATCGCAGAGTGAATTCGAAGAAATGCGAGACCTTAGGTAAAAGTATATGGTGTCGTTGCGGGGGAGTGGGGGTTGGTGAAAGTAGTTGCGTGGGCTTGAGAGTCGAGGAATCGCAGAAATTATTGCCACGGCTTGCTGCGGGATGGACCCTTGTTCAGGCAAATGATCTCGTGGTCAACGTCGCT
This sequence comes from Cadophora malorum, assembly GCA_017365405.1. Classification (NCBI taxonomy): domain Eukaryota; kingdom Fungi; phylum Ascomycota; class Leotiomycetes; order Helotiales; family Ploettnerulaceae; genus Cadophora; species Cadophora malorum. Next base: position 34,461 of record JAFJYH010000008.1, on the reverse strand, counting down.
CTGCAGGACCCTGGGAACACAACAGCCAGCGACAAATGGGCGGCTGATGGACGACGAGAGAAGGTGTTTAGATAGGAGAGGTGAGGTATCAAATTGTTTTGTTGTCTATGCCGAGATAGGTCTCGTGCCCCATTTCCCCTTCGTGGGCCCCTTTCGATATGAGTTTAGTTCAGGGACTACCACCGGGATTATCCTTTAATTCGCTTTTCAAAAAGGCTTCTTCCAGCCTTGTATGAAATAATTCATTTTGTAGCTACCATCGATCGTGGGAAATCCTGTTGTGCAAGGCCTCAGTCGGCCATACGGAAATATCTGATGTCGAAAATCTGGCCGAGAAGCCGATATCAAGGGTCCAAGATTTGATCAGAAAGTGCGCCTTGCGCTGACGGTATATCAAGTAATTGCAAGTATGATTGAGTAACATTATTGGAATGGTTCTTCGGCGTCAAGAAGCCTGCATACGAGAGGCACGGATAAGCAAACGCCACCAGTGCTTTGTCTTCGGGACAAGTCAAACAGTCCACTTCCTTAAGCGTGTCTCGCAAAGTAGCTCAGAAGTCGGAGTTGATCATTATTTTCTCTTGGGCTGAATATTCTCAGAGCCCAAGAGTTGTTCACTTCTGCACAAACAAAAATGCCTGGTAACGCTTCGTCTTATAATCCGCGTAGAGTATGAAAGCCTGGCACAAGACAATCTCACAATAATGATCTGTAGCTAAACATTAACATTTCATCCATTCTGGTATAAAACTGCCAAATACTCGCATGCAATCATGATATGCAGCAATTCTAACATAACAATGTCCATTAATTCATAACCATCAATCATATCCCTTCAAACCCATATACACATTACAACAAGCAGAACACTCAATCCAAGCCAGCTCCTGGCTGCCAATGTGCCCGCCGCATTCGTATCCTTGAAAGGAGAGCTATTCGTCGCATCTGGATTTGGAGCATTGCGAGTTGTGCTCAAAGTCGTTGCGCTTGAGCTTGTCATCGCGGCTGCGACACTCGTCGTTGTAGTACTTTCTGAAGAATCTGTTGTTTCTGACGCGGAAGACGAGCTCGAGTTATCGCCCAAAGCTGGAGATGTCTCGGAAGTACTGGCTGTTTCTGTGATGGTGGATTTCTGCGTCATTGTGCTGCCTCGAGAGTCGGTAGTCGTATAGGTGCTTATTACGCCAGGTTGTGTTGTTGTACTTGTGTACGTCGAGCCTTCGCTATCTGTCGAAACAACGATAATAGGAACGACTCCTGTGAAGCCTCCGTTCGTTGGACTCGCTGTAGATACGGAAGTGAGGGTCGAAGTTGGTCCGGTGACGGTTGTCGTACTCTCCACGGTTATGGGATAAATCTGGTACCAAGTTCTTCCAGATTGAGTTGTAGTGACCGTGACTGTCGAGACAGAGACTGACGGTGAGTATACTGTTGTCGTAGCTCCAGCTCCTCCATCTGCTGAGCTGCCACCCATTGTTACTGTTGTAGTGACCTGTGTGGCCAGGCTACTCGCAGCGTTCTCAGCATTCCTAATAGCAGAGCCTGGGATCGGTGAGCCTGCAATCATGCAAGCGAATTGCAAAGGCGTTAAGAGAAGATTCGTGTCGAGATTGTTGTCGCAATTGCCATGCATACAGGTAACAACATCGGGTAGGAAGTTTCCTGCCGAAGCTCGACAGATGCATCCAATATCAGAGATGTCGCAATTGGTATCAGGAGATTGGTCTATGCAATCTTGGATACATTGAGGAAGGTCGTCCACAAACTGGCCTTGAGCGAGAGGAAACGATAAGATGTTGAGAACGAGGAGAGCTCCAATATAGCTGAATGACAACATTTCTCAATCGATGGCGGGGTCCTTCTGACGTAGGTTTTTAGATTGTTTCTTGATGATGAGGTGCTCCAATGGCAAATATCCTCAATATGGCTTTCCCTATTATTGTTGGACCATAGCAGCTTTGCGAAGTTCGTCCCAAGTTGATGTGGCTGGTGAGGAAGGACATGGGATGGGATCTCAATTCATATCAACGAAAGCCTTCAACTTACCTGGTAATTGCCCCTCAACCCATGTCGTGGCGAATTTGATGTCGTCCCATGAGAATCGAGAAAGCGGTCTCCGTTTCCTTGTTTTCCATGCATATTTTGGTAGCGCGGGGGGGTGATCTGCAGGACCCTGGAATATCTCTGTGACCACATTGGTCCACGAGGAGATGTGGCTGAAGCTAGAAGTGCACCGCCACAAGTTTTGATTGGCCAGGACTGAATTTTTGCGTGTGTGGCTTATGGGTGACAGGTGAGTCGTGATAATCCGTGGTTGTGTATTGTTTGTTGGTAGGCTAGTTGGTTGATGAGTTTTGCAGCATGAGAAAGTTCGTAACCAAAAGCTCGGAAGTACTGTGCAAAGAAGTGCTGAAGACAATTGTGATGAAACCTGGATATAATAAGAAACAAACTTGATATCAGAAGCAGCAGAACCTCTCCCTAATGAGTTTTCATTTCCGTAGGAATGCCTGCAAAACAGTGTCCGAAGCCTTGACTCGTGGGTCAACGAAGAGAAATTAGAAGGCAATCAATCTTCCCTATCATACTACAGACTTCGGCGTATATTTCATGAGTACTGCTATCCGAGGACTGTCAATAAACATAGGCTCCTGAGCAATTGCCACGAATCCACACTTCGCATACAAGGCTTTGGCAGGCGGGTTATCATCATCCACCACCATACTTGCAACAAAGATCAGTCCTGACTTTGCTGCTTCCTCGGACCCATATTGGAGAGACTTCTCAAGCAGCGCTTTGGCGATGCCTTGTCCACGAGTCTCGCGGAGAGTGAACATTCCATTGATACGCAAGTGATATTCTGAAAGTGGCCCATCTCCGTGACTACGGCTTGTCTCCCATGGATTGGCAGATGGAGGTGATCTGGACGAGAAAATCAGAGCCATGAAGAAAACACGAAGATGGACTAAATCGTCGACCCGAGCCACTGAGAGAAGGCCTCGAGAGACTTCTCGTGGTTGTCAAACAAAAGAAAGGAGACCGAAAACATACTCCTCTGCTGTGCTTGGAAGTGGACCAATGGTAGTCAATGTACAGACTATACGATCAGACTGGATGGCAACAAAAGTAGTTGCCTTTGAATTTGCCAGCCTATCGTACCAGACATCGTCGGTGAACGCGATTTCTCTTGCATACGTAGAGCCAAAGCATTGCGGTGCGGTCTTCAACGAGTGCAACCTGAATGCCTTGTACTGTTCGACGTACTTCCGAATACTAGCATCATCATGGGGTATCTGGACGATCTCGAAGTCCATATCGATAGAAGGGTGACACAGAAGTCTCGTCGAGTCGCACTTGCTCACGAGGGCTCGATGAGTGAGACGATACTAAGAATTAGAGAAACACAAGATCATGCGATGGCAGGAAGACAACATCGAAATGCTGGAGAGGGAATGAATTGCGGAGGAAGTTGGGCCATCTGATGAAGGACTTGTGACTCAAAGGATTTGGAGCCTGGGAAGATCAAATCGGCGACCGAGCTTCCCTGTAAATAGCCTAGACTTGCCGAGCTTTCAGTGGTCACAGCTCCGCCCCCATGTCTCACAGGCCTCAGCCGCGCAGCCTTGCTGCACACCAGGCGCTTCCTACAGGAGTGAATACTGCGACAACTCCCAACATCATGCTGCTTCTTCCTTCACTCTTCTCGCGCATCTCATGCGATCGTGTATTAACCTACAATCACCAATATGGAGAAAGACGGCCAATTCGCGGACTTCGATGAGGAATCTACCTTCAAAAACTGCTTGGGGCGCGCAGTCCTAGCATCAACACGCAATTTCGTGGTGGAGTTTGGGGAGGAGAGTGCTGAAATTGCTTTCGACTTCCAGGCAGACGGCATTAAGGCCCTCTTGAACAGTTCGAGTCCTGCAGAGCGACCCGTCAGGTGGATGTGCGTGTTCTTACTCTTCACCACCATCAGAATACTAATGTTTCTGTGGCAGTAACCTTTGGGCCCCTCACCAACAAAAGGATATCCTCGAGCTGCTTGGTAGCCACTACAAATTCTCCCCGAGGCTCCTCGCAATTATTGGCTCGGATCCTCCAAAATCGAAAGCCCAGCAAGATAAACCGGTTGGCAGGTTCAAGGCTAAGCTATACAGAAAGGATGATATCGAGGTTGCGACTACGGGAATGAGCATTGATCTGCCTCGACACCCACGAAAGTCTTCTCTCAATGACATCAGTCACTACGCCTTAGCCGAGCAGATGATAAACTATCAGTCCCATGACGTCGGAGCACAATGTGAGGATCACATGTACCTTATGTCTGAATAGTGTGCTAATTCAGTGTGGTTCTCTGCGTCGGAGCTAATTGGATCCACGAACTGAAGCCTCTCTCTAACGAAACCAATCATGAAGAGGTGTCTGAAGGAAGGCAGAAGCGGCTATACTCGTGGCTATTCATATGTGATGATCGTGTGAAGCCCTTACCAGTTTCTCAGGGCCATTCTAACGAGCCATAGATACTGTCATATCCCTGCACGAGCATCCAGGACATGTCGAGGACAAGGACGACCTTGGAGCCATTCGCGCGAACACATTGAGTGTTTTGAGTCAGCTTTCAAGGCTTGGTACAGCGGATCCCATATCTATGCAAACAGTCAGGCAAGCTTTGAAGCTGGATCCTGCGCAAGCTCACCCAGGACTTGAAGGAGCAAGCTTGCTGTTCTACTATCTATTTGACGACTGGCGAGCAGTATATCTAACGGTTGCTACATATCACAAACGGCTAGACGAGTTGGTATGTGGATCGAACCTTTTTAAAGAACGTACTGACGCATAGCAGCAAGGAGCAATTCTTGGCGAGGTGGTATGTACTCCTGCAGCACCCAATCGAAGCACGCTCACTAACAGCAACAGAATCGAAAAGCCAACTCGTCACCAAATCTTCAGATCATTCCACGACTCCATATTCTTGGACGTCGAATCAGACAAAACCAGCATCTGTATGAAGGCTACAAGAACCTCATCAAGCGGATTCTTGAGCCCAAAACAACAATGGCACATGGAAATGCTCCCTCTCGAACGCCAACCGGCCTTGGTACCGCCCCGGGTAGTAGAGGTGTCTCGCTAGCTCTGTCTGCCACTCAACGCTTCGAGCGACTCAGCGACAGGTTGGAGCTACTCATCTTGAGTGAAACGAAGGAATTTCTCGCCGAGAAAGACGCCTTAGTATCCACTGTAGGTCTAAACTCTCCTACTTTACTCACCGTTACTTACACACCCAGTACTTCAACATAAATGCCCAGAAAGATACTGAAGCCACCGCACGACTGACTCGATCCGCGACCCTGCTCGCCAAGCTATCTGTTCTTTTCCTCCCAGTCAGCCTAATGACCAGCTACTTCTCCGTGCAAATTAAAGATCTCGAAGGTGTTTACACGACCCAGGATTACTGGTACTCATTCGCTGTGCTGATGAGCATCTCCTTTTTGTTTCTGTTCTTCTTCAGCAGATTGCTGATGTATGTCACTGAGACTTTGGATGCCTGGGTCAAGAAGGTTTCACATTCGGGAGTGAAATACATAACAAGAAAGTTCAGGCAGAGAGATGAGGAGAAATCATGACTGTTATGATCTGAGCTCTTGATTTATGCTTTAGGTGAACAGGCGTTGGATGTAAGGAAGGCAGGCTGGAAATACCATGGTAGTTAGTATTGACTTCTGGAATTCGGATCTACATATACTTGCATATAATCTTACGGTTGGGGTATCCGATCTTTAATGCTGATCCTGAAATGTCGATGTGTAATCCACAGTTCAAGTCCCATCCACGTACAATCATATTTGCATTTCATCATGCGATCTTTTACTCATACCTACTTATCTCTGATTGCATCGCACTCAAAGTTAATCTACTATTAATTAGATCTAAACCCCAATCTGTGTCTGACCGTATACAATCTTGAGTTCAAGCCAGTTTGTATCTGATCCTCATTACTCCTTATCATTCCACAACCATCAAAGATGCCACGGCCACAATCCGAACATAATCATCGCCATCTTGCGAGGTTTCTTCTTCCTTTTCCTAATCAAATTGCCGAACTAAGATTGATCGCTAGAGTAAGATCGCTGACCCAAGATACAGTATGCATAAATCTTATTCACTTTCTTGAGCTCAATTTCCTATATCTGAATTTCCGTTCTCGCTTACAAAACCCGTCCTGTCATTTTCACTGTATTGTCATCGCAAGTTGTTGAATCGACTGTGATTCTGACATGGACCAATGCCGATTTTCCAGTCCACCTGAGCCAAAATCGAGTTTTTCCTGCAGTCTTGTGATTCTTGCCTTTCAGATCCTGCATTTTCGCTTGACGTCTCATACATTTATCGAATCGGAGGAGAAAACAAGGACTTATTTGTGCACCATGGAAAGAGAGAAGTAAAGTCAGACTTTTTGATTTGAAAATCTGCATCTACCTGTCCATCGTTACGTGCATGGTCAGCTCAGAGCTATCTACAACTCAGAGCTATCTACAGCAAAGCCCTATGCAACTCATTGCGATTCAGAGTATCAAATCCATGCAATTATAATCGTCATCATAATCGTCCATCATCAGCCATTTATGCCATCAATCGTCAATCGTCAATCATCCCTTAGGGAAACCTCGCATCGTATGTAAAGGAAAGCAAAGAAGAAAAAACATAGCCATCCATATTCCTACAGCAACAAACTATAGCAACTCAAAGCAGTGTAATGTGACCCATCCCGAAATCTTCGCCTAGTTCAAGCCCATCTCGTGGCGGCGCTGAAGTGATGCAAGGAACTCGTCGTCGGTTTCTCCTTCTGCATCGAGATCCCGGTCGTCAGCCATACCAGGAGCATTTGCGGCAAGGACTGATTGATTGTAGAATCCTGAGGGACCACCTGAAACATTGACAGGAGCGTAGGCAGCAGCAATCTCACTCTTCGCCTTCTTTGCTGGAGCTCGCTTGCGGACAGGAGCCTTCTTGACAGCTGTTGAAGGTCCTGCATTATCACCACCCGCCATCTCGTCTCCATCCTCGGTATCCTGTGTGGTAGATTTGCGCTTAGCAGGAGCCTTCTTAGTGCCGGAAGCAGCTCGTCCCTGTACAAATAAAGTCAGCTGGTGTTTCAATGCCAAGGTTTGAGAAAGTAAACACTTACTCCTCGAGTAGCACCACGAGATTGTTGACCAGCAGCTTGGAAGTGCATTGTGGGCGATACATTCATTGAATTGGCGACATTCCGAGCATGGATCATGGCTTTGGTAGCAGTCTCAGAAGCAGCCATGGCGGTTTTGAAACCTTCTGCATTTTCTGGAGTTCGATTAAGAATCAGCCTAGCAGCGAAGCTGTCGTGTGCCCATGCAAGCTGGCCCGGGAGATTTAGCACACTCTCAAGGCGGGTAGTGTGTAGGGATAGTTCGAAGGCCCAGGATTGAAGATCCTTTGCATAATTTTGTAGGCATTCAACGGCGAACGTCGGAGTTGTACAATAGTCTTGCATAACCGGTACTTTGGGCATCGGTCTGAGATTGAATAAATGCTCGACGATGGTAGCTTGTGCTTCAGCGTTACGTTGATATTCAATAGCTTGGCGTGTAGCGGCATCCAACGGAATTCCCGCCATTTCAAGTGGATGTTGACCAGCCGTGTGCGATAAATCGGGATTATGTCCCGCGTGTTGAACAAGTGGGCCAGTAACCGGAGATCCAACGTTGTCATTTGCTGGTCCCCGTCCATAGCTGCCTGCATTAGAGCCCATGGCAGGATTATTAGCATAGCCGTTGTAGCGATATGGACCAGGCACAGTGCGTTGATCGTTGTAGAAGCTCGACGGTCTGATGTATTGACCATGATTGATAGAGGGAACAAAGCTCTGTATGGCCGTGGGAATTATACCATGCATTGTTGGTCGGGCAGGAGACGAGAAGGCTTGATATTCAGACGTAGATGAATCTCCATAGTGGGAAGTAGTCTCATAGTCTGTAGAAGTGAGAGCTGACGAAAAAGATGAAAATCCTGACATCAAATCCTGTTGATTGGAATTGGCATTATTGGTGCTTCCACTTGATTGAGAAGGTTGCTGATTATTGAGGTCATTGTCGTGGTAAGTGCGGCGGAGAGGAGGGAAAGCTGAAGGCAATGAGAGAATTGTTGCTTCAGACTCTTGTTTGGGGGGACTGGAGATGCTTATACTGGGTTGGGAGGCACGCCAAATGTTGAAATCGTCGTTGTTTTCGACGTTGACTGTGTTGCGACCGCTTCCAGTGTCTGTTCCTGGCGTGGTTCCAGCAGAAATCGAACGACGGCCGGCCCAGTTGAATCTGTTAGCGATTGTAGACGCAAGATCGTTGGAACCCAGTACGGTAGGATATGAATTAGCATATGGGTCGCGAGGTGGCATCGAGGCGCTTCCATTGGCATTGCTGTCATCGTTGTTGTCGGATATGGCTGTGTTGGTATCGGGACAGAGGTAGGCTCCACCATTGTATGTCAATCCTTCCGCTACTTGCGAGTCATTAAGAGCAACAGTAAAGCGCGATCTACGACGCAGTAGATAGCTAGTTCGTGATGTAGCAAGAGATCGGGGTTGCGACTTACTGGGATGAGCTTGATTGGAGCTACCGGCTTGTGTGGCGACAGATCCGTCACCAAATTCATCGGCAGCTTTTGCTGCCGATGAGTCGAACTGAAGTAGACTGTGTGCTTGCATTTGCTGCTGTATAAGTACAGGGCAGCATAAGGGGGGGTGAACGTCCTTGCAATGGCTGCAAACGCTATCTTCGGTGGACGACATTATGCTTCCTCTGTTAGAAGGGATCAGAGGTGTAGACGTGGTACGAAATGAGAGTAACAGGGAGTGAGAAGGGGTGCGTGGAAGTGTTTGCTTCGTGGTGTACGAGAAGAGTGTATGAGGGTGTTGTGTGGTGTTGAAGGGAGAAGAGAATGTTTGGGGGTTTTATGGGAAATCGAGGAAGGTGTGCAGCGCAAGCGAGGAGAGCGCTGAGGCCTAACTCGGAGTGAAGGGGAACGTACCTTCTTAGCTGATTTCCAAATGCGGAAGAGAGGAGAGTGCTGGAAGATTGCCCGATGACGCTGAGGAGGAAGTATCAGGCGAACCACCTTCCGGGACTTGTAGATTAGACGTGAGGTGAAGATGACACGAGTGCGCCGACAGCGGACAGCAATGGCGAAGTGGAAGGTCTACGTGGAGTCAATGGAGCGAGATTGAGAACAGAGTATCCTTCGAAGGAAAGGGAAGTGACTCTCTAACTTCAGAAACTCAGTGTGAGCTGTCCCGAAGGCGATTTTTGTGACACTTCAAGGCACTCGTGACGGGAAGAGTGACAATACCTATAATGCGTTGAAGAAGAGAGAGTGGCTGCTATAGAGAAGGAAGGAGGGCAGCCGTAAGGGTGTTGGAGATTGTTTGGTGTCGGGGCAGGCGTGCTAGGGAGGAGTCGAGAGACGAGACGCTCACAATCCTGGAAGACGAGCCTGTCACCATAACGAGAATAGCAAACTAGGGCTAAGAGATGGCAGTATTCTGCGAAGTTCTGTTGGGATGGTCATATAGCCTTCGAAGGATCTCAACAAGTGTCTGGGTGGGCGGGAAACCCGCCATCACAGGCAACTGACCTCCCCTCTGTGACAAGAGCGGCAAAATGGAGGTAGAGATAGATCTTATCTGTGCAAATTGAAAGTACTCAAGATTGCACGTTACTTCAGATGGGATAGACATGAGCGTAAACCATTCGAATGACTGCTGCAAGGGAAGCGGTCAAGGACGAGTCTTGGGCCGACAGCCTCCTCTGCCATTCCCAGCTCCTGTGAAGATCGAGGATATTCGCACTAAGTAAGAATGGTTCTTGGAAGTCTGAATGATCATAGTGTCTTCAAGTGCCAGTGCGAAGCTCTGAGAAAGATGGGCTCAGTCACTGCTGGTTCCTCACCAATCTTTCGAAAGACTGGAAAGGATAACCACGATCAGGTCAAGAGCCCAAAGATAAGGACCCAAGCAACTTCTCTTTACTACCCCTAGTCTTGAGGGTGTTCTATACCAATGATGTGCAGTGCGATTACAAAACACTCCTTTCATCGGAGGAAAGATGGAGGCTTGTTGCATGAGCTTAACTAAGATCGAGAGGAGAAAAACACAAATTAAGTTCTTATTATTCTACGACAAGCATAATTGAGCTCAGAGTTGGGACAACACAAGAGCATTTCATTCGTTAATAAGAGGATCGACTGAAGGTATGCATGAAGGTGTATTGCTCAAGACTTCCTTCGGCAAGAGCTCGCTTCGAGCTAACCGAAGACCTTCAATCAAAACAAACTCGAAAGTGAATTCCTAAACCAGCCATGTCATTCACGTATTATCGCCAAAGAAGTTCATCAAGCCCTTGAATGAAATCTCCTGAGGCTACAGTAGTGTTGACGAAAATCTGAACGCTTGTGCCCACAGAGTTGGAACAGAACACAGTGTACTTGGAGAGCAATTGAGGATATATTGCTACGAGACTGGCCATTCAATGATCACTGAATATCAATTTCGCTTCGTCCAGTCCTAGGAAGTCAAGGGGCTGGCTGTATCTTGTAACGGGCTGATAGGCCTTCAACAATTCAGACGGCAACAGGTGCAAAACAAACATAAACAAGCAATTACAAAACGCCAAACCAGTGTCTCCTCATCTTGGATTGTAGCCTGGAGAAACACTTCAGGCTCAGGAGGGTCTTCAGTCAAAGTAAAGCCCTTGATCTAGATCTTCGTGCATCCTGCGATGCCTTCCTGAAGTACTTTCTAACACTTTCGAGTCTGCATTCCCAGCAGCACAGGGTGACAAAAGCTGAAGGGCACGACTCAAGAGCTTAGGCGATGCTTCTGTACAGGGAGGCAGTCTTACAAAGGTTATGCTGCAGGGGCATGGAGCATTTGAGCCAGATTGCTTTTATATGCAAGATACAAAACAAGGAGGGAATCAGAGCAAGTCAAAGGAAGCATTAATAATGCAGAGTCTGCCAGACTTGCATTCGATACTTCCAAGTAATGCCCAAAAGAAGGTTCTTATTTCATACAATAAGAATCAAGGTATCATACCATGCCATGCTACGCCCGTGCTTTCCCAACGCCGATAATGCAGTCAGTACATCCAATCCGAACTCCGAACAATGCCGCCTATGATCACAACTCCCCATCGTGGGTGAAATTTGGGGTTTCATCACCCAGGACAAAACCCAAGTCCCCATCAAAAGACTGGAGGTCATCTTCTTCCAAGGTCCCAACAAATGCACGTCTGATGAATCGTAGCCAGACTTTGTTCTTCTCGTGCTGGCGGTGATGCTTCTTCTTCTTGTGCTTTTCCTTCTCGGCTTCGACCTCGTAATCGTCATCATCGTAATTAGTGTCGTCGTTGCTGTCATCATCATCGTCGAGTACCTCGTCTTCCTCGTCGCTCTCCTCGAACTCCTTGCTGTCGGAAGACCCATCAATCCGATCACCTTTCCGAGGCTTGTACTGGCCGATCCTGTGAGCAAGCTTGATATAGCTCCGCACAGTCAAGTCCTTCAATTTGTAGACTGGATCCGTGAAAGTGTCGTATTCAACCTGGAATTTGAAAGGCTTCGGATGCGGAACCTTGTCTTTGGGGTGCTTTCCCTTGTGCTTCCCCTCGTGCCATTTGTCGGCCTCTGCTTCTTCATTACCAACATAACTGTCATGATTGATGTAGGTCAAATTGGCAAAATATTGAGTGTAGCCCAATAGTGTCAAAGGCTGTGGAGAGTAAGCGGGCCCAGGTGGTGAGCTTTTTGCAGGCGGGGATGGAACGATTAGGTCCGGATTTTTGGGCTTCTTTGGCTTCTTGTGCTTCTTCTTTTTCTTAGAAATTGACTCTTCATCGTTATCTGCATCTCCGCCATCCTCAATGTCGTCGTCTGCATACTCGATTGGTGGGTCGAACACCTCCTCAAGCCAATCCATCTCTTGTGCTTGATCAGAAGCTTGAGCGCTGGCCCAAGTTGCTGATAGATCGAGTCCACTGATATTGTATTCCATGACCCGAAGCGTTGGAAAGAAATTGGGAACAATGCTTGGGCTGACATGAGTGACCTGGAATCGTTCTCCCCATGGTCCCCCAATCTTCTTCAGAGCCCTCTCTTTCTTGCTTTTCTTGCCCTTCTTTTTCTTATGCTTCTTCTTGAGAATTTCTGCATTATCGTCGTCTTGGAATGCAACATTTGGATTTGGCAGACCTGACCAGTCTGCACGAAGTTCCTCGAGATAGTCGTTCGCAGATTCGATCGAAAGCTCCTCATCCATCAATGTACGAATGGTCGCGCTATCGGAGACATCTCCATCAGCCAGAACCAGGTCAATATGCTTCTTGTCCTGCAACATGAAATGGTCGATGTTCATATGCCCGTAAAGCCCCCCAACAATGATATCGCGGTATTGATCCAGCCAAAGCGTGTATTTCTGCCAGCAAGTCTCGTCCCATAATTGCTTGCTATCTGTTCTCGCGGGTGGGACATGGCCGATAAGGATCGCCTTCATGCCACGGTCTCGTATGAATTGAAGCTGGATTCGGAGCCATTCGAAGTGTTCGTAGCCAGGCTCCGACCGTAGGGCACATCCATCAACGGCTGCATTGTGGTCGAAGAAGTACAGCGTGTTCAGACTGAAGACTGCCAATTTCTTCGGGATGACCTCAACAAAGTACCATCCGCCTCTCTCAAAGCCATGCCTCTGCTCCTCCGGTATGAACTTGCTCCAAATGTCGGTGTATGACTTCAACCACTTGTTCGGACCCGAAAGCAGGATATTGTGAGGGAGGATGTCGTTGTTGCCAAACGTCGAAACAATTGGGATTGCGAGGTCCTTCTTAGGATTGCCGTCGGTACTGAACACTTCCAGGAATTTCTCTGCGATCCATCTATTCGTATTGAGGACTTCGTTCGCATTTCGAGGAATCTTTTCGTCGCTATCGTGCCGCGCAGAGTCGCCCGTCCATACGACGAAATCGATGTTATCTTTGAGGTTCTCGGCGATCCATTTGAATGTCGCGTTTATCAGGGCATATGGCGTGTCGCAATCAGATGTTTCTGCACCGTATGTGCCCGCCAGACCCTTGCCTCTGTGACACGCATCTTCCTCCTCGGTCGAAGAATGGATTTTGTAATGAGGGTCGGGATGCAGGTCTGCGATCTGGTTAGCCAGGTACACAGATAAGATCCAAATCAGCCGCCCACCTGTGATATGCAGAAACCTCCCATGCAATCGTCGTGAGGCTTGTGCCTGTTCCTGTGCCTGTGGATGGTCCTCCAATGGCACCTGCAGGACGGGTTGGGTATCGCCGATGGGTGTACCATGGGAAAATTTAAGCAGACAGGCTGCTAATAGTATTGCGGTTGAACGCATTGCGAAACAATCTTGGGGGAAAGATAGAATAAAATACTTAGGGACTATTGACCATTCTTGCTTGAACGTCAAGAGGCGTTGACCTCTGGCTCTGTAGAAATCCGCTTTTTGGGAACCTTGACGGTACGGTGCGGTGACGTTCGTGGCTTCTTCTTACTGGGATTGACTCTTGAGAACGGCGAGTCCGGAGTCAAAGCTTTCTCTTCTGAAAACAATGTTTCTGAGGCTCACAACAATTTTCCAACAGAAGATGTCGTCGGTCATCGCTCTCTTCATGTATTCTTGGACCTCGCCTTGCAGCCCTCAAGGTGTCTCACTCACTTTCTGGAGAAAGTCATTTCATCCAATCAGGCATCCACGTGTAGAACTTCGAGTCAGATGTATCGCTGACATTGTATGGGGTGTCGCTTTTGACGAAAATCAACCCCCAACTTGCTTTAGAATTTACTCACGCGACCGTGTCTGAAGGGAATTCTTGATGTTCGTCATTCTTGAGGGTGTTGTGTTGCGCCAGATGCGTCCTGATGCGTGAAGGGTTCCATTAATTGCTCAGTTAAGCCCACCATTAACTTCGTCACTGCGTCAGCGGGGAACAATACGAACACGATTCTCATCACGCAGCTTCATTGGAACCACGGATTAGCATTATGGCGTTATAGATACTGGTTGCCTCTGTTAAACAGCTCGACCGTTGACAGTCTCATACTCTACTGCAGAAATATTTTAGAGTATCGATTCGTGTCAAAGCACGAATGTAATATGTCTTCTGTAACGCCGCTCTTCCGAGGGAGTAAGGCAGTGGAACTGTGCATAGGAGGGGAGAAGAGAAGTCACCATATATCATCATCCAGTTTTAAATAAAGAAGCGCCCAATAATCTTTGCAGGTAACAAAGGATCAAATTTGCTACGGCGTGAGCCGTCGCAGGTAGGCTTTGTCGTGACTGTTGGTCTTCCCACAGTCCATACATCCAACCACCACTTCTAGAAAGGTATGTCTGAAAATTCTTGAATAGGCTTCAATAGCTTCATTTTTCTATCTTAACTTATTGTAGCCTAGCCTCTAAGAAAATTGGATTTTATGGAAGTTCATGCTGACTCTCAAAGTGGCAGACTTCACTCCCACTTGTAAGGTCAGTTGTAATATCAACAGTAGCTACACGCAACCCCAAGTACGGGAATCCGAAAATCCAGACAATACATGTGTCAAAGGAATAAACCATCAGAAACTGTATATGTTTTGAAGCTCTCACATGATATAGGGATTATTCTAGTAGCTAAGGATTTCATATTGAGTGGCAGTTTGTGGGCAGGGAAAGAGGTAGCCATATCGAGGTACATCACTACCGTGCAACAGATGCATAATAATAATGGTGACTAAAACGCTAGCAACAGAACATGTAGACATGAAGTTACTTACTAGTCATTTAAGGCAGTACCAGAAGCATTTTGAAAGACTGCGGACAAAGATTTAGTCAAGTGAAATGGTGAACTCAACTACACATCTAGTTAGGCCTTGATTTCTAAGTGTCCTCGCTTAGGACGGTGGGGAATTATGTAAGTGAACAGATTCAAGTCACAAATTTTTGACGTAGGTAGATCTCGAAATAAGAGCCACAACCATATCAAACAATAAAACAGTCGGCGCGATGGCAGAGCGGTCTAATGCGATAGACTAGAATTGACCGATTCTATGTCATCTATTCTCTTCGGAGGCGCAGGTTCAAATCCTGCTCGCGTCGGTGATTAACCTTTTGCAATTTGAGGCCTTTGTCCGACCTCCTTTTGTTCTGTCACTCTTTGACGGGCTCCCTTTTTGTTCACTTTCAATGTGGCCTTTGTCCAGTCTCTTCCGGGCCAGGTCACACAGCATGTGGGCCAGTCCCTTGCATTCTTTCAAGGTTTGTCAGTAGTGTACCACCGGAAAATGTCTAGCGTTGTGGCTGACACACGTGCAGTTCTGAGCCGGGATCACCACACTCAGATGCAATCAGACTCGCTCTTGCACATTGGCTTGGGAAACTAATCTTTTCATTGAGTACATAACTACAAGTCGCAGGCAAGACTTAAGACAGTCAGATATTTATGTACTGAGGAGAGGCTAGTCAATCAAGTCTGGAGGCGGGGCCCTTCGCCTCGGTAGTAAGTGGAACACAGTGGTGGGCGGAGAATGCTCCTACTATGACTTGAGCATGTACTGCCCAACATAAAGTCAGAGGGCAGGGAAGGGACGAAAACGTCTTTCTGGAATTCAGAACCAGCTTCCACTTCTTTGATCTGCTGCTCCGTTTGGTCAAGCGAAACCTTTGCTCAAGCGAAACCTTTGCTTCTTTACTCGCTTATGATTGGCTAGTTTTCGGGCGGGCCATGAACTCCTTACTACTTACCTTAAACGATGTTCTCTCCGCTCCTCCACTATATGATCAAGATAGCACGCCAGGTTGACCTGCCGCTCGCAGTGAGCGCAGAATTACCATAGCGATAATATTTGTCAATTCTGTGCCACTTTGCATCCAAAATTGTGTGTCGTACCGCACGCCAAAGTCCTGGGGCGCCCCTGCGACGACTTTGACCGATGTACTCTAGCGATGAAGCGTTGATATGTGGTGGCTTTAAAGACTTAGATCTGCTCTTTACGGGTTACGCCTTCACCTTGGGTACTGGCACTGCTGAATTCCTGGAGATACTCTGATACTTTAATCTGTCGATATGACGGTGACCCCTCTGCGCTTTCATACTTACGGATGACTCTAGATGGAAAAGGTAGAGACTTGTAGGCTCCTCTGACCAGGAAGCGAGTCCTCTGTATCTTGAGACTCAAAGGAGAGGTGAAGCTGGCGAGATTCTCCAGATACCTCTCATCTCTCAATTCACGACAGACAAAGACTTCCTTCCATCAAATATCCTTCAGATACCAGACGACATTGATTAGAGTAAGTGACAGTGATCGAAGAGATGTAAGGAAATCTTGGAAGGATATATGCGCCAATGTCGTGTGCATATGTTCTGACTTCGGCAAGACATCAATCAGAGATTGGTATCTTATTTGGATCTCTGAGTGAACAGGATTAACAAGGATCTTAGGTTGGACAGATTCAACAAGACCGAACGGCAAAGTACATGCTGACCATCATCCCAAATGGCGAGGGTCAGGTACAGGTGGGAGAAAGGGAGATAGAACAGTCCCGCCATGGCACCAAGTGAGCACGCAGTCAATCGGTCCCTAATTTTTTGTATTGGGAGCACTCGGCTCTCAAGCTTGAGTCCAGTAGCGAAGCTTGCCTGCTTACAATGAGATATCCGAAAGCCTGTAGGATTCACCATAGTAGCAAGTATTTTCAGAGTGCCTGCTCATGCCTTACGCAATTTCCTCAATAGATGGTAAGACCTTCCACATAAGATACGTTCATCCAAGATCAGATACAGCGTTACTCTACACGAAAATATGGAATGAGACATAGGAGTTTACGAGCTACAAAATTCAACAAAGTTCAACGCCATATCCGGAAAGACAGTCGAGAATCGAAGACTGTCGCATACTCGATGCTCCGCTCACAACAATGCTAGAATTGACAAAGCTTGAGGCTCAGCATATATCTGCTCACGGCGGAGAGAACAAAGGAGGCCATGAATATATGATGATTAGGATGGATCCGTAAGCCAGGAACTCAAGAAAGAGTCCTATCATGCTTGAAGCTCACAACGAGTTATTGGCTCATAGCATGGTGGATCCGTAGTCTCGGTTAATGTCAGCAAACAAAGCGTAAGCATCTCATACCCATAATTTTCCAAACAAAGAAACAAAACCACCTGTAAAGCAACCGGGATTCAATTTCAGTCCATACGTGATGCAGTGTTAACAAAAATAAGGCCATCAGCTGCTACGGCTGCATGTGAAGCTGAATTAAATACGGCGCTAGGATGCTAGTCCCGGCAAACCTTCCCAGCCCCGCTGCCTCGGCTGACCCATGATGCAACACAACCTCGAACCGTCGAAGTGCGGGGGAAGTCTGGGGTAGCACGAGGAGTTTAGTCTATTTTGTACCTCTCCGAATCGGTATCGGGACAACTTGATTTTCTCTAGGATTGAAAGCTTCATACGCCCTGACCTCCTCGTGAAGCCAGGAATATATCGATTGAGGCATTCTTTCCATCTGCAAGTCAAGCTTTGAGACGCAGAGACTGTTTCGCAATGTCGTCAATCCTGAATCAACGTCCTGATGTTGTAAGTCTCCTTATCGATTACCTATCGTTCCGCGGCGTGTGCGAAAAGTGGACTGATATTTATTTCTCTGAAGATGTACGGCAACTCGATACGCAAAGATAATGGCTACGATGCTAGTAGCTACACATACTACCCTGTAGCGATCATTGGAGCTGGAGAGTCGGGGATTGCTATGGGCTGTAGGCTAAAGGAAGTTCTCGGACATGATCAATTTCGAATCTTCGACCGACAGTCAGGAATCGGAGGAACGTGGTGGATCAATCGATATCCAGGAGTCGCCTGTGATGTGTATGTTTTCCTACCACTAGACCAACAGACAAGTGCTGACGTGGAGTCGAATACAGACCAGCCATATTCTACTCATTCTCCTTCTGCCCCAACCCCCAATGGACTACCTTCTACCCAGAAGGCCGAGAAATCGTAACGTACCTACAAGGCGTCTGCGATAAGTACCAGATTGTGGACAAGATCCAACTCAATACCGATGTGAGAGAGTGCAAATGGTTGGAAGACGAACAGGTCTGGGAAGTGACACTGCAGCACTTGTTGACAGGTGTTGGTGATCTTTCAGAGTATGACAGGGCAAAGAAGATTCGTGAAGAAGGCCGACAATCCGTCTACGTTTCGGAAGAGAAGATTCGGTGTAAGGTATTGGTGAGCAGTGTTGGAGGATTGGTGGAACCTAAGGTCTGGCCAGAGAACATACCTGGAAACGATAAGTTCCAGGGCGAAATCTTCCACTCCGCAAGGTGGAGATACGACGTAGACTTCACAGACAAAGATGTCATCGTTGTTGGCACTGGGTGTAGTGCCGCCCAATTTGTCCCTCAACTCACCAAAAAGTATGGCGCCAAATCAGTAACTCAACTCATGCGTTCTCCTCCCTGGGTTGTGCCACGACAGATACCACCTGGAGGTAACAAGTGGTGGGAAAAGTGGTCGCCATGGCTGAACACCCATGTCCGAGGATTTGGCAAGGTGACCCGATTCATAATTGCGGCCGGAGCTGAATACGACTGGAGGCTCTTCGGGTCCGACGAATACCACGAGAAGGAACGGAAGAAAATGGAAGCTCAACTTCTGGCTCATATGCACAAGTCGGTTCCCAAGAAGTATCATGAGATACTTACACCAAACTATGGAGTCGGTTGCAAACGTCGTATTTTCGACACGACTTGGTTCTCTGGACTGAACGATCCATTCATTGAGTTGACAACGCTCCCACTGGCCAGTCTCGGCGAGAAGACTGTGACCTTGGGTCCTGGTCGCACATATCCAGCTATGAGCGATACCTCAAGCAGTGCACCTTCTCATGAAGTCACCATCCCGGCAGATATCATCGTTCTCGCGAATGGATTCGAGACGACAAAGTGGCTTCATCCACTTGACATCACGGGTCGAGATGGAAAGAAGTTACACGATGTGTTCGATGAACGTGGTGGAGCCCAGATGTACATGGGTACTGCCATGGACGGGTTCCCGAACTTCTTTACGATATTCGGTCCAAACACAGCAACCGGTCACTCATCAGTGATTTTAGCTTCGGAGAATATGGTAAATATGAGTCTGAAATTCATCGGACCGATATTGAAAGGAGATGTTGCAATTGCAGAGATCAAGAAAGATGCAGAGCTTGAATGGGCAAGAGATACTCAAAGTGCATTGAAGAAAAGAGTCTGGAATACCGGTGGCTGTGGCAGCTGGTACAAAGACGAGAAAGGATGGAACTCTACCGTGTACCCGTGAGTTAATTCTCCACTCGATATATTTGATAAAATCATGCTGACACAATATCAGATACACTCAGATCTGGTTCACCATCAGATGTATGTTCCCTACATGGAGTGACTGGGATATTAAGTACACGCGGAAAGGGCTGTTGAAGAAATCAGCTCTCACACTTCTCAAGAGTTTGGCTCTGGTAGCTTTCATTATTGGAATCATCAAGGAGAGGCAACACGGATTGGTACCAAGAAGTAAGGCTTATTTGAGGGGGGTTGCGAGAACATTGCTTGTTAGTGGCGCCAGTATCTTGCAAGTTGCTGCAAACAAGGTGTAAGGAACTTGCATATGGCTGGACACTCAAGAATGGAGCAGAAGAGAATGCCATTATAATGTCATGCGGGAATGTAAGAACATGAGAAAGAAATCGCATGTACTGTAGCAAAACATCACCCAGATCGCCCTAGTATGTGCTCGGATCAACGATTCGCCGAAGCCGGATCCTGCCGTCCTGAACAGCGGGGTGCTCAGGAAAGGACGATCCTTTCGAACTCTGATAACACTTTGCGCCTATTTCCACGACTCTAGTTCAATCCAATACCACTCCATCGTCCAGAAAGAAGACGAGTTTCTTCGAATAACCGTAGCGCAGCCGCCCTCAGCCCGCCCAGGAAATCCGTTGCCCACAGACCCAGACCATCTCGACAGAGCCTCCACAGGCCTCGTCAAAACAAACACTGCGTACCCCTCCTCGCTCATCGCTCTGCGCCCAGATAGACCACCTACCACCCATCGATCAACTGGATCTGCGACGGATCGTTGGACACAGCAGTACAGCCTTTACAACAGGCGCTCGACCTATTGTACCTCAAGGCTTTCTTCCTTCCCACGCCTACATCGTGAACGTGCGCGGGTATCTGGACGAGAGTACAAACAAGCCACAGCCTCTTGCCTTCAGCACATCGTGGTGTCAAAGAGATCCAAGCATACGTGAAACGTTTCGCGGCCTCGATTTGTACGGATCGTAGCTTAGGTTCGCTTCCGAAAATCGATATTGGGAAGGAAGGCAGTAGTAGTAAGGACCACATTTGCACGAAGGACGCCCCGTGCCCACCAGAACCATATCAAGATGTCTTCCTCGTCTGGTACCCCAGAGTCATGGATCTCATCGTTTTGTTCTTTACTCGGCCACGAATACTTTGCGGAGATATCGGAGGACTTTATTGAGGACGATTTCAATTTGACAGGACTCCAGACACAGGTGGCCATGTATAAAGAGGCACTGGAAGTAAGTTTGCGAATGCTTGATACCAAAAACCGAGCTAATACGGATTGTAGATGATCTTAGACGTTGAGCCTGAAGAGGATGAGGATGATGAGGAAGATGAGGAGGAAGAGGAAGGAGATGACTCGATCGAAGGGGAGGAACGTTTAAATCGCCGAGCCGCAGCAGACCGAAGACACCACCGCATGGCTTCCGATCTCTCCATCATCGAATCTTCCGCCGAGATGCTCTACGGGCTTATCCATCAGCGATTTATCTGCTCTCGCGCCGGCATCCAACAAATGTCGGAAAAGTACGAACTCACACATTTTGGTGTCTGCCCTCGAACTTATTGTGGAGGGACTCGCACATTGCCAGTTGGATTATCAGACGTGCCAGGCGAAGATACCGTAAAGCTGTTCTGTCCTTCTTGCTTAGATGTTTACGTGCCACCAAATTCTCGATTCCAGACCGTTGACGGAGCTTTCTTCGGCCGAACATTTGGTGCTCTTTTCCTTATGACTTTCCCCGACTACGATATCACCAAGAAGGGCGTCGAGGCTATCGCCGGATCTCACAGCAACCGAACACTACAAGCTGCATCTGATGGGGAGGAGAAGGAGAAGATCAATGGCATGAACGCTGCCAACCTTGCGCCTAGTCTTGGCAAAGGCAATATGTACGAGCCCAAGATCTATGGATTCAGAGTCTCGGAACGTGCACGCAGTGGTCCACGAATGGCATGGCTGAGAGATCGCCCTGAAGACATCAGAGATCTAGACGAGGCTACCATCTACAATGCTGAGCATCCCGAAGAAAGCGAAGAAGAGTCTATGAACGGTGCACCGACTCGCCTCAGACAACAGTCTCGAAGAAACCGTCGCGCCAACGGGGGTGGCAGTCCGATGTCAGTGGAAGCAAATGGTGCTGCTTTCGATTGAGCGGTTCCCTCGGTCGCGGTATTCGACATTCATTGCAGGCGTTCGCAGGCACTGGGTACTACGTCCGGAGTGGTTAATTAGACGGGGGGATGTTTTTACGTGACGACATGACAGCGAATTGCATATGGGTGAACACGCGAGTAGTCAACATCTCGGTCACTCACATCTTCTGAGATAGCAAAAATGCGTTATGCCACCGCGGGTTGTAGTGATACCAAGTCGAGCAATAAAACGAACAATTTCTTCTTCCTTTACTCGGCTGCGTACCAATCCTTCGTTCCTCCTGGATTTCATATGCACACAATTTTGACCAGATTCCCAAGGCTTTCTTTACACACAAGTTCTTCCTCTCATCCCCGTGTTCTTCTCCCCCAACTCACTGACCCCTATTCCTAAACATACTCAAATCCAACACCACCGGCGTCCCCAACCACGTGGCCCTCTGCGTATGATCCCTATACTCATCCAACATCTTACCCTCCTCATCCACCGTATTCGGATGTAGCAGCGCACTCAACGGACCGCGGTTTATCACTAACCACGGGATGAAAGCTCCGAATTGCGCGGGCGTGAAGAGGTTCACTTCGAACATGGCGATGGGGTGCGGGCCGATGGGCTTGTCCCAGAATGTGTAGATGCGGAGTTCGGGGACTGTGGGGGAGGGGGAGTTAGTGGTGCTTCTTGTGGATTTTGGGTGAGTAGTTTTAAGTGTGAGAGGGGAGAGGAGGGAAGATGGGAAACTTGCATTCGAGACGGATTCGCGTCCAGAGTTCTTTGGCGAACTGGAGTTGTTGGGGGTTGGCTTGGAAGTAGTAGATGTGTATATCACTATCTTGAGAATCAGTATCCCTCATGTTGAACTATTCAGACCAGGGAATTTGAAAGGGAGGAACATACAAAGCTCCTCGTCTGCCATTATCGAGTGGTTCGGTGAAGCGTTCATAGCTCTTGCTTAATACACCCGTTTGAGGATTCTGGTAGCCTGGAAATGAGAGTCAATGAAGATTTCCTAAGCATTTATTCTACGTTGAAATTGAGGACATACTGAGACTTTCTCTCCGCGGGAATGTTTACTTACTCTTCCCATCCTCAGCCTTCTCATCAGGTAACTGCGGGGCATTTTCCCAGCCTCTGAGAGGGGAGGGGTAGGTATACAATGCTGGATCTGCCATCTCGAACAGGCTAACTGGCACAGAGAAGTCTACAAAAAGAATCTTTGGCTAGGAACCTATAGATGAGGTTCCGTTTGAAACAGTTAAATACTTACGAACGAAACGAAGACAAGGCTGACGATCAAGCGGAGCGGGGTTCAGTCGGGTGTCTTTACAGCCCTGAGCGCGGGGTCCATTCCGCCATTTTAGGGCTGGATTACCTGATCGAGCCTGAGTTGATTTGTCAGGTGTTTGTCATGATTGAGAAATGAAGGGAAAATGTTGTCCTGTTGGAAATCGGTTTCGTGGGATCCGAGAATGTCATGATTGGAGTTTGGTACTTGGACCGAGTTCTTGGGAAGTGATGGGTGTAAGCAGGTAGAATTGCTGTAAGCAGATTGATGTCTCGGGAATTGGGGTGTTGGGATCGTTGGTCTGGGCCACTTGGTCGCTGACCTAATTAATAAAGCGCTTTGGTGGGAGTCGAGGGAGGTTTGATTTAGAGCATATTGGAAAGTTTCTAGGCTATGAGGAAGCTTCTGTTCTGGTATTGACATGTGTCTTGTTTATCTGTATTAACAAAGAGCTTCTCAGGTAGCTAGCTATTGAAGGACTGGCCAGCGGATCCTCGTCGCATGTTGAAAGCACATGCTTCGACTACCCTTTTCAACTTCTCAATATTTCGGTACCATGACAGCATCCATATCATGTCAGCTAGGAAAGGAGGGCTAGGCATGTTCTAAGATCTGGAAAGTTGGGTGAATTCCAGATAAGCGCATGATCTTGACTGGTGCCCAAGTACGATTTTCCGAATCGGGACCTACGGGTAATAACTCGGTATCCGGCTATGTGGGTTCTCCACGGTCTGGCTTAGACTGGTTTCTCGATGTTGAGGGAGTTCAAGGATAGAAGAACTCATCTGTCGTCTTCTATCTATCGGTCCTGAGATTTGTGACTCGCTCTCTGGTACCCTTAGCTTGCCTGATAGTGTGTAAATTAGTTCCCAGCTTACTCTCTTTGGGCGCTACTGTGTAGGGAAGAGTTAGCGAAGTAAAGAGGGAACTTGAGAAGAGCTCCGAAGGGATCGGAGATCCCCTATTCTGATAGATAGTCAAGTCCCGAAGTCTTGCGGAGCCATCTTTTCCGACTCTTTGGCATATGCGTTGTCCTTGGCCTTGTAATATCAGCAACATGACTAGAGTTGTAATCATATCCACTAGGTGAAGTTGAAATCAGTTGACGTTGCTCGCTCATTCATTTCTAGCGAACAGTCCCAAGAATCAAAGAACTTTAGGATCTTGTCTGTCCACGCCTAGCGAACAACTCGTTCGGAGGAAATGAATACTCATGCAACCGACATGGGATGAAAGTTTCACTTGGAATTCATCTCCCAGAGATGCGCTGGTCAACAAGCATGGGTCGTCAACATCCTTCCCCAAGCAAACCCGGGTGCTCGCTTGTACTTCGGAAGGTTGATTGACGTCTGAGAACCGCCCCCAAATCTCATCCCCTGCATCAAATAACAGATTGAGGCTTCTAATTGCACCCACGCGACAGCGCTTGGGACTTGGTATGCATCCTCAAAGTCATGGCCTGCATGAGACGGGAGGGCACTGTCGTGCCACGTCTTTTTGGGCCGCTCCCCTTTCCCAGGAGATGGGAATATTGCGTTGAGGCGTATCCAATTACCGTCTCCTAGACATATCGGTGTCATAACGTCTGTGATAAGGTCTAATGTAGTAAGTCAAATGAACTTCCATCCTCATTAAACTCTGCTGCAGCCCGTCGATCAGAGGAATTGTCTATTTATGTATCAGAAGTCGGGAAATTTGTAAGGCTCTTGGTAATATCTTACCGGGCTGGGGGCATGCATATAACCGTTAGGGCTCACCATTTTCCGGGTCGCCGAGGGAAGTAGGGAAGGAGGCGCAGAAAAATGGAAGCTTTTCTAGAGGCAGATGTGACGAGAGACTTGCGAATTCCGGAGCAATCAACAGGCCCGTCTCGCATATGGTCAACTGATTGACCTGCATCGGCCGAATCAACACAGAGAGTGTGGACGGTCTGGAAGAAATCACAAGGCATGAAGAAGTCAGCCTTACGAATAAGAGGCCCATGCTAGGGAAGCCAAGGAACGACTAGCACTATTTCCTTATTCCCCCATAGAGGTAGTCACATAGGTATGATTCTGTCAAGGAGGGATACTTAGCTAGACCTCATTGCATCAGGTACAAGAAGAAGCATCTAATCAGACGACTTGAGCTTGACTGCAGCAAAATGTCGCTGTTCCAAAGTATGCACTCCTCATAATTGGCGTTATGAGGCGCTGTTTCTATTCGTGGTTGATACGCAGCCCTACGGCGCCGCCGGTGCTCGCTTCGACTAAGTGTTAATTAGGGGGGACGAGAGGGGACGGCAGGACGACATCCTGGAGACTGGAGATATCGATGTTTCCCGAATCCTTTGTCCAATTTGCTGGCCCCCAAAGTCGCCCAAGTGCTTACCAGATCTCAAGCACGTCTTTCGATCTCAGTAAATAATACTCTAGATATCGGCCGCCTTTCCGAATTGATAGCGGTCCATGGAATTTACTTGTACGCACGTTATAGGGGCAAAAGCCGCAACTGGCTGTTGAGGTCCCGTTTCGCGCAAGGGATCGTACTTGAAGCCAATCAGGCGCAGAATTTCGGCTTCCTCAAGACATGGGGAATCGTGGATGTGGCAGAAGCCGCAAGCACGGAAGAACTCATGAAGAAACCCTCCGTAACCCATCCAATAGATTGCCCGCAGACCGTCTTTCTAGGATGCGTCGGATCGTTCCATTGACTGGCACCGATGTCTGACGACTTCGCTTCGCTCGAAATCCACCATGGCGGCATCCTCTCGTCGTCCAGTGACATCCACTTCCAGCCATGACAGCCTGGCGATCGGCGCGATATTGATGTCGAATCGCGGTGCAGTCAGAACTGAGAATCGGTTCTTGGGACGCTGTACGTACACTGCAGGCAGGTCTGTGTGATGAATGAACCACAGCACTGGATTTCTGAAGAGGTATGCACTGGGATGAGGAGCATGATGATGGGTGTTTCCAGAACCTGGGGGGAGACAGAGTCGAGAGTGTGGTATGGGATGGATCCGACAGAGCAGGCTAGACAGCTCCTGGTCCTAGCATCCTCTCTTTCCCTTCCATTTCCCCTCCTTCCTGAATTCTGGCCAAGCCAATATTCTTCCTCACACTAACCTCCTCTGATCATAATGATCATGTCTTTATCAAACCTTCCATCTTCATCATGGATTGTGTTCAATAACTGATGCCCCGTCCAAAGATGTACTGAGCGCCATGTCTCTGTCTCTCCAGAGGTGTTACATCCGGCAGTTCTAAGCCACCATGCTCTCCAACTCGCGGACCTCCCATACCTCATCGAACCCAGCTACCCAAGACGTGCCCCCGGCTCACCGTTCCCAAATCTCGCGATTCGCTCCCTGGAAGTACAGGGCTTGATAGCTGCTGATTCGCCCATCCGGAGCACCAAGGACCTCGAACTTCGGCAGGACCGACACAGACCACAGCCTAGCGAGCCCTAAATCGTTGAGTTACAGGACCCCCAAACATACTTATCAACTCTTCTCCTCATAGACCGCAACATGTCCAACACTCAATATGCACCTTAAGAATGTCTCATGTCCGACTCCAAATTACATTCAGGTCCCACTTCCTAAATCCGCTGATTACATATATGCACTCGCCGATCCCTGAACCGATCCATGTTGCAGCTGCGACGATCCCGAAAGCTGCTTATGGGCACCTCTGTATTCCTGATCATTATTTCTAGCTATGGCCAACCACTCTGTGCAACATCCAGCGAAGATGGCCATGCAACACACCGTCCAGTATCCTCCAGCAATACAAGCTTATCCCACTGAGCTGTATCGGCGGTCATCCTCTTCGGACGAGAGTCGGCTTGTGAAAAAGCCCCGTGCAAGTAAGCCCAAGGTCAAGTCTGGATGCGTGACTTGTAAGGTAGGTGGCCAATCCGAGATACATTGCCCGAAAAGGATACTGATGTTTCCTGCAGGCTCGGAGGGTTAAGTGTGACGAAACAAAACCCCAATGTCTCCGATGCCAAAAGTTTGGAAGAGTCTGTGATGGCTATACACCTGAGCCAGCCCAGTCCCGTGGATTGAGTCAACTTCAACCTCGGATACCATCAACCAGCTTATACGGCCCAAGCGTATCCATTCACGCAACAGAGGACGAGCATAGATATTTCCAAGTATTTACTGAACGTACTGCCCACGAACTGTCAGGCTTCTACGACCCCACGTTCTGGACGAAGCTTGTTCTTCAGGAAAGTCATAGTGTAGCCGCCATCCGTCACTCAGTCATCGCTTTAGGTGCCCTCAATAAAAGTCTAGAGACTGCTCCTGGGCCTGGTCTGAAAGTTAATGTCATCCAAAGTATCGACAAGAAGCATCACGAGCAAGCTGTCGTTGCACACCTAAAGGCTATCCAGTCGCTAAACAATTACATCTCGTCATCCGGTTCGCCGCAGCTGAGAAATGCTCTCATCGCATGTTTACTATTTGTCTGCTTCGAGACATTTCAAGGTTGCTATGCATCCAGTGTTCAGCAAATCTATGGAGGACTGAAAATCCTCCGAAGCTATTACATGGGCAAGCCTGGTTCGCGACCATGGATACCTCGAAAAGGTGCCATTGATACGTTACGGTTCAAGCCTGCACAAGTGGCCAAAGTTTCCAACACTGTTCAAACGAGAGAAGGTTGCGACAATGTCTCGAAGGACAGAGCCATTACCCAACATGTGGAAAATTACCTCGAAAACGAGAACTATCCTCCGCCGGACATGACAGATGAGAAAGCCAATCTCATAGAATTGGATCCTAATGGAGATTTGGCTAAGTCACTTGTCCACGATCCTGAATTCTTGATACGTCACATGGGCGGAACAGAATTTCAACAAGTCCCAGTCCGACCAGAGCAACGGAAAAGAAGTACTCATGTTCCCTTGATGCCCTCTCCCACGACCCGGCACGTCAGTGAGAGCAGAACATCAGCAGGAAACCCTTCACCGGAAGCTTCGACATACGGTGGCATGAGACAACCTTCAGGATCTGGCATCTCAACATCTAATCCAACGACACCAACGACGTATACACCCCCTTTAACAGCTCCTCCTACTCCATCAGCACTCAATCCCAAGCCATCACAAGGCCCAAATGCGGCACAAACTATCACAAGCCGCAAAAGACCCCTCGCCTCTCGAAGTCCGACGCCGGTTCCCCTCCTACAGAACGACCTCACAATCGAAGAAGTTCTCATACAATCCTTCGTCCGCCTCGATGGATCCGGTCTTTTCTTCGGGATGGTACCCGGCATCCCTCCCCTTGTCTGGGACACGCATCAAATCTGGCACCTCCCCATTCCAACGGCACCTTTCACTGACTTCCCCACCGCTCAAAGGTGCTGGGACTTCCTCATGGACCGCACACTCCAATTCTACCGCCGTACTCTCTTCAACAGGCGCTACGCCCCCTCAACAAGCGATCCCCCAGCTCTGATAAATAAACAATACAACAACCACATCAAACAACTTTCCCTCTTCGAAAAAGCCTTCGCGCCACTCCTCAAAACAGCTATCCTCCCAGACGGCACAGTCACCAACGCCGCCGCCCTAATCCTCTCCCTAAACCAAAAATGTACCGCCATAATGCTCGCCACAGTCCAAAACGAATCAGAAATGCTCTACGACGAATACACAGAAGATTTCGCATACATAGTACGCACGTGTAAGAAAATCGTCGCGGAGCAAGACTCCATCCATCTCCCGCGTAACACTCGCTTCAGCTTCGACACAGGCATTGTGCCTCCTCTGCATGTCACAGCTAGTAAATGCCGCGACCCCGTCATCCGCCGCGAAGCTATTTCTCTCCTTTTTAAAAGCCCAAGGCAAGAAGGCATGTGGGACGGTGTACTCAGTGCTCGGATCGGGCGCTGGCTAGCTGCGTGCGAGGAAGATGGCTTGCCAGACCCACCCCTACCATCTCTGTCCGCGTCAACGAGTCCCGAATCTTCATCTTCGAGCTCGAGCGAGATGAACAGTTATCCGAGTCCGCCGCATGTCGTGGAAGATAAACGCTCTGTGGGTGGCTGGGAGGGCGGACGGAGGATCTCAGAGGTGGTTAATGAGATGCATGGGTCGAGTGATGAGTATGGTGCTGAAGCTTATGGACCGGGTGCGAAGCGGCATGCTGGACCTTTTCATATTGGGGAGCAGAATGGGAATTTGAATGGTGCTATTAATGGAAATGGGAAGACGAATGGGAAGGGGAAGGGTGTGCCGAGTCGGAAGAAGAGTATGGGGAGGAATGGGAGTTCAAATGGGAACGGAAGTGCCAATGGCAATGGAAATGGAAATGCGAATGGGAGTGAGAATGGAACGGGGTGGTACGTCCCAGAGGAAAATAGAGTGCAGCTGATGGTTGTGGACTTTCATATGCCGGAGCGGTATATCAAAGTCAAATGCCAAAGAGCGCTGGTGGGGAGGGATGGGAAGAGGGAGGAGAGGGAGACGGTTATTGCTTGGTAGGTGGCGACAAAAGAGAAGGCAAGCAGACGAGACGAGACGAGAGGAAATCTACGAGAAGGTGTAGAGAACAGAGAAGAGAATACGAGGAGGATCTCCTGCTTTCTCCTTGGCTTGACAGAGAGAGGTGGGAGATGGACAGGGAAGAACTATGATTAAAGTCGGGGAAATATGTACAATATGACAGCAGAGAAACCGGGGCGCATTTTGGTGCATGATAAAGTGAGAATACTTGCCAGGATCTGGTTTGGAGTTTTTGGTATGAGTTTTTTGATTCGCGCGGAAATCATATTTGGGAGGGAATGCAGACCCATGCCTATCTATACCTTTGGGTAAAGAGCTCGAGCATTTGGTTCAAGTGGCATGATTCTGCATGGCTGGCACACTTGAGTCTGTGTGGCCAGGGGTAGTTTTTTGAATCAATAGCGAAGATGTACTTAGTCACTTGAGTTAGTACAGTCAATCGATAAAAATAAACTAATATGCAAAACTTTTGAGAGTGCGGGAATGTGATCAGCAACTTTTGCAATGTTGACGTGGCAACGAACCACTGCATAGGTAGAGATTCCCCCCATTCCTATCACTACCAACCAAGGCAACCTTTTCTGAAGTAAAGTACGAAAAAAGAAGTCTACTAATGCCATGCATGACCTAGCTCGGTAAAACAGGAAGAGAGACTATCAAGAGCCAGTACGAAGGTACTTGCCAGTAGGAGGCCGTCATTTTCGCTTGGGAAAGTCCATTTCCTCGAGAGATATCAAGAATTAGAATTTTTTGAGAGTTTGAGAGTATGATCAGCGGCTTTCTTGCTTTGGCAAGGCCACGTTCATCCCAGTCGGATTCGGATTGTGCACTGTTCCTTCTAACCACATCACACTACACTACTACTCTATCTGAAGTATCAACAAAAAATATCTATCATTGCCTTGCCATACAATGACAGATAAGACGAGAGAAGACCACTCGCTATTGTAGTGTAGAAGCAAGGGCCAGAAGAAAGGAAGCAGAAAAGAGAAGAAGAAGAAGGGGTATCATTCGTTCATTTCAGGAGAAAATGCCCGCCCATTTCCCCCAAGTTGGCTTCGCATGTCGAAAGCAGGTCCCATATGCCCATTTGGTGTCCATCGATGGATCGATCCCTTCCCTTATATGCAGTTCATGAAATGGCATATCAGTCAATTCATACGTCGTTGCCAAAATAGCAAAAGAAAATCCCCAACATGCAACCGGAAGTGGCTGATATTTTCATTCCATTCCATACCCTTTCGTAAAACGCCGTGCAATGCATGCTTCATATGACAACTCTAGGAAAATAATGCGATCATCTCCCGGGTCACTCAGCAGGTGGTGGTGCTTCAAGAGCTTCAGCTGCCGCAGGCGCATTCTTGTGTATCTCGCACCCAATGCATTGGCAATCGTCACCACAAGGACAGCCCGCATCGTCGCCAATACACGGTATAGGAGGCTGTCGATGGATCGTGCAACCCAAACATTCGCAATCGTCGCCACAGGGGCAGCTCTGCGTGTCGCCTCCACAACCGTCGCCTGAGAAAGGGTAGCTGACGAAGAAGAAATCGGCAGCGGAGTAGTTCTGCTCTTCGCCGTTGGCGGAGGTGGTGCTTGATGGGGTGTGTGCTGTGGGTGAGGATACGGCATCGGCTGTGGGAGTATGAGCTGTTGATATGCCGTTTCCGTTAAGGCTTCCGTTTATGCTGCCGTTGCCGTTGCTGTGACTTGGGTGGTGGCCATTTGTGTAGGGCTCGTTACTGACGTGTTCCAATGAAAGATTGTAAGCCGAACGAACGTAGTCTTGAGTGGCGTCGTTGTATGGATGTGCGGCGCAGCCAACACATTGGCAGCCATCTCCACAACCGCACGTGTGAACAGTATCCAGATTAGGACCAAGAGGTGCATCAAATGGTAA
Source organism: Cadophora malorum (assembly GCA_017365405.1). Taxonomy (NCBI): domain Eukaryota; kingdom Fungi; phylum Ascomycota; class Leotiomycetes; order Helotiales; family Ploettnerulaceae; genus Cadophora; species Cadophora malorum. Next base: position 3,187 of record JAFJYH010000008.1, on the reverse strand, counting down.
TTGTCCTGGGGGAAAAGGCGCTTGGGTATAGTTGTGTGTTTGCACGCTCTGTCGCCATGCGGTTGGGTGGAGTGGATTCTGGAAAGAGCCGTAGGTAGCGGGATATGTGAAAACGGTAGGTTGAAAATGTATTCCGTTGTGGGGTAGCATTTGATGGGCCATCTGTGGCGTTGATTGCGTCGACATCGGTTCAAGCTTTGGTCTGGCCTTAGAGGAACAACAACTTGATACCTTTGGAGCTAGTTCGCGTGGTTCTGATATTGAGCTGGCACTTGATGTATGGCTGTGACCATTTGTTTTATTCCCGTTCTGTTTGGGGGCACAACATGAACCTCCATTAGGCACTGCGATCTCTTGAACACTTTCGGCAGGTTCCATATATGAGCCTCCATTCGTAAACTTGCCTGAATCTCTGTTATTGAACGGCACAGGTGTTGCCAAAGGACTCTCCATGACATGCTCGAGCCCGTTATGTACCCCGCCATTTATGTAACCATTTGTACCGTTATAAATGCCTTGCGGGTGCGATTGGATTGGGACGGCATAATGATGCTGTGGGTACGGCGGCGCGAATCCGATCATCTGTGGAGCTGGAGCCGCGACAGCATAGCCATTTGAGTATGATACCGGAATGCCTTGCGCGCCATGTATTTTTATCATGCTTGGATCCATCCTCTCGATGCCAGAGTAGGATTGTTTCCTACTTGACGACGGTCGACCGGCCTTCTTATCGATCTTGAAAGTAATCTTAGATGGTGAAGTTGGATCGGCCGCACAGTGGCATGCTTGTTTCCGTGGAATGGCAGCAGTCACACTGCTACAGCCACATGCTTGATCTTGAGGATGTGGGCAAGCGCTTAATGGTCGTCCTGGCTTCCTCACTGGCACCATCAGTCTCTCATTCGCGTGGGTACATTTCGTAGATCGGTGGCCTCGAATACATGGCTCACTGTAGCAATAATGTTAGCATGTGCTTACAGGTACGACAACTAGACACAAGAACACAGACGTCGTCGGTGACATCGATGAGGCTCCCGGCGCATATAAAGGCGCTCAGGCGTGCCAAGTATTCACAGTGAAGTGGACAAGCACATACCAGGCCATCTTCATTCCATTGATTAAGGGCATGTCCAGTCGTAGGCGGTAGTGGCCGTAGAATAGGGTGTAGTACTCGGTAGGTTGGTGGCAGCAGATAAGGCAAGGCAAGCTGCACAAGTTGACGAAGTTGATATAGCCTCGAGGTTCTCGGAGAATGCTGTCAATACTTCCGGATCGCAGCAGCCTGCATGAACTGGCACTGGGGGCCAACGCAATGAGGCTGTATGAATCCAAGCAAGCGAGTCTTCTGATAACCTGTCCTGCGTTTTCCTGTCCTGTCTTGTCCTGGCACCAGCGTCTGGCGCGTCTATTTGCGTTCTAGATCCAGGGTCTTGAAGGAAGTTGATCAGCCAGTTGGAAGGGATTCGTATGGGATGATCGTTGAACCAGTGTTGGAAACTGCGGCCATAGGACGATGTTTGGAGGGACGAGGGAGGACAAAGAGGGGATTTGCGCTGATTAATTGGAAAGAGGGGATGGTCGGCGGCGGATCTCAAGTAGGTAGGTTTCTTATTTGCAGATGGGGATCTGTCGGTGTAATGTGATGGGACGGATCCGAGCTGATGGGACTGGTGCTTGAGTTGACTTGGGGGTTGGGACAAAGAGTGAGTGTCAATTCGTCTGTCTGTTGACTAAAGATGGCGTGAAACTCGGCGGCAGACACATTAAATTTGCAGTTGACCCCGCCGGTCTTTTGCTTGTCTTGTGTCCGAGGGTCGATAAAGTCCAACTCTGGCGGGGAGGGCGTTGCGGGCGTGCGTGGGAGAAATGGGATCATGGTAGGCATTTGATGGTGAGATGGACGTGAAGGTATGGAGGTGAGGATGTTTCTGTGAGCAAGTTCTTTGGCGTGTGATTGGTGAGAAAACGCCACTTCCGCAGGCTTAGCGAGTCAAGAAAGGACCCTGCGGTGTAGCAAGTGAGAAGGCTACGGCTACGGCATGGCTGAGGAACAGCTTCAAGGTAGGTAAGATTCGGCCAACTACAAGCAAACAATATCAGATAATCGATTAGCAGTCTATAGAAACACGATCTGCGATATAGATTCCTTGAGATCTAAGACATATCAATTGCTGTTGCTCTGATCTCGATACCAGAGGAAAAGTAAAGCTCAACTTTGAAACAAGCAAGGCTGGGAAGAGGGAGAGAATTGTAACGTAGCGCGCCCCTAGTTGCGAGGCACGGGCACCGGAACATCAGTAAAAATTGATAGGCTACAGTACAGTACTGTACTGTACTGTAGACAGACCTTATCTAATCGGGTCCCGCGGGGTTGGAGGGGTCAGAATGTTGACATCGAGTTCCGGGTAAAAATGGGTTATGAGCTTTTTGATATATCAAGAAATGAATGTATATAACTTTGGCATGGAATCTGCAGTCATGGAATCAGCTTTCTATTTGGCTGTGTGTCTCCCACTTAATTGCCGTAGTTGATGTCCAGGCGGATCCCGGACCTGATGGTGTCTGGTGAGCTAGTCCTCCCACCAAATCCTCGCTTTGAAAAAACATCGAAACTTCAACTTCCTGCATCACTTGCAACGCAGAATCAATACGGCACTAAGAGACAACCAGACTCGGAAGCTCGCTAGGCTGTGACGAATTTTTAAAAACGCCTATACAAAGCCCCACCAGTCAACTCTACCCTATTTCTGCATAGAAGCACGGTCATAAGGAAGCTGAAGAAATTCAAAGTCTCCCCGTCCGGCCCATCCAGGTACACAAAACTCCCGAGACCCGACACCCGACACCCACCTGTCCAGTTGCTATCGCACCATACTCCATACCCACTCAAATCAAGAGCCAATCGTAAGCCTCTATTCTTCCACCACTTGTTTCGATCCTGACAATCGAAACGAAGCCGCAATAACAACCAGAAACTAAAACAACTCCAGCCAACCTTGCGGGCTTGAAACATCCCTCGGGCAACCTCCACCCATCCACGTGATTCACTCTCCTATTTTCACCTCGCCTATTCGTCAACAACCATATCGGCTTAAGTCTTCACCATGACCACCCAAGACGACACCCTCTCCGACGACGGCGAAGGCGGACTCGACCTCTTCACCGAACCCGCAGACTACTACCCACC